>VWYI01029890.1:83134-210961 GCA_013399455.1 Anthoscopus minutus | reverse complement strand
CAATGGGCACTGTTGTGCTCATTGCTACTCTTGTGTAAGTCTGGTTCACACTCCAGGTTTTCACAGCAATTGTCCTGGAGCAGAGACAAACCAAAGATCTCAAAAACATGAGGCAACACAGCCTGGCTGCAAGGTGCTGAAAATCCAACCACTTGAGCTGGATTCCAGATTCTGCTCCTGATGTGTTTTTTAAGAAGAAAATTTTGCCTCATTTCCCTGTTAATTTATTTTTTGGTTTGTATAATGTAATTTTAAAATTTTTTTTTTTTAAGAAAAATAATTTATAGTGCTTACTTCAATGAAGAACTGATCTTCTCAGATATCTCTTTACACTTTACTTTAGGAAGAAATATTTATTTTCTACAGTTACTCTTCAGCATATCACTCTGCACAGACCCAAGAAAACCTGAACTCTAAAGAAACTTCCCTAGGAACCTGCTCAGGAATGTTCATATACTACACAGCAAGACCAGATAAAACCAGTCTAATTTATTTTATTTTATGGGCAAGTCATTATTTTATGCTTTGGTCAGTCTAAACTATGACTGCAAAATACTGTAAATAGAACAACTTGAAAATGTTGAAGAATTCTCTGATAAACAATAGGTTCACCTGTGAATTTGAGGAAGATATTTTGACTAATTCTGTATTTTAAAAGCATTAGATATTAAAACACACTTTATCTGAGCTGAGAAGCAGGGCAAATACCAAGTGAAATTCTCACAATTTTACTAGCATTTTCACCCAAGGAATGTTTTCTTAATGCAAAATTAAATCTATTTGTTAATCATCAGCTAAAATCACCAATTCTTTACTTAATTTTTACCTTACTTACATGGTTACATAATTGATTTGTGACACAGCAACACAACTGTTGCCTACCATTTTGTTTATAAACTTCATCAAAATCAAAAAGATTTTTTTTGCTGCACTTGCAGTTTTGTATCAGAAGCAACCTCTCTAAGAACAGCAATAAGTGTATGAACATTCCACTGCTGAGTGTCAACCCTCAGCACAAAAAAGCCATATCTCACTTTAATTCTGTCAGGTGATTTTTCCTATCCTTTGTTATTTCTGACAGTAGGAAAATCTCTTGGTTTAAGTCTTGGTAATTCTCAAGAAAATAGGGTCAAGCAAGAATTTCTAGACTGATTGATTCTGCAGCTTCACTGTTAAATGTTCTTCAGTCTTACTCTTAGGTGACAGTCAATGTGAATAGATTGTGTTATTTTTATTTTTGTTTTTGACTTGTTCAGATTTTAGTGAACTGGAAAACATCCAGTGAAACTTAATATCACCATAACAACACATTGGCTGAAATTCCATGGTTCTCAGAATTTAGTCTGGACAGGAGGATTTATAATTTTCCATTTAAGACTCAGAATGGTCTTTGAGAATTCACTGAAATTCTCTGAGAATCTGGCTTGAATTTTGAAATTTAAGAAAAAAATCCCCAAGCACTTGTATTCCCCTAAATACAAAACAGTATTCAGCAAAGGTTTTGCTAAACATATGCAAAAAATTAATAATTGTCCCTTATATTTATATGTTCTGCTTTGTCTCACTTTCCCTGCATGTGATGTCATGTTACTGTGAATACTGCTGCCTCCTAGGCTACTGCTTTTATTTCCTGGGAAAATGCATGGCCAGCTCAACTTGAGAAGGTGTAGAACAGTCTCACATGTGGATTCTGGCTCAACCTTTTCTCCTTCCTGCGATGTTTGCCAAGAATTACCCCGGCAGAAACATCACTCACATTGTCAACAGGGACAATCCTGTGGTAACTGCAGAGAAGGAAAAAAGCTGCTTGCTTTTCTTTGCATCTATTTGTCAGGACAGAAATATTGGAGAATGTTCCCTTCCTGATCCAAGCATTCAGTAGTTTCGTGCTATTCTTCACATCCAAAAAAAAGATGCACAGGTTTGGCACCAGCATGTAGAATGTGTGACTGAGGGAGAGCATGAGACTTCCCATTGCCATGGAAGCCTCTCACAGTGAGCATGATGGATCCAGAGCCCAGTGAGGCTGAGCTTGGCTCTCTGGGGCTGGGTAAAAGTTTATTTTCTGAGGCCAAGCTGGATGGAGCCTTGGGCAATCTGATCACGTGGGTGGCATCCCTGCCCATGGTGGGGTGGTTGAAATGAGATTATTTTTATGGTCTCTTCCACACCAAGATATTTTGTGATTATATGATCCTGTGATACCCCCCCAGCATCTCTGGGATATGAACATAGAGGCACAGTGTCATCACAACACTCATTTATTACTCACTGCCAACACCCAGACCCAGTTTTCAGGGTACAGTTGCAGCCTACTCCATGACACAGTTAATGGTTCTGATTCAATGCCATCAAAATGCTCAAGTCAAGGACAAAGACACAGCCTCACTTCCCATTAGGTTGTGCTGAGGTGTGCACATCCATCCTACACCAGAGTGGCAGGACAAATCAGTCACATATACAGGTATTTTTGAAACCATTTCCAGGCACCACTGGTCTCTCCATTTCAGATGGAAAACCAAGAGTTCTGACAGTCTAAGCTACTAGTTTTTAAAATTTGAGTATTTGTAAGGCCCATAGTTTGGATTAAAATTCTAGCTCAAGGACTCTTGAAAATGGATGACTCAATATCCCCTCAATAAAGGTTATACTTTATTATTCAAGATTTAGCTGGGAAAATGCTGGTGCTGTGCACTATTCTGTTATCATGTTCTACTAGCCTGTGGTCTGTGATTCCCCAGAAACTTAGACATGGGAACAAACTGCACAGTCCTCTACTGGCAAATCTGAAATGGTGCTCAGGTGCTCCTGCCTGGCATCTTTTTGTTCCTGACATGATGAACCACAGCCCAGCTGGAGCAGAGCCTGGGGCTGAGGGCTGCTCCTGTATGTACAGCATTTTATGTTGCTTCAGAGGCCATGGTTGCTGTTTCTGCAGAAATGTAGCTACAGCCATTAGAACAAAACAAATCAAAACAAAACAATACACAAGTAAAGGAGGCAAGTCTAATAAATCAAACCAAGCAAATATGCTGGGAGCAACACTGTTTTCTGTGGTGATCGGCTTGTCAATGAATCACAGAAAACTCCCAGTGAGCAGTTCCACAGCGAGATGCTCCAAACCTCCTGCCCCAGCCACAGTTCACTCAGCAGCTCCTGGGAGGAACAGAGCACAGTTGTGTGCTTACAGCCTGACCCCCCTGCACAGCTCCTCTTGATGCTGGTCCTGCCACAAATCTGAAACACTGAGTCTTGCTTAAAAAATGCATATAAATCAGCCTGAAGTCCTCTGAGCTTCAGACCACAGCCCATTACAGACTGAAAGACTGGAGAAAGATATAAAATATGGGTTTGTTTGCCCATATCAATTGCCTTTTTATCTCCTGTCTTCTAGGCACAAAGGAATTTGAAGTGAGGAGATGTCAGTTTTGGTTTGTATGTTCACGGTTTCATTGTAATAAATTATGTCTTTGACACATTTTTCTAAAGAAGGCAAGGCAAGGAAAAAAACCCTGCCCAAACCCTTATAGTCTTCAGGTACAGAGAGATCACATGCAGGCTGGTGATGATTTTTGACATTGAGAGAAATAAAGTAACTCAAGAGTTTTAAATGAGACATCAGAAGGCAGGCTTCAGATGCCCCGTGCTGTGCTGTGCTGCTTTGCTGCAAGCTGAAAGGCTCTGTCCAGCTCTGTCCTACCTGGGAACCAACATCCACACCCTGGGGAGCTGCATGGAGCTTGCAGGAACTTACATTCACACTGAACCACTCACAGCCCTTGCTCTGGCCGTGGTGGCAGAGATGCTCTGGGGTTCAATAAATGTGGAGAGGGAGCTGAAGTGTCCACTGCCACATAAACATAAAGTCATTTGCTTTACTGCCTTGCATAAATTGCACCAGCCTGAGAAAATGTAGGAAAAGCCATGCAGGCAGGGAGCTGCTGCTGTCTCATGCCTGCCCTGCTGCTCGTTCTGTCAGAGACAATTGGACCCACTGCCTCTGCCTTCCTCAGCTGCCAAATGAGTCCATCAGCACTGCTATCACTTGGGAGATTAATTACAGTTTGTAGAGCACTTTGGATAGACTCAGATGAAATATCACAAGATATTTAGTCCTTTGATAATATTTATTTGGCTGGTGCCTGCACTAGAAAGGGAAGGAAAACCAGGGCACATATCTGTTTAAAAACATCCTTTCTCATTAGAAAGAGCCTAGCTAAATTAAAAGGTTTGTGGAATGTGTTTCCTGTCAAACCTAGGGCCTGGGAGGAAAAGTACTGGAGAAGCATTTGTGGCTGTAGTTGACATGTCCATCTGAGCACAAATGTGGGGATTTGTATCACTTTTGAGACTGAGGGCTGACTTATTCTATTATCCTATAATATTTCATGCTCTTAATTCCTGCATTGCTATCTCATTCAGTACAGCTACAGCAAGTATTAATTGCCTGTCCATACAAAACTTTTTAAGCTTTTTTTGTTTTCATTTCTCAAACCTGAGCAGAAGCTGGTGACTTTATTCAATTCTTCAAGCCCCAGATGGAATCTTTTCTGAAAGCCTTGGTACAAACTGGTATTTTGTTTCATTATCTAAAAATCTTTAATCTTTCAAAACTGACATAAAATACATAGTTACTCCTCTCAGTTAATTAATTTTAATTTGTTTTGATCCCATATTTGTTGTTTTAAGAATCCTCCCAATCTAACTTGAAGATTCAAAGCCAGACAAACAGTGTATTTTACAAACTTCACATCTGTATCGTGTTACACTTGGCAAGAGAGATAGGAGCACTCATTTTCTGGAGCTCAGCATGGGGTGAGGGTTCAGAGGTTATCGTTCCTGATGGCTTACAACTTTACAGATGTTTTCCCTTTACGAACAACAGAACTGCTTGTCAGTCACAGCCCAAACCTAAAATCCAGAGGCTTCTACCTTCTTTTTGTAATTTTCCATAATTCTTTCCATGTTTTGCAGTCTCTTTTTTAGGGTTCAGTACTAGGGAAATGATTAAAGATTAACAGTTGCAAAAGATTAGTTAACATTTTAAATGTGTGGGAAGTATGGCAAACTAAAATAATAGTGACAAAGAAAATCATAGTCAAAACATATGTGAAACCTAATCTGCAATAATCTTGAATTAATATTAAAGCTTATATCACATTTTTCCAGTCTTGCCACTGTGGGAATACTGAATGTACACATGTAATACACATTTCTATAGAATTTATCATCTAGGTGATATATTGCAGTAAAACCTAAATCTAGCTGGACTTGATTTAGGCACATGACTCATTAGAGTTGTGATTTTTAGCTTGGCTTGGATTCCCTAGTCATTTACAAAACACCCGAAGAACAATACCTGGGTAATTAAAGATGCCATTTGACAGAGAGAAACTATAACCAGACTATAGGTGATTGACCAAAATCTCATAGGGTCATTATGAGAAAATTAGGAAATTAACCAGTCCAAATTGGCCCAATATATTTTTTTCCTCTCATGCAGTGAATGACACTTCAAGTTTGTAATACAAATCCAGCCTCAATCTAAAGAACCATAGAATCCGAGAATTATTAAGGTTGGAAAAACCTCTAATATCATCCAGTGCTTTCAGGTAGCTGTAGACAAAACACCCTGAGCTCCCTCAGCTGCTCCTCATCAGATTTGTGTTCCAGACCCTTCACCAGCTTCTGCAGTAATTTTTATCCAACAGTTGAAAATTTTCCTTAAGCTGTTGCAAATTTCTATTTAAGTGAGTTGTGGTCACTGGGAAATCTGCAGGTGTTCAGAAAAATACAAAGACTGTTTCAGATGGCAATGAGCAGGTCGCAAAAAAGCAAGTAATTTAAAGGGTTGCCCCTCTCTGACTAATCTTCAGTAACTGTGCATGAACTCCTTGTCACCTGGAGCACAAGCCAGATCACTGATGTGAATTTTACACAGAGTAGATATTACTTTGCAGAGCAACTGATGTGGAAGTCACACAAGACCCATTACCACACCTTAGCTAAGGGGAAATAAATCACAGAACATATGATCAGTCCTTAGTTAAATATTAAATTTAGCTCTTCCATTTTTATAGTTTCATATTCATCTCTTATTTTTTTGTAATCCTAGAAAGAAATATTGTTTTTGTCCACCTATGCTTTTCAAATTCTAGCAGTGATTATATATGCATAAGTTCTTTATAATAAAGAGTACCTACAGTGACACACATTTGAAATCTGCATTATGCATCTGGAAAGGCTGAGTGGGGATGGGTGACTTGTCACAGGCAATAAAAAATGTCAGTGGCACATGTTTGTGTGTAGTCTGTGGATGCTGTTTGATGTACTTATCAGTTTCTTCCTACAATATGCTGTAGTTACTGAACAGCACAGCTTGGCTATTGATGGGTAAAAGAAGTAGAAGATAAGAGAATAGGCAGACAGAGATTTGGATTCTGCAGATGATATTTTGCAGGTTGGAAAGGACAAAGACAATCTGCAGGCACCAGCAGCTGATATAGCCTCAATAGGAAATAATCCTGGGCTTGGAGACACAGAAAAAACATATGCACAGTAAATCATGCAAATCAAGTATAAATGGTGGTGCGTTTGACAATAAGGCAGAAAATTATGGAGTTGGAAGTTGTTTCTTTCTTTTCTTTTTTTTTAGCTTCAATTTTATAATAAACTTCTGGTTGGACAGATCAGCTTTTAGCCTCTTAGCATGCAAAAGGTGGTGGAGCATACTGGGATAACAGCAAACTTTTACCAGAGACATGGAGAGTTGAATAATCATCCCTCTAGGTCTTTACTGACTTCCCTGGGTCCCCTGAGAAAATCACAAGTGGTTAAGAAGCAGCTAACTGGTCAGAGGAAATGGGGGCAGTTTCCAGTATCTAAGGGTAAGGAGTTCTTTTTCACATTTTATTATTTCCAGTTAACTGCACATTCTGTGAATATTTAAATCTTTTTTAAAAGCCACACAAACGAACAAAACCAACCCAAGAACAGTGAGACTGTTTCATTCTTGCTTCCCTCCATAAAATCCCTGGAGCACTTCCCCTTGGAGAGGATGCTGACCAGATGAGGAAAGCCAAATGGAGCTGGTGGCAGTTCCTTTGTCTCTGTAACATCTTGCAGGAGAGCGTGGTACTTGGGGATAGAGCTAACGACCAACTGTGGCACCATGCCATGGAACTGTCAAATTATCTGGAGAGAGGATGGTAATGAGTGTGCATCACTGCTACATACAATTTGCTTTTAAGCAGGTAGGTAGGGCTGTGACTGAACAGAAGCCATTAAATTGCGAACAGAAGGAGAGCGATCCAATTTTCTGCCTTGCTAAGGATATGAATAGTTTTAATGATAGCTGCAGACTTTGAGTTTGCCCTTCCTTTTGTAATCTTCCTCAATTGTTTCCTTCAAGTACAGCAAATCTAATTCTCTAGTTCATACCATCAATGTTGCGCTGGTCTAATTCCATAGATGTTTTTTGAAGGAGCAGTTTTGTTTTAGTCCAATGGAAAGAAAAATGGAGTTCGTTGTTCAAAAGCTCCTCAAGCAATAAGATAAATGGAATATCTCCTTTTACTTCTGTTCTGTTGCATTTCTGGAATGTTTTCTGCAAGAGGAACTTGGATAGTCTGTGCTACATCTAGGCAGCAAATAAAAGAACAGTGGGACCCAGAGTCTGCTGGGTGCAAAGTGCAAAAATCATCATCAGGAGTTCTGTCTTTGGATGTGCAGAACTGCAAACGCTTTTATTCTAATCTCAGTAACAAAGTTGTAACTGGCCCAGATTTTGGTCACTATATGATCATTTTATAGGCAAGAAAGGGCTATGTTCAAATGTATATTTAGTAACGAAGCCTACAATATAATTTTGAGTCAGATCAGTTCAAATAAGATGAAAGACTGTTTATAGTGAGTTCTGTCTGCCAGTATTTACCTGTTCTGCACTCCTGAGCCTTTTCAACATAATTGAAAAATTTATATATATGAATTTTTTACAAAAAGAGCTTTCTGCTATTGCAAACTGACCTTAACCTCTGTACCTTAAAAAGTAGAGTTAAAACATGTGTGCATTAAAGATACTTTCAATGCATAGTGCATGTCTTCAGAATAGCTTTTATCTAGTTATGATTAAAAACATTTCACCACCAAGACAACTTGATGGTTTTATGACTTATTGACTGCCCTGTTACTGTGTAACATAGTTAATTGGCTCTCTGCTTGCTTTAATCTTGGATGTTTGATTCTGCTAAATCTTTAAAACACATTTTTGACTACATTATCCTGTAAGTATTTAAAATAAATGCCTCTCAAATGCATTTTTTGCAGTTCTAACAAGTTCTCTTTAACAAATAAATAGGGGAAAGAGTGGTGAAAAGAGAGAATGCATGAAATATTAATAAAGGCCAATATGATAGAATCTATAGATAGAACTTGTTAAGATAAAAGCTTGTTTAGCAAAGCATTCAAATTTGGATTCTCAGCTGGGACAGTCTGAAATAGCTCAGTGTAGATCACACTTTCCTTTTCCTCTTTCCCCTATTTTGACACAGGCAGAGCCAGCAGGAGGGAAAATTTCTCCCTTTTTACCTATTATCTGTCTGCAATGGTAGGGAGGAACAAGTCCTTCCTGGAGACCTTGCATGCTGACTTTGGATGCTAAAACACTGTTTGGAAGAGGTGGATAAGATGTGGATAGGGCCAATCTAATATTGGGTACACCCTGTGGGGACATGTAACTCTCTCAGGGACAATGCCAGTGGTCTGAACATGGAGGTTGTAGGCACTGTGGAGATGGATAGAGGTGGATGGCATGTGACAGTCACAAGTCTACTAGGAAAAATAATGGAGGGGTGTGTGGGTCTGTGTGCATGTGTGTGTGTCTGTGTGTGACTGTGTGTCTGTGTGTGTGTCTGTGTGTGTGTGTGTGTCTGTGTGTGACTGTGTGTCTGTGTGTGTGTGTGTCTGTGTGTGTGTGTGTCTGTGTATGTCTCTGTCTGTGTGTGTCTGTGTGTGTCTGTGTCTGTGTGTGTGTGTCTCTGTGTGTCTGTGTGTGTGTGTCTCTGTGTGTCTGTGTGTCTCTGTGTGTGTCTCTGTGTGTATAGAGGTTGGAAAATGCAGAGAGCTGGACAAGGGCATGGGTGCAGGTCATGGGCAGTACTCCTTTGGCCAGGTGAGTTTTTATAGCATCTTTTCTGCCTTTAAGGCTCTGGGGAACAGCATGATCCTCATCTCCTCACTGGTTCAAAGTCATCTCCCTCTCCAGCCAGGTGCCAGGGGAATCAGCTTGTTTGCACACTGACAGAAAAGAGATATCTTCAGTCCAGCTGTTCTATCAGAGTGTATCCTTTATAAACCCAACCTACACCATTAGCTGTGTACCTGTTGTGGTGTCTGTCACAGGCAGATCCTCCTGGGGAGCTCTGAAAGGTGGGGAATAACTTGGGCTTTTAAGAGTAATTTTAAAATTACTCTTTTTATTGCCAGGAGACAGAACTTAAATCCTGATGGATTTTAAAGGAGTTCTGTGAAGTCAACGGAAAGTTGTGAAGGATATTAAAAGTATGCCACTCTCACTGTTCGTTTTACACATTTGAATCAAAAGGACATAATCTTGGGAGAGTTTCCCCGTTCAACCATGTAAAGGGTTACTTGTCACTAATATACTAAGGTGATTTCTGTGAAACCCTTCAGAAAAATGAAGCCTTGGAGAAAATATTCTGTGGAGTGAGGTATCTGCATGGTTTTGTGTCTCTTGAAAGCCTGCTTTTTGTGTAGGACAGTGTCATTAAAGCCATTCCTTAACATGTCGCTAGAGGGACATGAAAACATGGAACAGATTAGCTCCTGTTCTTAGTTACTGCCCTTTAATGTGAAAAAACACAACAGCATAGACTTAGAGCTTTCTGTTCTCTGTTTGAATGAAAAAGCTTTAAAATAGGATCTTTGAGCTGTTTGATGCTTGAAAAAAAACCCAGCACATACCAGTGCTGAAATACTGCAATAGTATAGAGGTACACCAGCAAGTATTCAAACAAAATGCAAAGAAAATTCTTCAAGCATTAGATGCAAAGAAATACTGTCTTTTACAGCTCTTTGCAAACTAACTTGTTCATATCAGGTATCAACTTATACTAAGCTTAGCCACACACTTGCTCATATTCATTTTAATTGTGGAGCTGAACTGTGTTCGACCTGCTTTTAGTCTGTGTGTGATCTCAAGCTATGAAACTTTCAGTGTCTCTTCTGGGCTGCGTTTGGCAGCTGTAGGGGAGAAGGGGGCTCTTCCGTGGGCCTTCCCCACAGAAAGTGCAGTGCACAGCTAGGAGGCAGCAATGGAATTGCTCCTTAGTTCTGTGAACACCTCTCCTCCACCTTTGTCCAGCATCAAGCCATAAAACCCAGCTTCAGTCCGTCCACATCTCACTCTAGACTGGAAACTAGACATCCTGGGAGGGTCTGAGCTGGGAGGCAGCAGCTATCATGGCTGTGCCCATGTGTTGGAAACCTGCTGCCTCCCAGCTGAGACTTGTGGTGCCTGCCACCATCACAGGCAGGAGTCCACCCATGTCTGGTGGGGTGCCAGAGGTGCCCTGGGCCACCACCTCTGCCTCAGGTTTGCAAACACACAGCAGTGACATAACACAGTGATGTTCTTCACATTTATCTTAAAATAATCTTGTGAGCATGCAAGGTCAGTTCAATCAAAAATCAGCATTGACCAGGTTTTAGATACAAGTAATTTGCAGGGAAGCAAATGTGACTCCAGTCCCTAAAATCTCTTTTTTTGAGAAAGCTGTTCAGAAAGCACAGCTGAAGCATACCCTCTCTTGGCCAGCCTGGCTTCCAGACTGCTCCAAGCACACTGATTTTATCTGGCTCAGAGACACAGGGCTTGCAGTCATTTTGCATCACCCCCTTTGCCTCTCCTCCAAGTCTCCACCTGGCCTTGGCTGCATGAAGTTGCCTCCAGCCCTCCCCTCACACCAACTATCCATATAGTGGAGATTTTTGGTGCCCAAATGGCATAAGAGCATTTCTGTTTCTGCACTGGAGACAGGAGGAGAGCGCGGGTGACAATTGTGTCGCTTGTGGGGGATTTTACTTATACCCATTTTGTCCACAGTAACTGCAAGGGTGCACAGAACTGTTTTCCTTTCCAAAAAACTCCTTGGATGGCTTTTGTTTTGCGTGGAATAACTAAGGAGAGGAAGCTGAGCTCTTTCCCTTCTTGCCTTTGTTTCTCCTGTGTATCACATTACAGGTGCAGGGGTCAAAGTGTGACCATGTCAAAGACTGGTGGCAGTAAATAGCTGCAGAAGAAGATTTGTGTTACTGCTGATCTGGTGGAAAAGCAGAGAGAAGCTGGTCTCTTTTCTTGTTTCTATCTATCTATCTATCTATCTATCTATCTATCTATCTATCTATCTATCTATCTATCTATCTATCCATCTATTTTCTGACTGGGTTTTATTTTATTTTATTTTATTTTTAAAGAATGCAAATACTCAGGAGAGCATTTAGGTCTAGTTTGTCCCTCATTAGCTTTTGAACTGTTACTCATGCAGCATGATTAGTTACATGTTGTACCTGTCACTGCCTGTGCCCTTTGTTCAGTCTAGCTAAAATATAGTAGTACCTCATTTCAGTGATAGACTTGACCTAGAGTAAAATGTGCAAATTCTTACAGAAAGCGCAATAATTGAAATTGATTTATTCTTCTATGGGGAAATAATATCTGTCTCAAACAATAACATCAGCTTTCTCTTAATTGCATTACATTAATATCATATTATTCTGTATTTGCATTCACATCCAAAGCTGTGAAGCATGTTTGGGTTGTGTTGGGCTTTTTTCCTACCCTTATGACACACACAACTCTCAAAATAGGTTACCAAATAAAGGAAGCCCCTTTTTACCCATTCTATAGAAGAAATACAAAAGGAAAGAAAAATAATTTTAAATAATACACTGGTCTATATGCAGGGAAGCTGTATCTTTCCTGCCACAGCCCCATGTTTATCTCTGTTGTTAATCCAGTGGTGGGGATTATGCTGTATTAATGATGTGTGGGAGCTCCAGACTATTTCTTATTCCTGGCTCGCAGCATCTGCTTTCAACAAATGTCTTTTGTGCACACATGTGACCTTTTGGCTACCTACACTTCAGTCCACCTGTCAGGATGGCATCGTGCCTGCTCATGAGCATGGCCCAGCTGCTGGGGCACAGAGGAAATCAGCCTCAGTGGCCCTGTAGAGGCTTCTCCATTGCAGACCACCTCCCTCTTCTCCCAGCCCCATGGTGCCCATGTCTCCTGGCTTTGGGGAGCCAGCAGCCATCTGATTTCCAGGGACACCAACCCTGGGCAGCTGGCTGGGGTTTCTGATGGGATATGATGACAGATCTAAGCAGGCATCAAGCAAGAGAGGTGCCCTGGCACAGCAGCCCCTCTGGCCACAGGGTCACTGCAAGCACAGTGAGCTCAGGCTCGTTTGGAGCAGGAGTCTGGGACACAGCTGACAGCCAGCCTGGAAACACAGCCCTTTTCAGCAGGGCAGAGCCATGGGTAGAATCCCAGTCATTTTTCTCCTTTCTGAGATCCACCTATGCAATGTGTGGCACCTCACGAGAAAGATTTTACCAGCATGTTTTTCTTCAAAATAGCTATATTTTGTCAATGTTGCCTGATTTTATTTAGAGGGGATGAAACTTCAGTTCAGAGGCAAAATTCCCATAGTGTCTGATGTTGTCAAAACACAAAATTTCACAGTATAGTATTTGGCATTAAGATTTATTTTTTTTTGTGATTTCCACTATGACATGCCTGTTTGAAAGGCAGAGCTTGTTTTTCAACTTTTGTGCAATTGGACACATTTGCTTACTTGGAACTCAATAACATGGAGCTCTCCAAAGCCACTTTGGGTTTAATTTTGGCAAAAATTACACCTGTTCTGTTTTTTCAAACTGAAAAAGAAGTCAAAATGGCAGGATTTCCCATGAAGTGATAAGTCTCATTTCTCTTCTGCTTTGGCTGGGTTCAAATTACCATAGGGAGAATTTTCCAAAAAGGTTATTTATAACCTTTTGAATATGGAAACATTTCAGTGTTTTCAACCTGCACCATGTGGAAATAATCAGGGGGAAAAAACATTTCCGTGATTTTTGATAACTGAAACAACAAGTCCTAGGTCCAGGAACAGTGAAAGAGGAATAGGAATGAAAGTAGTTTTCATTGTATAACATTCAAGGAGGCAGTGGGTGGAAATGCCCAAAGAGAGAGGTTAACCCAAACACAAAGGAGAATTTTACACTCCCTGCACTAATTACATTGAGGAACCTTTTGACACAGGGTACTGTGGAGGCCAAAACTGTAAAAATTGTAAATGAGTTCAAATTGAGAGCAACAGATTTGATATAGGAGGTCTATCAGGGGCAATTATGATATTCCAGATGTTATTTCCAACTCAAGAAGTCCTTGAGCAACAGACTGCTGGAAGAATTCCACTATTTCCTCTGCTTCCTATAGCTTTTCCTTAATTGTCTGCTGCTTTTGGAGAAAGAATAACAGGTTGGAGGATCCTTGGTGTCATCCTGTCCTTGTGTTATTTGCTTGTCAGAGAACTTGGACAGCAGCCATGGTAAGTGGAGGGTGTATCAAGAGACTCCAAATGAACTAAGACAAAACAAAACAAAAAAAATACCGTTTCTTTGGTTGGCATTTATTTGAAAATCAGTTTCAGACAACCCTGTTTTCCAACCTCAGTGGTATCTCAGTAGCTGCAGGACACTGAGCAGGAGTCATCACAGAGACCCTGTTAGGAAAGTGCAAACTGATCATCAAGAGCAGAGAGGAGGAGAAAGGAAGATGGATGTTTAAAGATGGTGAGAACAGAGGGCCCTATTTGGCAGCTATTTAATGCTTATCTTAGTATTGTATTTGGCACCCAGTTACCATAGTGATGTGATTGGCAGCTGATTGACAGGATTACGTAATGGAGTTGTCTCTGTTGAGCAAGAGCCATATTTTCAGGGGAAAAATATCACTCTGCTGCTAGAGATGGGACCAATGCACAGTCTGCTTGGATCAGCTGAGGGTTATGAACAGAATTTTCTCTTTAAGCAACTAAATTAACAATCATTAACAATTCCTTCACAGTGAAATGTGAGTGAAATAGCCATCAGCACTTCAAGGGTGTCTAGATATCTCAAACTCCTCCTGACCATCTGACAGACCCTGAGGCAGCTGCCAGGCTGGCAGCACTGAGTGCCCATTGAGCTAGCAAGGGGGCACCCCAGCCTCAGAGAACTCCTGTTTAAATGCAGTCCTAAACCCAATGCTTTCAGAAATGTCTCAGGAGAAAAAGCTGCAAAAAAGGACAGAGGTAATAAAATACAATACAAAGAATTGGTGGATAGCACAGCAATTTTCCTTTTGGATATTTAAAATACACTGATTTTAGTAACTGGGGCACAGTGGTTGGCATGAGCCAGCCTTATTTGTGTTTGAAGGGCAAGTGAGCCAGTTTTCCCACAGGACACCTCAATAACAAGTATCTTGATGTATCTCAGTGCTTTATCTTACCTGGCACTTGCTTGATTTTTTAGAATGTAGGGCTTGTTGTCCCTGATCATGCAATCCTGGCATTTTCTCACACATCACTGGGATTCCTGTGTGCAGTGAGGGTGTTTTGTTACATTGTTAGATAGGAAATGAGCTCCTGCAGGGACTGAGGCCACAGATGATGTGGCTGGAGTGCTCCTGATGCAGCTCCCTTTAGGAGATGCTCTCTCAATCCCCTTGGCTTCCAGGGAGATCCTATCCCAGATCCTGAACTGATTATAAAGGGAGAGCAGAGAGTTATGCCCGAGTTCCCAACCCTCCTGGTTAAGAGCAGATCAGACAAGAGCTCACTCTTACCTGGAAAAGCCGACAGCAACACAATAATGGCCATTCTGTCTGTGGATGTAGCACCCTGGTTGGCCACACTGAGAGGAGGTGTGAGAGGACTGTCATTGCCCCTACCCCAGGGACCTCAGCTGCTGTGAGGGAGACACAAAACTCACCTCCTACTCCCAGCTGCTCTCTGGACAGGCTGTGGTCCTCTGTGGCCCAGGGACAGGCTCCACACTGGATTTCTCTGTGGCAGGGCTAGCCTGTGATGGAACAGATGTCCTGTCCCTGAGATTTATGAAGAAGTCCATATTTTATCTTCTTGAGACCATAATTAAACACCAATTATGTACAGATCAGCATTCCAGGTGTTGCAAAGCCAGGGAAAATCCTGCTGCAGGGTACAGGCACTTGCAGTGCACATATGTGCATATGTGAATGCACATGTGTGTGGACATGATTTTCTGAGCCTGAGAGAGTTTTTCAGCCTGTTAGCACCTGATCAGTTCCCAAGGGAAAATCTTTTGGGAACATTCTCTTTCAAGGACTGTTTTTTTGAAAATAGATTCTAGTTCTCAAAATAAGGTGGAACAGATGTCCTGAATGTGTTTTTCTTTTGTTCCACCAGTGGAACCAGAGACATGGTTCCTTTGGCCAGTCATGTTAACCTGTATTGAACACTTCATAAAAAGGGTTGCAAACCCCTGAATAAAGGCTTCTCTGCCTCAGAGGAAGGACCTCTGTCCCCAACTCTTCCTTGTCGTGTCCCACAGCAACACATGTGGGTGTGTGCTCCATGTGGGTGTGTGCTCCATGTGGGTGTGTGCTCCTTGGTGGCCCAGATGTGATCTGCACTGCAGGCAGAGGTGCTGCAGGAGCTGCACCAGTCCTGGATCTGCTCTGGGCTTGTGTTTGTGCCTCAGCAGTGTGCAAGGCCCTCCTCATCTACAGCAGAACTTGCACATGCTGCAAACTGTGCTCCAGGTCTTGGTGAGTCCAAGAGCTGCTTTTGACTGTCCCTGGATCATCACTGAGCAACTTCTGCAGCCAGCAAGGTCTTTCACTGTGAGGCACAGCATGGAGCTCTCTGCTCTGCACATGGGGACAAAGGGGGTTCCAGTGATTCTCTTGACACAGCCACAGCACTCATGCATGGTGGTGAGGGGGCTGGGGAAGGCTCCTGCCTTTGCCAAGCAGGCTGGAGGACAGGAGCAGCTTGTGGGGCTGGAATATACTCCAAAGGAACACTGAACACGTCAAGGGAATGAGGGAAGATTAGATTTCACAAGCTAGCAAATTAAGTTTCTGTAACCCCTGACCAAAACTCATACTATCAGCTGGAACTAATAAATTCAACTGGTTTCATATGGCTTTAAAACATCTCATAAACAAAATTCAGTTTTTAGGTTTCCTTTTGTTCACCGCTGTTTCTCTCTCTTTCAGCAGGACCCGGAGAAAAAAATCCTACTAAAGCCAAGGCAAAGACTCCCATTGAGTTCAATGAGAGCTGAACCTGACTCTTTATAGGACAGTGTTATAGGTCTCTGTGCTCAGAGAGCTGTTGTTAGAGAGTAGGAGCTCTGGACAACATGCCAGGGAGGGTTTCTTTATAAAGATGCTTTCCTTTGGGCGTGCAGCAGCGACAGCACCACCTGTGTGCTCACACACACTGAGGCACAACAGCCACGGAGAAGTCATCCATCTTAGAAAACGTGTTATGCCTTCTAAGTGTTCCTATATCAAAGACTGATAAATAAAACATGGGTTTAGTGTTAAAAGGAAAAAAGAGCCCTTTTAACAGATTAAAGTGCTCACAGTGCCTGACACTGTGAAATAGGAGTGTTGAGCAGCAGGGCAGTTAAGAAAAAGGACTGGTTATGCTGACAGGTACAAACTGTTGGGTGTCTTGTAGCAGTCACTGGCAGAAAAAAAGCCCAAAATCTACTCAGCAAAACCTTCCTGGAAGGTAACAAACTGCAGCCCTCTATTGTCGCTAGCGGACAAGAAATAGCAGAGTGGATTCACATTACAACAGGAAGGTTTTGATCTCAGATGAGGCAGGAAACCTTTATTTTAGGGTTTAGCAACCCTTTTTATAAGGTGTTCTGATACAGGTCAACATGATTGGCCAAAGGAACCACCTCCCTGGTGCCATTGGTGGAAGAAGAGAAAAACACATTCAGAACATGTGTGTGACACTGTTTTGAGACCCAAAGCCTATTTACAAAAAACAGTCCTTGAAAGAGAAATTTCTCAAAAGATTTTCCCTCAGGAGCAGATCAGCCACTGACAGGCTAAAAAACTCTCTCAGGCTCAGAAATTCATGGCCACACTCTGTAGCTAAACTTTTGTAAGTTCTCCAGCTGAATGTCATGAGAAGAAGCTTTCCTGCCTGAAGGAAGCGGAAGAAAATAGTTTTTAAGCCCTCCAAAATAAATAAGCAAACAAAATCAGCATCCTCTTAAATGATATAATGGTTTACTCCAGCAGACTGAAGGCCTTGCTGAGTTTTGCAACATTTTTTTTCCCTCAGCATCCTGATTCTTCTTAAAGCCCAGCACACTGAACTGGCTCCTTAGCTGATTTCCTTTTGTTCCTCAGCATTTGCAAAAGCACTGGTACAGCCTTATGCATATTCTTATTCCTTCACAACTTTGAACAGAGAGTCCAGGATACCTAAAGGCTGTATTTGTACAGACAGGGACATTTCTCCATTCCAAGGAGCATTAACTAATTACATTTATTAGGCTGATTAGAAAAGCTGATTGTAAAAACTGATTTTTCTTTCACTCTTTCTTTCTGAACCTGTGCTACCTTGGTGGAGTCTTACAGCAAAGGTCACTGAAAATCCTCCTGAATATTTTATCAATTCTGCTCCTTATAGCTGTGTACAAAGACAAACCCTTATGTGTGAAGGGCAGAGAGCTGATACAGGGAGAGGAGGAATAAACCAGTGTCTGCCCTTGCTTTGCTCTCTGACCATAACACAGAGCATGTTTTCTGTGGAAGTGGGAAACAGAATTTGTGCACCATTAGGATCCCACTTGATGTGGAGCCTTGTTTTTAATAGCCAAAAAGAAGCCCAGTGAATGTGAATGAGAGCCAGATGACTTTGCTGTCAGGCTGGAAAGGAGCAGTTTTATGATGCCAGCTGGTATCCCATCACCTTTTAGGACAAACTTAACTACTGCTCTCATGGATTTAAAATGTTTCAGCAAACAGCAAGCCAAGGATAGAGCACAGCCAGGCAAATCTCTGATCCTCTTTCCCTAGGCCAGGCATAAAATGTGGCCATGCAGTGGCCACTGTGGAAAAGCCATGCTGCTGCCTCTGCCACCTGAGAATCAGCTACACAGTCAAATAAACCATTTTCAAAATGCCCCAGACAGCAAGACACATGGCCAAAGGCAAGAGGGGGGAACCTATAAAATTAAATTGCATTATTTATTGGAGAGATCTATCTTGCCCCAGGGTGTCATTACGCACCTCTACTCTATGCTGATAAGTCATCTGCAATCTGATAATGACTTTGATCTCTTTCAAAAATGATGATAATTTAACACCTCTGTGAAAGACACCTCTTCTAGACATACTGACACCCCTTACAGACCATGGTGCTCCTGCAGGGACTGAAAGGGACCAGAGCCTGACAAACCATACCTCATTTCCCCTCAGCAAGGCAGAGCTGACTCTGTCAGCAAAGGGATACTGACCATGGAAGCTGCTTGTGTTGGATTTGGGGCTGTACTGGCATGGTAGCTGGTGTTAGGTGGGGACAGAAGGGAGGTGAATACCAACACCATAACCACATAGAATTGTCATAGATATTGTCCCTTTGCTCCATTCAGCACAAGAGAAGGAGGCAGTTTTGTGTCTGACAGGCTAGCTCACCCTATATTCAGCAAGCCTTACTTAATGTTATACCCCATGTGAATTTTCTATTTATCTTTCATTTATCTCATGTCACTTATAATAAGCATCCTTCCAGCCTTAGCAGGTCGCATTCCCTTACACTATTTCCCTGTATTTCAAAACTGATGGGATGAAGTAACAGGGGAAAATACTTCTGCCTACAGGAGGCCATTCTGATTCTGCATTTTAAATTAGTATTTTGTCCCAATTCCTTGGAGAAGCTTATACTTTAGTCAGAAAGCCCTGGGTTTTCCATGGTACTCTTTCACTCAATAGCACTTCCCATGCATTCACAAGGCAATGGTTTTGGTGAAACCCTTCTGCACTTATCGGCCTGTATAGAGCTCAAAAGCAGCCTGGGACTTTTCACTTTTTAGTTTTTTATAGTTTATTTGCTTATTTATTGCAGAATTGGCAGCCTGTGGGTTGGTAACTGAGTTTGCCCAGTCAGAATCTGCTGCAGGGCATTGAGCATTCACTGGATTTTCTGCCTGCCTCCTTCAGCCCTGATGCTCAGTGAGCTTCTCATGGACTCTGTTGATGCTGACAATTAGCACTTATTACAACAGCACTTTTGTAAGGTGAATATTTGCCCACTGGGACCCTGAAAGAGACCCACACACTTCACAGAGGCTGCCTTATGTCTGTTAGACAAGAATGATTTTTACTGACTACAGCTGGTCTCCAGTAGATGACCCAGGTGTTGTCAGTCTCCCCTGACACCTTCAGCCTGGCCATCTTGGGGCTTTTGAAGGAGTTAATGCCCCCCATCATCGAGATGATTCCTTCCTTGTTTTAAAAACTGCTAGGAGATTTGGGCTTTAATCCTCCCTTTGCCTTGCCATGGGAGAGGAGCAGAATGGGAGAGATCCATACCCTGTGGAAATTACCCTTCCTCTGCTGCACCTCCTAATGCTGTCATGTAATTTGTTGGGACTTTGAAACCTAAGGGAGGATGTTTGCTCTGTTGCAGAGCCCAGCAAAGTAGGCAATCTCCGTTATCTCTTCTTGGATCTGCTCCTGAAGTCTGCAGGAGCTTTTTTGAAGCCATGTAGCTGCCATCTTAGTCCAGCCAGAAGAGGCAGGTGTGGTAGAAAAAAACAGGTGTGAACTGCTATGATAGCCAAAAAGAAACACCTTCAATGAGAAATTATTCTGAAGCCAGCTAAAAGATTGTACTCATTCCTCTGAACTTCTCTTTCACATAGCCATTTTCCCTGCATGACTACCCTTCCTTTCCTCTTATTATCAATAAATACTGTTGTCTGTGGCATGCTATTAACTTTTTTAATACCCTGTTTTCAAAATTTATGTATTTTTAATAAAATGTCCCAATTGATCATACAAAGAAAATTATCACTTAAGAGGTACAGTATATACTGGTGCAAACTGTAACTTTCTGACATCTTCCAGCATGTGCTGCTGGGCAGCAATTTCTGTTTAAAAATGTTTCCTTTGTCAGTTGAATTCTCACTTACTGATGTTGACATAAATTATAGCAGAAACACACACAATGGTGACATTGTGATGTGTAATTGACTATTTTAGGTCTAAGCTGAAGTGTTTTACATATTCTTATGATAACAATATTGTTTCCTTGCTCTTCCTTTAGTTTAGAGTTGTTTGGGAGTGACTTCCCTTAACCTCCCTCACTCAGTAATGAACACATTTATTTACACTGCTAACAATTTCAGCCACTGTATAATTTCTACTGAAAACTGAGAGCTCAGCAATTCCTACATTTTCTTATAGTCTCAACATGAGATGCTTGATATTCTGGACTCTCCTGTTTTCACCTTGTTTTGCACCTATTTGGTGAAAGGAAGCACAAAATATGTTGTTATTTGTGTCAAGACTGAGGCCCCATGTTTCAATGTCCTCAAAAAAATTCAGAGGCAATGAAACTTTTTTGACCTCAGAACTGTGATTCAAGCCACTCTATAAATTTGTTCCCAACAAATGCTTTTTCTCCAGCATTTCTGTGTCAGAAAAATGGCAGAAATCCCCCTCCTACCATAAAATACCCCAGTATCTCTATTTTAAAGGGAAGAAAGTAGAATTGTGTTATATCAGAGGAGCATTTGTGCCTCAAAAAGGAGACAGTGACTCAGAACGTCCTCAGGGGTCTTCTGACTCACCTCAGTGGCACAAAAGCACTCTGATGCCAGTTTCCTTCTCTGTTTCATTCCTCTGATTAAAATTTGAGCATTTGCATTATTTTACAAAACATGTTTTTGTTCTTACCGTTCAGAAAACTAATTTCTTTTGCTCATGGATTTTCCCCTAGACTGAGCAAACTGAAATTCACTCCAACTAAACAATTCTGAAATTAAAGAAGAACCACTTAAGCATTATTCTTAAATCTTTTGGAAAGGAAAAAATAAATGAGGAGGAGGGGAAAAAACCTGACAAGATTTTTATCTTTGCTTTAAGAAAAATGGATGATGCATGAAATTGAAACTAGCTTTGCTGGATGAGGCAATGAGTAGAGATGAAGCATTCCTTTGTTTTCTGAGGACAGCAGCAGGCAGATCAGTGAGATTGACCTTTTGGCCTCCTAGGCTGCTGGTAAAGGTGCCCTGCCAATACCTTCTTTTTCTGCATAGAGATTTCTCTGTCTCATACTGGGTTCACAATCCTCCCTAGGTCACTGGGAAACAGCAAAGTCTTGTTTGATTGACTGTACAAATGAGGGATGCTTGAGCCTGGGGTTCCATCCCTGTTCTGGTTGTCACTGACCAAATGTTAGATGACCTCTCCTGGTTATTTTTGTGCTCTGGTAGCTGTTTGGGGTTTTATTTTGTTCTTCACCCTACAGAATGTCCTTTACTACGTGATTGTAATGTGCCTGATGCTGGGAAGTATTGAACACATTTCAGGTGGGTATTGACATTTACAGTGTTGAAAAAACAGACTTACATCAGCCTCCACCTGTATTTTTAGATATTAGTATCTTCTGACTGGACTATTCTCTGTTGCATAATGATGGTGCATTAGAGGAAGCTCTGGAGATTCCTCCCTTATCAACCCAGCTAAATCCTTTCAGGGTTCATTCTTTGAAGCTTCTTTGGTGTTGTTATTGGCAGATTTTCTCAAAACAGCCCAAGGAAAATCACAGATCTTGTGATTTCCTGAAATGACATTTTCAGAAGCTCAGGAAAAAAAGAGTCTCAACAGGCTACGTAGGAGCCTTCTTGCAAAATCTAACTAGGCATTTTCTGAATTTTAGGTCCAAAATAATTTGTTTCAATTTAAAAAAAATATAAGAAATAAGCTGAGATGAGTAACACTAAAAGTCTCTCCTACTATTGTGCTCCTTCTGAGCCATGAGAAGCTGGTATTGCATTCATGCAATAGTGAAAACATGGACTAACTCAGGAGTGTCAGAATTGATTCTGAACCTCAGCTGTGTATAAGACAAAAAAGGAATCTCTTCTGCTTCAGTTCTGGGGGGTTTTAGATTGATCCTTTGACATTTTCCTGTGCAACCTGAAAGGGAGTCCAGAGCACCTACTATTTGTGTGTCTCACAGCCTCTTGCAGCCAGGAGGGCAGCAGCCTGATGGTTTCATCTACTGTCAGAGACCAGTTTAGGCTGGACATTGGGAAAAAATTCTTCACAGAGGGAGTGATTTGGCATTGGAATGGGCTTCCCAGGGATGTGGTGGAGTCACCTTTCATGGAGATGTTGAGAATGGACTGGATATGGCACTTAGTGTCCTGGTTTAGTTGATGGGGTGGGGTTAGCTCATAGGTTGTACTTGATGATCTCAGAGGTGTTTTCCAGCCTTGTTAATTCAGTGATTCTGTGATATGGTATCTCAGATGTGCCAGAAGCTCAGCAATGTGCCATAGGCATGTCACCCAAGCCCTCTGGATTTGCAATAAAGGATGGATAGCCTAGAGTAGTCCATATGCTGAGCTCCATGAGTCATTCCCCATGGAGTTTTCCATCAGCCTCAAGGGAGCTCAAAAGACACCCAAAATCTCTGAAGAGATACAGCAGCACCCCTCACAAACAACTGATCAAAAAACAGTGATGGTGCTAAAATGAAGATAGTTCTGGCTGAACAAAACGACAATGGATTTTCCATTAATTGAGATTTTTTTACAATAAATAGTGAAACACAGAGGTTCTCTCCCTACCAGTGAGTGATGTTTCTATTGACATCACTCAGAGGTGTGACTGCTTAGGGCTGAGAGCCATGTTGGTGATTTTGCTCAGCTTCAGTCACTAGCTGACATGGTTAGTTACTGCTTCCAGAACTGTCTTTACAAGACTTTCCTCATTTCTTCCAGCCTGAAGGCCAGCTTTCCCCAAGGCAGAGCCCTGACCTGCACTGCCCATGGGGGTACAGGTTGTCTGAAGTGAAAGTCCCCCTAGTCCCTCGTTGTGCCTGTCCATGAGGCTTAAATCAGAAGTCAACCCTGAAGTTGTTCTTTTCAGGTGTCTGGAAAGAGAAAATTTATTTTCTTAGAGAAGTTTATATGTCAATATACTTGTATTTCCTTAATAAAGGCATTTCATGTACTAAGAGAAGGTTAGTTCCCCCTCCTCTTTTCATTCAAGGGCTAATTCCTACGCAAGCTAATTTGTTCTGGCTATTATCACAATTTATTTCTGTTGCTACAGGGCAGCCAATAACTTTAATAAAGGAAGTTCCAGTTACCCAATCTTCCCAGTTAATAAACTGCATTGAAATACACAGAATGAATTGTCTCCCACATGCTACAAATATAGAAAATTACCATGCTGTAGTGTTATCACTACCACACAGGTACAATTAAATGTGTGTTATGCATGGAGCTGCACAGAACACTACCAGTAATGTCAAATGCAATTAAAAAGGAACTATTGTGTGGCTCCATCTGAAAAATCAGCCTGTTTGTATGTACTTTACACAGGATTACTCACTGGATAGGGCAATATTGAATCACTTGATGCTTGGGATTCATGGGAGAGAGCTAAGTAAACAAAGGAGCACAGCCCACCACAGAGGTGGTTAATAGAAAGGAGCTAAGGCCTTCCATGTTGGAAGAAAGAATGAGATATTTATTTCCTGCATCACTGGAACATTATTCGTATATTAATGTTGACCTTATTTGGTATAAGCACTGTTCAGAGGGTTTCAGGTTTTGTTTGGCCATGTTTTGCCATCCTTCTCCAACAGAAGTGACAGTTTTATACAAAACTGTCCCGTGCTCTCTTCAATAGTTCATCTTTTCCCCTTTTCTTCTCCCTTTATCTTTAAATCTCAAAGTCTTGACCTTCTTTTTATACTCCTGTCAGCATGAAGACCCCTCAGCTATTAAAACTGTTCCCATCTTCCCCTAACTCAGCTCTGGGAAATAAAATTACCTCTTAAGACTCATTACTATATTAAATAAATATGAGCTTAGTGTTCTGTTCACTTTTACTTGGCGGTTTCTTTTGCTTACAATGCAAAACTGCAATACCCTTGGATCAGATTCCGTGGTGACCGAAAGCTGAACAAAGTTCTGCTAAACCTCTCTAAGTTGCACTAATCATCCTTATTCCCACGTGTGGGGATTTACCAAGCTAGGACAGCAACAGGGAGGGAACCTCTCAATTATGGACATTTTAAAACAGAAAAAGAGGTACTTTTTGATGGTAGGTTGATAATTTAATACCTTAATTCACTATTCACTTTATTGAGGATACTAGTGGGAAAATATTTTTATTTTCTTCGAAGGTAACAGGACAAACAGAGGAACCCTGGTTGAGAGAAGAACTCCTGGGGCTCTGGGTGCTGTTCTCAACTGCAGGTTATCACACCTCAGCATGCCACTGACCTAACTGCAGCATGCTGTGTGAGTACTGCCCTGGCAAAGCAAAGGGAGTCCAGGAAAAGAATGTTACCCCATACTTTTGTATTAGTCCTGGATGCTTTTTTCTACTCCTTTTCAATTGTTTGATTTAGGTGCTCAAATAAACACCACACTTTCAAGAAGGAATTAAAAGTACTGCCTGAAAATGCTGCATTTCACTTTGTTCCTGGTGCCAGGCTTTGCCAAAGAGAAGCATAAAGTGCAATATTTCTAAGATCATGTCCTAGGATGGAACAAATCTGCCCAGCTCCACCCAGACCACAGGAGCTACAGCACCTCACTCCTATCAGTGTTCAGCTTGTATTTTTATTCCTTCATTACAATGCTTGAAACAATTGTAATGGTGTCCTAAATAACAGCTATTCCATTAAATTATTCAGAATTCATTCCTTTAAGGGAGATTTGAGTGTTGTCTCAAACTGCTGAGTTCTACAGTTCTGGCTTCCTGGGCAACATTCCCAGAGCTGGAGCAACCCTTACTGGGTGTAAGTTTGGTAGTAATCTTGTGTTGGAACTGTCAACCAAAATTCAGACTTAGAGCACATCAGCTGATCCCAGGGCCGGTGTGTTCCTCATGTAGCTGTTGTAGCTTTTGGAAAGCAATGGCCTCTGTGAAGTGAACGAGCTCTGGAGGGCAAATGCAGCATGGGGAGGCAGGTGGGGGCTTGATGTGGCACAGCTCATGCCAATGTTGCTTAAAATGTAACTTCTGTGGAGTTACAGTCTCATCGAGTGCCTGCCATAATATCGGGGGGAGCAATTGCAGCGTGCCTAATTGCTGCCTTCCTTTCCCCCGCCTTTCTCCCTGGCCCAGGATCATGTGCATATGTTATCCTGTGGGTGAAAGCTAATATAATATGAATTAAAGAAAATTGCACTACTCCCTAACATCCAAATCACACAGATTGATTTGCATTTACTTGCAACTGAAAACACATGGCTAGTTACAGTTTAAGAAAAATAAAAAGGATTACAGCAACCTCAGACCATGACTGAAAAGAGTTATTGAGCACTTGCATTGTATCATTTAGCTTCACAGTGGAGCAGATACCTAATCTCACATACAACAGGCCATCTATAATCAAAGAGTTTGCTGCTCCCTGGCTGCTCTGGAACAATCACTTAAGCATTTGTCTTGACAGACACCCAAGGATCGTTTGGCAAGGGGAAAGTAGCACCAAAGGAAAAACCCTGGTAGGAAAACCTTTAGGAGACTGATTGAAATTGCAGGTGACAAGGGGATTGATGGCAATGGCAATTAGGCGGCCCCAGGGAAGTAGATAACTGTTAGAGATACAAAAGCTGGGTTCTGCATGTGATGCCACAGCCCTCCCTGGTCGAGAGAGTGACCTGCTCTCCCCTCTCAGGTGGCAGAGTGATTTCCAGCAGGGCTCCGGCTCTGTACCTCATTGTAATTCAGAAAAGGCCAGCACAGAATATTTTCACTGTTCTCATACCCTGATGAGATTGTTCTGTCACGACGCAGTCAGTACAGTGCCCGAGAAAATTACTTTGTGAAATGCTGGGCTTCAAACCATTACCTGAAGTAAAATCCTTAGGCTGAATTTAAAGCATGATGTGATGCAGGTGCTTGTCTCCCTTTCCTTTCCTTTGCTTTCCTTTCCTTTCCTTTGCTTTCCTTTCCTTTCCTTTGCTTTCCTTTCCTTTCCTTTGCTTTCCTTTCCTTTCCTTTGCTTTCCTTTCCTTTCCTTTCCTTTTTCTTTGTTTTATTTTATTGTAATCTTATTTTTTTAGAAATTCTTTCATATTTGGGATTGTTTGCTTTTTCATAATTTTGGGATCATCAAATGGATAACTCTAAGCAATGAATCCTAGGACTGCACTATTGAAATTATCTCACCAAAATGTCTGTTTAATCTACATCAGAGTGCCCGCACTCCTTTGGTGTCCAGATAAATCAGCTAAGCTCCTCCAACATTCATTTCCAAAGATCTGAAAAGTGGTTGGCTGGTCTGAGTGTAGTTCTACACTGGCAGCTGTCTGGCAATGTTTCTGATGAAAATAAAACTGGGGTTGGGGGATGGTGTGAGAGGAAACTTCTCTCTCTAAAGGAGTGATTTTATTAAGATTTGAATTCTTGAGGTTTTTCTTGTTTAGTTTTAATTTCTAGTTCTAGTAAAGTAATATTCTCATTGGAGGAAATAAAGATGCTTTTAGGAGAAAAGCATGGCTGTTCCCTTCTTCTTTAATTATCTTTTCTTTTTGACTGGTTGGTATCTGTTAAGGCATCCAGAACCCCACAGACACAGGCAAACTTCCAGTCTTCCTGAAGTGATGCTCAAACAGAAGAAACAGTGTGAAAGCAGCGTCAATCCTGGTGCCCACACTCATTCTTTCATGAGGTCATGCTCAGATCCAAGGGAAGTCCATTTCTGGACTTCAAATTCCCAGCTGTGGCTTTCAGGGAAGGACAGCCCCAGGGCACATCCCCTCCCTGGTGCTGAGCTGAAGCTGAGGATGAGTTCTTTGTTCCTGCAGAGGTGGCAGCATTTGGGGTCCAGGCTCAGCCAAAATTGTGAAATTGGGCTTGGTCCCCAGACTCTGCCAGGGAAAGCAGCGAGGGGCCTGCGTGGGAGTGGGACCCTGCTTGGGCAGGGGTGATCCAAGCAGCAGCTGAGCAGGGGCTCCTGAGCCCTGCAGATCTGACAGGGCCATTCCATGCGGCTCACATCCATCCTCATCCCCCAGCTGCCTCCTCGACACGTCACTTGTACGTGGAGAGAGGTTTGTAACACAAAACAAACAACCCTTGAGTCCTTCCAGGGGACTGAATGGAACTAATAACAATCTTAAACTGGTTTCCATGAGAAAGCTGTCTGGTTCTATGTTTCTGGATTCCATTACTAATCTTAAAGAAGAAAAAGAAGTAAAAATCTAAACAATGCTTTTTCTGCCGTTTATTCCTTGAGACAATGATCCCATTGTAATTGTCAGTCAAAAAACAAATTTCTCTGTGCAAAATATAAAGGAACCACAAATACTGACATCCTGAAATGAAGAGATTCATTAATCACAAACACAATGAATAATTATTTTTAAAAGAGGAAGCACAATAGGCCTCAGGACTCAGAGCTTACACTGTAGGATGTAGCAGCTGGGAATATTGCAACCCTAGCAGTGGTGCCTGCCCCACTCAGAACAATCTTTCCCAGAATATGTCCTGTTGGGCTTTCTGTTTGTTTCAATATATTGTTTGTTTGTTTGCCACTTAGAGCAGTCCAACTGGCTGTATTGCTCAGTAGGACGCTAATAAAATTCAATAGCAAACCTTAAAAAATGTTTATTTAAATGCATCATAGAAATGTTTTGTTAAAGAAAAAATATTCCCTCCATATCTGCGTGGTTTCTGTTTGAAGTGCTTTTGGATTGGACTCAAGGCATTTGGGAGTTTGCCAGGAAGGAGTGTAAACAAGGGAGGCGTGGAACTTTTATTCTCAGAGAATGATGGCAGATCCAGGGTGCAGCAGTGCCAGGATGTTTGTGCTTTAAATTCAAATCAGATACACAAAAAACCCAAACAAAAAGCCATTACTTTCACTCATGAAAGAAATGTGCTCGGATCACCTCGTTGAAGAATTTAGATAAGAAAAGATTTATTAATTTCTGTGGTTCATCTGCCTGACAGAACAGGTTTTTCTGGGATATTATTTGATCTCTGTAAGTATCTGATAATTGAGAAGATTTTATTTTATAGAGCAAAAAATAACTCTGATTTTATGCTACCACTTTTAGAAGTATTTACATCAAACCTATATTTGACAAAGTCCATTTTTCATCAAGAAAATGCATCTCACTCTCAAGAAATAAGGCTGGAGGTCCCATTTGAGATTGTTCAGTCTGTTTCTGTACCCCCAAAACAGGATCAAATAACTTCTTTTGTTTACCTTGTTCATGGAAACCTCAAAGGATGGAAATTCCACCATGTTTCATGGGAATCTCCCAACTATTTATCACCTACAGCTTTTCCCTGATGTTTACCCCTACATCTCCTTTCCTGCAAGTTAGACCCATTAATCTTAGTCCAAGCCATAGAGGACAAGGAGAACAATTCCTTCTCTCTTTGCAGCAACTTTTCACACCCTTGGGGTCTGTTATCTTCTCTTTTTTTCCAAGCTGGAGCTTCCAAGTTCTTCCAAAAGAGATTGGTTTCTAGAGTGTTGAATGTTTTTGTGCTCTCCATTTGCTGCCCTTTCATTGGCCCACCTCTTTTTCTAATACATTGCCAAGGATATCAGGTGAGAAGCACTGTCTCTGCATAGCCTCATGGAAGAATTACTTCACAGGACATTTATGTACAACTCCCCTGTTTACACAGCCCACTCTAATATTTATTTTTTGCAGTCGTGTGACAATGTTGACTCAAGCTCAGTCTGTGAACCCTGGTAACCTTCAGATCCTGTTTCACAGGGCTGATGCCCAGCAGACATTTTGCATCCGGTGTTTGTACAGTTCATTATCTCCACTTAGAAGTGTCCACTTTTCTCTGTTTTCATTGAACCACGTCCAGTTTTTCTCAGCTCATTTCACCCATTTGTCAAGCAGATTTTAAATTCTAATCCAGTCCCTCAAAATGATTGCAGCTCCTCTGTGCATGATATTCACCCATTAAGGACATGCCACTGTGCCTCAAATTAGGGGGTAATCTTCCTAACCAGTAAACCATTTAATGAAGTGTGTGTCCAAGAGCTAAAAGACACCTGTCACCTGCCCTGGAAAGCTGAGAAGAAGGTCAGCTTCAATCATGGCTCGCTCAGGTTCATGAGAAGCCCAGTATCTCATTATCCAGATGGTTTTGGCCACAGAGAAAAAGGCAGCATGGCCCAGGCCCAGGGCTGTCAACATTTTATCTAGCATTAAGGAACTTCTGTTACCCAGAAACCATCAAATATTCACAATGAGGTGCTGGTCACCCCACAAAGACACAGAGTGGAAGCTACAAGTTGTGTTAATGAGCCATTTGGCACACAAGCATTACTTGGCAACAGCCATGTGTAGTGAACATAATGTGGCATGAACGTGCACTCAAATAAAGTCAAGTATGCCTGTATTGTTACATATTATACATTTCTATTAATTACAGATGTAAATGTAACCCAGAAGTAAAATCCCCGCTCATTTGACTTACACTGACAGTGTTTACCTTTAACTGCTGCAAAGTATCACGGTATAAATCGCTGTCCTCACTCCAGACAAATGCATATTGCATCTCCCTGTAGCAGCTTAACCTACCTGTCCATCCTCCAACAGTAAGCCTATGTGTGGTACTAATTCCACTTCTCATAGACCAGAACTCAATTCAGTCAGGAGAGGAGCTCATTTATTATTTATCATTTATATATTATTATCATATATATATTATTATTTAGAACACATCTTTATTTTGAGATGTATCTGTGTTCCTGCTTAAAGTCTGCTTGAATTCTGTACCAAACTCTGGTTTTGCATACAGAAAATCATGATATACATGAGGAGGAAATCGTGGATCTCCAGTTTAAAATTGCTTTGGTGGTAAACTAATAGAAACAATGAGACAGAGGCCAAAATTCAGGTCTCTCAGACAGCTCCATAGTGAATATCTTCATTTTTCTTCAAAGGAGGGGAAGCAGCTCAGAAAACAAAAAATGTTTTGGGCACCAGACATGGTGGGAAGCTTTACAGAGTTACAGCTGAAGCTGCCTCTCTATTGCATACACCTCATTTACAGTCACCATAGTTTGGAGTGGTGGCTAATGCTCAGATAAATGTCTAAATCACTTGTCTAAATCACTCCCACTCAAGCTACTTGTTTTCAGACTTGCAGGTAAGTCATCACCTAGCTAATCATCTATAAAATGAGGCAGTCATGGCTCTGAGTAGTATTTCCCTTCTCTTCCCATCACTGAAAAGTGCCATATGCCTCTGAGCACACACAGCCATCTCTGCTGAAAGCCAACAACTTAACTACTCTCTGTGTTCATTAGAAATTCCGTGCCTCTCTCCAGCCCTGTGTCCTTCCTCCAGAAGACACATAAAAACAAGGTCTTGGGCATTGGTGTTAATTAACATTCCCCCAGACCTTTTTGCAAAACTGGAGATAATAGTCCTGGTGTGCTGGACAACTTCCAGTGTGCAAATTGCATTCGGCTTACTTCAAATTCCCCTGGCAGCTGGAAGTGGCTGGGGTATTTGGATGTTCCCCGTCCTTTGCTGAGCTGTGCACACAGAATGAGCCAGGCTGGGAGCTGGCCTACAGGCAGGGGGATCTGGGAAAGCTCCCCTTAAGGCATCAGGGTAAGGAAAGGTTTGGTCAAAGATGAACACAACCACAAGGAGCTGCTCATATGGAAAGAAAAGAGCTTATTTACTTCTCACTGACTAGTTTCTAGCAATAAATTAACAAGTTTTCCCAATTTTATTCATTTTTTTTTCATTACACAGCTGCTCTTATAAATCTCTAGCTATAAATCTGAGAAAGGAGTCTGTAACAAAGCCATAATTAAGTCTTAAAATTTAGGTGTCATTTTACTAGTTTCTGGGTCTGTATTCACATTCTCTACAGCCCTAGACAAGTTTTTTTCTTCAAAACTCTCACGTACAGCTAGTTGAAAACACAATGCACTCATTAAGACCATTTCTTTTTTTTTTTTTAATATCAGTAAAGTACTTGCATTTAAGCCTTTTTGGCTTTGGTATCAATACAAATTCTGTTTATGATATTCGGTTTGGGCCCTGAAACTGTAATTAAAGGCTTGTCACAGAGAACTTATTTATCTTCAAGTGAGAAACACTGGATCAAAATTTTGCCAAATACTTATTCTAGTGTAGCTTTTCCTAGTCTGCTTCTACTCCATCATAGATTTCTATATCTGCTGAGGTTGAAGAGAAAACTTACAGACTCTGGATCGACTGTGATATTGGTTGAGCACTGGCACTGATTGCTCAAGGATATTGTGGGGTCTCCATCCTTGGAGGTATTTAAAAGCCATCTGAACACAATCCTTGGCAGCCTGCTCTAGGTGGCTCAACTTAAACAGGGCAGGTGGAATAGATGATCTGGAGAGATCCCTTTCAGCCTCAATCATCCAGTCATTCTGAGAATTTTCACTGATTTCACACTGCTGAAGCTTAGAGACCAGCAGCAAGATCCAAATGTAAGGCTGGCAAGCAGCAGTCAGGAGACAGATTGAGGTTTCACTGTTGACAACTTGATCCTTGTGTAAATTGAAAAGAGAAAACTGACTGTGGGCCAGCATCTATGGGTTATATCAAATGTTTAACCAGCTCAGACTAGTGTGATGATGATGATGCTTTAGGAAGAGAAAATAAGGAAGCTCTTCTTCCCTCTTCAGTCTCAAGATTCCATGGTTTGCAGGACACCAATCCAGCTGAGGGGAAAGGAGAGCAGCACAGGGCACAGCAGAGTATAAGGATGATCACATTTCCATGCAGTTCAACATGAAATTACTCTGCAAAAATTCAAACTGAATATTTCAGATTTAACCCTGAGCTATTTTGAGGCCTGAGTCTCTGTCAAAATCATGCAGTCCTTTGGCTCCAAGACAGCAACTTGATCCAAATCTAAACTATTCTGATATGACTTTTGAGATCAAAAAGTGAAATTATTGGGTTCTAAAGGACAGAAAAGACATTTCTCACTGAGATCCTTGAGACTTCCTCACTTGATGGTTAATTCTTTTGATTAGAATCTTATCTTACATCTTGTTCTAAGAAGCTGGAAGGACAGGACATGACAGGATGCCTCCTATCACGGTTTTGCTTTTTTCGAGGCCATCAATGAACACTAGGATTGCTGTCCTTAAAGTTTTAGATCACTGCTTATTTCAAACTGAAATGGAATTGTCAATCCTTGGCATTAGCTTTTCAAGCAAACTAAGTGATATTTATGATAGTCTTGTGTATTTATCTTCAAGATGACTTTATTTGTCCTAGGTTGTGGATCCCTGCTTGATCTTAGATTATTATGATTTGTTTGTTTTATCTGCTGCTCAAAGATTTATATTCTCATATTCTTCCAGTGGCTCTAACAAAGGTTTGATAACCCAACTGATAAACCAGTTCTGCTTTTAAGTTTCTTATAAAACTTCATTACAAGTGAAATTAATCATTGTAGATTTTAATGTGAAAAGAGGACAGAGGCTGTTATTTGATGGACTGTGTTCAAAAAGCTGGGTAAGCTTTATATCATTCTATATGATAATAAAAAATTACAGTGTAAGACCAAGGTCATATCATTAACACATGAACAATAGCACAGTGGGCTCATGATGCACTGACAAAGGATGCTTGTTCAGCTTTATGGCTCATACTGTAACCTTCCTCCACTTCATATACACTCCTGATATTTTTGCAGTTCAGATCCCACCTGAAAATCAACAATATTTTAGGAATAATTGGTTATATTTAGTTTCAGTTTACTGAAGAAAAGCCTGACAAACTCCTACATGAATGTCCTGAATCTATGTTCAAGTAAAGTGATGCAGTTACCAGAGCATATTATCATTTATATCCCTTTTTGTCTGTCTTGCTCAATGCTTTGAAATGCTTTGAAAGCTCCAGAAATAAAGTAGATTTTGAAGGCAAAAGGGAATGGCATGGCTTGTTATGGTCCAAAATCTTCCATCAATGGGAAGGAGTAATCATATTGAGAACATGTTCTGCTTATTGGAAATGAATACATCACTTTTTTTCTTTTTCTTTTTCTTTTTTTCTTTTTCTTTTTCTTTTTCTTTTTCTTTTTCTTTTTTTTCTTTTTCTTTTTCTTTTTTCTTTTTTATTTTTTTTTCTTTTTTCTTTTTTCTTTTTTCTTTTTTCTTTTTTCTTTTTTCTTTTTTCTTTTTTCTTTTTCTCTTTTTTACTTTTTCACTTTTTCTTTTCCTTCAGAGCAGCAAAATAAGTGTTTAACAAAATATTTCCAGTTTGCACCAACTGGTGCAGGAAAAGCTGTAATACAGGCTTGCCTGGAATGATTTTAAACAGAAATTTGTCTAACTGCAGCTCCAAGGCAGTGAAAAAGAATTTTTGACAGTGTTCCCAGCTTCTATTCCTGCTTTCCCATGGAGTGCTCAAGCACAGAGTCATTTACACTTTCACATAGTCACCCACCTGCTGAATTCTACCATGCAATCCTGAGACCTGAACAGAGCTTTCTTAACCCACTGAGCAAAAGGCTTTGGACCATAAACATAAACAGATGTCTGCACATGTGTCTGATTTCCTCAGAGTATCTAGATGGGCTTGGATATGTAGCTTATAACTACATAAGGGATGAAATGATGAAATTATGGTAGGAAATTATCTCCAATTCTACCAAAAAACAACTTGCCTTTTGTAATTTTTGAGGTCTTGAGTTATCTTGCTGTGGTAGTGCTAAATTGAGACTACTAAAAACAACCATTATTTCATGCACTAAATAACTTAATTACCAAAGAGATGATGCAGTGTAAAAGGCACAGTGAGCAAGAAGTGTGCCATCCCTTTCAACATGGTCACTAGAGCCAGAATCTAAGCAGCTGGAAAAACTGTAGCTCTGTGACTACATTACTTTGCAACAGGAAAGCCTGACCACATAATGCTGTGGAAATGCAGTAGGAATCAGCAATTAGAGGCAAATAAAATTGTGATCAGGTGATTTGATGCAACACACATAGTATATTTCATCTCTTCCAGTAAAATGAGAACAGATTTGAAGGTTTTAGTCATAAACCAGGAATTTAAGTGATAAAAATATTCCAATGTGGGCAGCACCAAAGCAAGTCTACACAGCTGCTTTGTGGAGTAATTTCATGCAGCCATGGGTGAATGTGATTTTTTTTCCCCCTGAACCTGAAGGAGGGGATGACTGATTCAAGTGCTTCATGTGATTAAGTAGACAAGGTGGCCATTCTTATGCATTTATGCAGAAGCAATAAAAATGTGTGGTCATGCACCGAGTCCTAGGGTCAAAACTGCAGTTACTACTTAGGCAGAACACCCGTTGACGTCTCTAGCTTTTATTGAATGTGGGCAGTGAGCCTTCTTCCAGGCTCTTAGCCTGTCCTCTCTTGTTTTTAAATAACACCATCAGGTGGCTAAGAGGAGGAGGAAAACAAAAGGTGATTCACATTGTCATTTGAACACCTAAAAACTGTGTCTGCTCCTTTTTGCACCCCCAAACACATGAGGATTCAGCAGAGGAGTCTAGAGGGCGTCAGGACAGTCAGACCCATGAGCTGGAGGCTTGCAGGGGGATCTCTGTCGAGACAAACCACAGTGCTGGGGCTTGATGGCATTCTGTGAAGTTTTGGGTCTGTTTATATTTTTGAAGTGGTGAAGACTGAAGGTTTAGATGAGCATGCTAAAAGACAAGGATGTGCTCTGGTGAGTGCCTGCTCACTGTCTCTGCCATGGTCGACGTGTTCCGTTTCATGATGGAATTAAGCTGGATTGGCTCTACTATTAACATTTTTTGATATAAGAAATAATTTTTTCACATCCAACCCGTTCTCATGAGGGTTAATAAGGACTTGCACAAGGACTTTCTCAGCCCCTCAACCAAAGAGAGCAGAGAGATGGAAATGTACTCTGAGCCAAATGTACCCTCTCCTCCCTGGAACCTGGCACTTTTAACCAACTCTTTGGAGTCCAAAGAAGCCTCACACCAAAATACTGCACGATGCTCTAAGCCCGCCAATGCTTGCGCTGCCTGATTTCTGACTCGAATAATAACAATGAAACATGATTGAGCTGTTTGACATTTACAAAAAGGTGCTTGTTAAAAACAGTTCCTCCTAACTTAATTAGCACTAAAACCCTTTAGGTGTTCCTCCAAGTACATATTAAAACAGCTGTCCTTTTCCCTGAAATGGAAGTAAACTAGAAGTGAGCTTCAATAAAACCAATGGACTATGACTTCTCCCAAGCACAACTGTAATGAAACGTTACTGCTGTAATATCCAGCTAAATAAAGAGTGGTGAGCTGGCTGGGCCAGCTGCAGTGGCAGATGCAGACAGGATCATGGGCTTTAAACAATGCTATCACTGAATAAACACAGACAAGGAGATAACATTTCTACACCTCCTTAGTTTCCATGAAATTAGTTTTTGTTATTCTACATCCAAAAAGCTGATAATCCTCCCAGTATAAACCCAACAGTGGTAATTGTTCCATACATGGTATCATAAACTGCCATTAGTCAGTGGTCAGGAATATGTGGAATTATGTGTCTGTAAATTGCATTGCATATTTGAGGAGGATTGATGCTTTTCTGCTGAGAGAGATCAGCCACAGGTTTTTATATCAACCTGTGTGCCACACTTTCCTTCATAAGAAAGTTAATGCATGACCTAAAAGCCACATGCAAACTGGAATCTTTCTTTATGGAAATACCCCAATAAATTCTTAAGAACTGACTAAAGGAGTAAGTTAAACAATTCAGTGCAAATATGGGCTTTCTGTGTTAAAAATGGTCAAAAAGGTAGAATGTGCATCATTTAAAATATACTGAGATTTTTGAATTAAGCATCATCCCAAACTGACATCAAAGTTTAAAAATTTCTCCAATTTGGTTATTGCATATGATTGTCATCTGAGAGTACAAAAAACCAGAATTTTAAAAAAATGGCTACAATATCCATTAAACTTTATTAAAATCACTGTATTCATGTGAAATGTTTAAACATTACCAGCCTTTTCCAAAGGAAAGAAAAAGTACTACTTAGTGTTGTCAGTCACTTGACCAGGCAATACAACAGTAAATAAATTCTAAATAATTATCAAAATTCATCTTGCTTCTCAGTCTAAGTGTTAAAGTGTGTAATGGTCCAAGTTCAGAATCTTATTGTAGTTCACAGGCCTACTGGTGCTCATGGACTGGGTTTGGATGCACATTTGATCCTTGCATCATTTGTTTTCTTTTATCCTCCTCAAAACTGAACTTTTCGCCCCTTTAAAATTGGCTTGGCCAGATAAGAATCTGTGTGGTTATAGGATGTAATAATGTATTTAAAAATGATGGGAATGGTTTGCTCATATTAAATAACAGCATTTTACCCAACAAGAAGTTTCACTGAAGTCAAAAGGCCTCTTGACACTTGGGTAATAAAGTGCTCCCATGCCATAAAGGAGATTACCCAGTCCTATCCCTATGCATTTTATTGGCTAGCATTTGAACAGATTAAGTACTACTATTGTGGAAGATAAATCATCACAAACTCACCATGTCATCTCAGCTCATTTTTATTGTATTTGCAGGGAAGGAGCTTTAAGCTCAGATAAATATTGAAGATGACACTTTCACTGAAAATAACCAGTCACTGGGAAATAAATGAAATGTGCATAGATATTGCTTTTAAAGATAAAACTTGGTTCCCAAGTTTTTAAGGCCACACTGACAATAAACCACCAAAATAAAACTTGATTTATCTTGCAGGAATTCATATGGTAGCCATGGAAGAGTACTGTGAGAATTTGTGTGTGCCTAAGGGGCTTTCAAGTTTCTCCAGAAGCTGGTGGTCAGGCTCCAGAACCAAGAGCAGGAGGAGGCTGCAAGTGTGAGAAAGGCTGCCTCATTCTCCCTGTTCTTGTTTCATATTCCTCCTTTTCTCCTTCTGTGTTTGCAACAAAGAAACATTATTTAGCTATAATATCCCCATCATTTTTCTGGGGGAATGGCAAAAGTTCTGGGAATCATTAATATCTTTTAATATAAATGAATAGGAGAGAGCAATGCAGAAGCAGAAGATGTCCCATCATTTAATATAACTATCCTATAGCAATCAGTTTGGGAGAACAGGCACTGACACTTGAAGGATAAATATATTTTATTATCCTTTGGGCCAGACAGAACAGTTTATCTTTTAAGAACAACTCAAGGGAACATTTCCTTCCCTCCCTAGCATCCTATTACAGTATTTTTAAGAGGAGGGGGTGATTGCTTACCATTGCTTATAACATGTCACCAAACAATTAAGCCTCCTTCAGCTAACATGATGGATTGGTAATGAATTTGGTCAGCAAGGTAATTCATGCATAAAAGCTCACCAGATATCAGTTGCCTGTTTCACAAGAACTAGGGCAACCCTCAATAAAAAGGGTCCAGACTGTCGTTAATTTAGACGCACATATTTCTACTTAAGCAGATTTTATTAGAAGTTAGAGATGCCAAGGCAAAGTACAGTCAGACTTTTATAGAAGCATAGGATGGTTTGCAACTACTAAAGTCCATTTAGTCCATTAGTTCCTGCTTTACGAATCTTCTTAGCTGCTTGATAGTATAACAAAATTAAATTCTCAGTAGCAACATCACAGTTGTGCATGATGGAAATGAAGACATGACTTCACAAATTCTTTCCTGTAGGCTGAAAAACAGGTGACATTTCCTTAACCTCAGCTTTCCTGAAGAGATATTAGTTGTGCCAAGAGCAATGATTAAGAACTACAAAAATACAATAAATAGTTATTACATTTTCATTCACTATTTGTTAATTCACCATTTCCAGGGAAACGTGATCAGGTATTGAAGAGGTTAGCTAAGACAAGAGACAGATTTGGTTCTTGGCTCTTTCTTCCTGATTCCAACCTTGTAGCTTATCTGAACCCATTTTGGTTTGAGTTGGGTTGGGTTTTCCACTTAATCAACAAACAGAATTAGTTACAAAGAAAAAAACCACCCTTTTATTTATGTTAAACAACCCTAGTAGTATTTCAGCATCCAGCAGTAAAAGTATTGCTTTCCCTGTACTGCTAATACTGCCTGTTTCTAGTCAAGAAGAAATTCTGCTAGTAATTTATTTCCACATGTATGTATATATGTGTGTGTGTGTGTGTTTGTATGTTAAATTCAGACAGTTTGGGGTTTGTTTAATGTGAGCATTACCTGAGAGGTGGATTTTTACCCACAGCTGTGCACACACATATCCTCACAGCCCAGAGCAAGGGGAGAGGATAATCTGCCTCTGATTCACACTGGTAGGACCATGTTGATATGCTGGGAACCCCTGAACAGATTTACTAACTGGAGTTTTGTAAATCACAGGTTATCCTGCCTCTTCCAAATTACATCAAGGAATCATGCAGAGTTGCAGGTCTGAGAGCTGACTGCATACTGTTATATTCCCTACATTGCTGATAAAACCTGAAAACATTTGCTCTCTGGTTAGACCATAATCATGTTGGCATTTTTTCTCATTTTTCAATTTTCATAATTATTTTCAGCAATTTATCAGAGTTGCAATTTTTTCTGCTTTGTCTTTATGCACAGATTGACTGTTTGTTCCTCCCAAGGACATTCCCCTCACGGTCAGACAATGACTGGATCAAATAAGGGGGGCTTTAGACCCTTTTGCTTCTTTCCAATTAGTGAACAGACTGAAAATGGAAACAAAGCGTATTATTTATGCCTTTCTTTCCTCCATTACAGCAGCTTTCAGGCAAGCCAAATGAAGTATTTTTTAACACTTTGCATAATTATCTTTGAGCTTAATGAAATTATGGAAATTTGTTAAAGAGCTGTCTGTCTCTGGCTACTGTAGCTCACAGGGAAGTGAGGAGTAGCCACAAACAAAGGGAGCCTATGAAAAGCTGCTGTTCTGTATTAGGCACCTCTCTGTTGGGACCAATTTTCAAAAGGCACTCAGGCTATATGTTGCAAGTGTTCAGGAAGGATCTGTAAGTATTTAATAGGTCATTTGTGCACCATCTGAGCAGAATTTGAAAAAGTCTCGGTATCCTTTGGGTATGTATTTTTGGAATATCAAACCCATGGCTGACGCAGTCTCCGTGTGACTTGAACTGTTGGCCAGAAAAAACATTTTGCAAAGATGTGGATGTGTGCAAGTGTTCATCCATCTATGGTTTGTCCTGGGGTGAAAATACCACAGAAAGCCAGAGAGCAGCTATGGAAACAGCACAGTTCTTCAGCTTATGGGATGGATATTATATATTGCAGGAACATTACTGTTGAACTGAAGCCAACAGCTGGAAAATTTGGACTCAGTATGCCCAAACCTATCCTTTGCCTCCCAGCATGGATAAAGCCCAAAAACATCCTGTCACAAAAGTGAGAGCTGCTGAAACCTCCTCTCCATGTTCACTTCCTTCACCCTGTGCCCTCTCAGCTGTGCTACTTGGGCATATGAGAGTAGCACACCAGAATGTAACAGAAAGTGAATTTATTTCTGTCTGATGCTCCTGAGACAGTATCAGTAATCCTTCTCTTTCATACTTATTTTACTGATGGTGTATTTCTTTATATTGAAGTCATCATTGTCTGCTCAGAGATGTATGGAAGAGCTCATGTCTCATAAAATAAGTAAAATTATGGCTGCATTTCCCTTCTGCCGTCCCTCCCTAATGGGACTGTTGCCATTTTGAGTAATGAAGCTCTTCTTTGATTCCTCCTTCTTTTCTGCAACCACAGAAAAAGAAACTTGACTATAAATCATTCAGAAAAATAAATAACTTTTTTGGCTGTTATGCCTGATTAAGTGTTCTTTATGTTTATGCACTTCTCAGGAAAGATAAAATCTAGATTAATGCTTTAGCCAAGTCCATTTTTTGTTTTAATTTGAAAAGTCATGGAAAGAAAGGGCTATTGAAGAGGTAGCCAAATACTCTTGAAGGAGGGTCAGGAAGCAGGCTCCTCCAGTCCAATAATTCTGCTAAACACGACCAAAAGCCAGTCAAAAGTCAAGCAGTCAGACAATACTTCTGAGACATATTTTTGAAATTCAGTATGATCAATGGATATTATCACAGAGAAAATACCTACCCTAAAAAAGAAATGAGCAAATAAGCACACAAAATATGGAAACCCGATTATTATGAAGGCAAAGCATTATGGCTGTGCTTCAAATCATCTGTGAAAAGTTGCTTGGGGGAAAAAAAGAAGACTGAATATTTATAAAAGACCACTCATCTACATATAGGTACATTCATTTATTTCAAATTTTCATTTTTTTTAAAAAACATAATCGCAGTAAAAGGGAAACAGAATTGATTTCTGCCTCAGACCAGCAGCAAGTTTCTGTTTCAAGGTGGATATGAAATCCTGATTTTCTAGAACAGGAAGCAGCCTTTAAAAAAAAACAGAAAGAAAGCATAAGTTTGCTGTTTTGAGTGAGCTCTCATTCCTGAGATGTTTCTTTTATGAGTTCTGTGTCTGATTTGCCTTAACTTTGAGAGATTCAGCCAGTCTGTGATCATTATTAAGCTATTCTGTACAAAATGCAGGATGTTTTTGACATTTCCCATCAGCTGCTGAGACATCTGCTAAAACATGCAATGAGTTTTGACAATCATGCCTTCCAATATTTACCCACTTGTCCACATATCTGCTTAAATGTCTTTATGCTCTGCTCACCCCATCTCCAGGCATGTTTGTTAAGCAGGACACACTGCTGTGCACATGTAATATTCTACCATCTGAAAAACATAGTAAAGATGGAAGGTTTAAATCATAGGTTAATGAATAGCTGTAAACTCTGAGAGTCAATTCAAGAGCTCAGAAGGAAACCTTTGGCCCCCTGGCTGGGTTCATGTCTAAAGGGAAATGAAGACCAAGAAACCTTAAGACTGCATTCGAAGTCCGAGTTAAAGGGCATTGCTTCTGTTTGCATTTAAAACCATTCAATGGAAGCTGTTATTTTCCTCAGATTTTAAGAGTTTAATTTAGCAATTTGCTAGTGAGGAAAGAAGCTTCTTTTTTTAGCCACTGCTCTGCATAAATTATGTATCCTTTAATTTTTAGTAGTTACTAAGTGCACAGAGGATTCACTGGGTCTCGTTCCAGGCACTAATATCAAGAAATGCTTGAAAATATTGTAAGTAAGAGAAGAGGATATTTATCAAACACACTTAGTTGGTCATCCCAACTAATAAGACCTCAGACTTCCAATAGATATGTTCATTTTCCCAGACCTAAAGACAGTGCTGTTCCAGTAAATATTATTCAGTGATATTTCTGCTCTTTTTCTCTTCATTTGCTCATTTTCTGGAAAGAAAAGTTTGTATGTGGATTACATTTCTAAGAGCATTTTTATAATGGCACATGAACTGAAATGGAAAAGGTGAGAAGTGAATAGAGAAATTATAATGTGGATAAAGAAGAGGCCAATGAGAAAGAGAGAGAGGGAAAGGGAGAGAGAGATTTTTTCTGAGACCAGAACTACTGTAATGAAAAGAGGTTGCCAGTGACATTTCTGAAAGAAAGATTTTGGGACAAATTTGACTTGATATTTTCTTTGAAATGTTGTCATAGAATTACAACCAAATCTGGTGTTTGCTGGTGTTAGGTTGACCCTTAATACCAGATGGGAAACTTGTGTGGTCTTCAGAACACATCCCAGCCTTTCAGGGATTATGGCAAATTGCAAAAATACAGAGGGCAAATGCCCATGTTGAAGCATAATTTGCAGTATTTCTGCAGCAAGCTGGGAACTCCTTACCTAGAAACTGCTGAAATGGTAAAAATAATTGGATAAATCAAGGGTGTAACAGAAGGGCAGAGGCAGAAGAAGAAGCAATATTGGAGAGCTGCTAGAAATAGGAACTGTTAGACACAAAATACTACTCCTTGCCTGAAACAGAAGCAGTAAACAAGAAGTCTATGTCAGCATTACTAAAAATAAATAGAAATCCAGATGCCTGAGATGACAAGAATCTCTTGAACCAGCTCTGTCATCAGATCAATTAAGACATGGAACTACACCCATCTATTATCCCTCTCAGAAAGATAACTCATTAATAATCATACAGGCCTTCAGTGCAGTGCAGATGTGAAGAAATAAATTCAGTACATTTACTGTGTCACAGGAAGAGTATTTAAAGACTGTAGATTGCTGTTATTTTCAAAGAAATATTCAGAATTCATCTAGAATAAAATTTATTACTGGGGGTCGGTCAAGAAAGAAATTTAATCTGGATTAAGTGGTTAGAGGAATTGCTAAAATGATATGGTGAAGTCCATCCTAGGGAAAAGCATGGTTAGTGTGCCAAAACAAAGGCTGAGAAGGAGTTAGAATTTTTCACTGTAAAAATATTGGAAAATAAAATGCTAGGAGAAGAAGGAAGCGATTTAAAGATAAGGAGTGTTTGCACAAAAAGTCAGGAAAATGCAGGAAGCAGCCTAAATGTAACTCAAAATTCACAATTCCTCATCAATGCAAGCAATCAGATTCCTCAACAGCTGTGTGATGGGATGAGTTAGGGTAACCCTGGAACCCCAGCGTGCTGCTTTGGAATGAGATTCAAAGAGGCAATGTCTGAAAGTTCAGAAGATGGACCCAGTGATCCAAATGTATTTATACAGTTATGCTCCTGAATTTTTGTCCACCACACAGACAGCAAAACTTATTAAGGCTGCTCATGTTTATAGGGGATTGTGCAGGGGTGGTGGATATGAATCTCATGAGAGAACAAAGTTATTTAAGCCATCAAATCCACAGTACCAGTACTGAATTCTTGCACAAAGACTCAGAGGAAACGAGTTTTGTATCAGCTGCATAGGCAAATGTGGCCCATAAAAGATTCATCTGGCAGTGGCAAAAAGGTTAGGTGTATCTTTTAAAAAGTCACCTTAAAACTGTAAATTTACTGAGTAAATTATTCAGTGTGGCTTGTTCATGCAATTCTCCTTGTGATATGTGAGAAGAATGAATTTAACTATTTTGAAACCATACACATGCTCCTTTTTTAGTCTGTGAAATTCCAGCGATAATAGAATTTATTCATGAAATTTACACTTCAGTGGTGTAAGAAGATATTACCTAAATCATGAATGCAAAACCATGGAATATATTGAAGCAATCTGTGGCCTGTAATTCAACTGGAGATTTTGTTTGCATGTTAAGCCACCATGAACTCGGTAGCATGGGCTAGCATTTGGACAGGCCCACACTGACATGTTGGCATCTTACAGAATGGCTGGCGAAATCGCTGCCCTTGGGATCCTCCTTTAAAAGGCTGACCCATAGATGAGTGAAAAGGATTGAAAAGCTCTAATTCACATGGGCTTTGAACAGGGCATTTAATATTATATAGAGGCTGAAGCAATTTAACTCAATTTCAGAAACGGTGTTAACTTCTGTAGCAAGCTGGAGGTGCAGGAGTTGGACTTATTTAATATTTGAAGAAAAAAACCCTCAAATATCTGACACCCCCAAACAGGCTTCAGGGATTATGAAACAAAAGGCAGCTTGCAGTCTGACCTTGAGCAGAACATTGGCCATGGGTCTTGTCTGACTCAGTCTTTTAAAGGCTAAGATTATTTTTTTTTTCAGTGACAGAGTCAAGAACAAACCATGCAAGTTGTTACAGTGAGTAATTCTCTGTAATACTTGTAACATTTCATAATTCCCTACTTCACCTTTATCTAGTATCTACTCAATTTGCAGTACACCTAACTTTTCAGTAATCTCCAGTTACTCTGTGCACCCAGGCTGGTGCTGCTCTGTCCCTTTTGCTGTAGCCTCTCCTGTTGTCACAGGGCAAAGTATTATAATCAGGGAGCCTTTTTTAAAGATCCTTTCCCACTGTTGAAGCAGTACCTTCATTCTTCAGGGTGGAATGTCTGGTTTTCTTATTGACTGTATCAAAACACAGGGGTTTTTTGCCGCAATCTACTTACTCTGCTATCCAGATCATTCCCTGCCAGCAATTTGTCTTCTTTTTTATTCAATGTGTTCCAATGCTACGTGTCATCTTGAAATTCTGTCAGCAAGGATTTTAAGCTCTCTTTCAGATCAGCAATGTTCCAGAGTTAGGAAGATGAACAGCTCTTACCAATTTCTCACCAGGAATTCATATTCTTCATATATACCATTTATACCCATTTGAGGTGTGTCAGGTGGATTTTAATCATCCTTTTCACTTATTAAATAACACACATCCCAAGCTAAACAACTTGTGCAGTCTCAGTTCCCAATACACCACCGTGCCCTGATGCAGCCATGTTAGGCAGAGGTGAGTTCAGTCATTTTGTAATTACCACATAACATGCTTGGCTGTGTTACTGGAAGATCTACAGCAAACCTATGGTCCTTTAAACATCTAGATTATATCAACAATGTGACCTTTGTCAACCAAGTTTATAGAGTAATAAGCTTTTGGTCAGTTTGACAAGATTCCTTTCCAGCTGATGCAGGCTTGTTATTTTAGCCTCCCTTCTTTCTAAGTTAATTGAAACCAATGCTAGCTAGCCATTATTTTGTTTGGGATGAATGTCAGGGTCATATCAGCTATTCTATTCCAAGTAACAGACTAGCATCAGTTTCCCTTCTGCCTTCTGGGTCTTCTCAATCAACAATATAAGAGGCTCCTCTCAAGTCTTCTAAGGTGTTTGCTTGAGAGTAATTCAGATGCAGAATTCAACCTGATTTTAATCTAACACCTTTTATATTAATAGACAGAAAAGTATTTCCTTCTCATTGAATAAGATTATCCTTTCTCTTATGTCTATTTAGTGAAGTAGTAGCACCATTATTAGTATTTCCTCTGTTCTTTTGTTCTTATCAGCCTGAATTCTGCAGGCTAAGATTTGTCCATTTCCCTTTTTTATAAGTTTTTTTTTTTTTATCAGTTTTCTACGATCCCCAGTTTCTAATTTCTATTATTTCTAGTACATTCTCAACATTTTCATCTGTTGTAAAAATAGTTTTATTATCATATATATTTTGCAACCTAGACTAAATCAATTTTTTTTTAGTAGAAAGCTTGCACTGTGTTGTGAATTACACAAACATTTTGGAAAACAGTTTCCACTTACAATAGTAGGTTTTTCAGATATTTTTTTAGATCCTCTGCTCAGGATACCTTCTGTTCTGCTCCCTACTCTCTTGCCCCCATCCTCCAGTGCTGGGTGAGCAGCTGTCCCAGCAGGGCACATGTGCTGTGCAGCAGCATCAGAGAGAAGAGGCAGGGGATCACTGGGAACAGAGGGGAAAGGCTGACAAAGATGTGAAGGCAGCACTTGAACAGGGAAAGCAGGACAGTGGGAGACCAGGGGTGTGATGAGCTGACCTCCTAACACTTCTAAGCCATAAGCCTGCAGTAGTTTCTCCATTATGTGGTCCTGCCCCTGGCAGTTTTTTCTGGTCATATGCCTGCTCTGTTCCCTGCAGCAAATGTCCCTCAGCTGTCCTCAGACAGAATCACTTTTGATTTGGCATGTTGCTTATGGTACCATATGAAAGGAAAGAGGTTCTCCCAAGGTATTTCCTCATTATTGGGAATTCAAGGCCCATCACAGAGCTAAACACAGCTTAAATTCATGTGACTTGAAGCTTAAGGAAACATTACCACAAATCTCTGCAAAAGCCAGCCACCATGATTTGTATGTGAGCTTTCCCAGCTGCTTGTTAGAGAACAAGTTTTATGACCAGCTTGGTTTTCCTTTGAGCAGGAGGAGGTTTCTTTCCTCTTCCTCCAGATTGCCTCAGCAGAGAGAGGCAGTGTGTGTCTCTCTGGGGAAGGAGAGACCTGTGGGCACAAGGGCAGCTGGAGTGCAGCTATGATGTCAGATGTGTTTTAACACAGCTGGCAGAATGCTATAAACAGGATTTTTAGTGTTTGTGGGATTTGCATGAATTCCAGATGTTCACTATATGATCAATCTTGCTATGTACACAAGAAGTGTGTCCCCATGCATGTGTAAAACAAAGCCTGCCTACCCTGGGGGGTGAATAAGGGCGGGCTTGCTTTCCTGGAAGTCTTTCATTTGCTTTTCCATTCAGATGTCAAGTGTCAGGTCATCCACAGCTTCTGTCAGCCTCATGAGATTAATACAGTACCTTAATGCTGCTCTGATGATGTAATACCTTGATTTCACTGAAACTGAAGAATCTGTTTGAAAGAAAATGGATTTTAAATTACAGCAACTTAAAGTAACCTGTCTGAGCCTTTAGAGATAGACACAGTATTTGAAGGCAAAAAACAGCCTTTGAACTGAGGAGTCTTCTCTACAGGCAAGTCATGTTGTAATTGTTTCTAAGGCCTTTCTTGTCACATCCTCTAATGAAACTGCTGCTGGCCAGGGTCAGAGACAGAGCTGCAAGAGCTGGGTCCCGGGCTTGAAATGGTGCAGCAATGACTGAGTTCCTGTCAATCACTATGAATTTACTCCATTATAAATAGAATTGGGATCAGGCCCTTTGTATTTCATGGAGAGCAACAATTCCACTCTTTCAAAAAGCATCAGTATTTAAGTGTTAAAAAAGTCTAGTGCCCATATGTAGCCCCAACAAAAGCTGTCCATGAAGATCATTCTGTGAAGTCTAAGCCTTTTGTTTTCATTCTCCACAAGTGATATTACAGCTTAAAGCTACTTACAATAGAAAGGTGACTAATAAACAGAAACTGGGAGCTGGAAAGTACTGGGATTAAAGCAATGCATAAACCCTAAATCTTAGGTGGAAGGTTTCAGGAATCCAAAGCTGGCAGAGTTGATTTGCTTTTTCCTCACTGACTCTGAAGATGAAGCAGAGAGGAAGATGGCACTGGGTTTGTTGCTCATTCCTTGGGAGTTATTGCACTTGAAACTGAAAGATTTTCAAGCCTGATGCCTGGAAGAGCTGGAAGAGAGGCTAGACAGAATTAGGGGAATAAAGGATATTTATTGAGAGGTCATTCCCAGACAGCACCAGTGTTACAAATCAGGCTCTGCCTGGATGGCTCCAAAGATGGAGGCAAAAGGGAGGGGCGCCAAGATCACACTCTTTTTATATGTTTGGGTCCATTTGCATACAGGAGCCTCATTTGCCTGCCCTCTTCCTTCCACGTTGTTTCACTTCGAGCCTGAAGTTTGGAAAAGGTGTCCTTGAGTCCCCATCAGAGTAGGATTGTTATGTCTTCTTCACCCTGTGAAAGGATCTCAGCACCCTGAACAAAAACCACACACTAATGCAGAATAGAAAACCCAAAAGCCCAAGTCATCAAGCCAAATATTCCAACTGTTGAAGGCTTAGCACTCAAAAGGATCTCCACTCTCTCCAGCTGTAGTCATATTTTGAAATCACCTTGCCTCATTGCATTACAGTAAATATTGTCATCAAGAACTGGAAATGGGTGGGCTCTGTTTGGCACTGTGGTTCATTGAGGAGCACAAAAAAATGGCAAGTTTTCACCTACTTTTAAACCTTGCTGTCGAGACAGACACAGTGTGGGCAGCAGAACCTGGCAGCTCCTCTGCCATGAAGCCCATGGTGCTCACCAGATGTCTCCAGGCTGGCTGGGGCACTGGCAGAGGCAGCAGCAGTGCTGGGTTGGGAATGCAGTTCCCAGGCTGGAACAAATCTCACAAGCCTTGCTTGAGCTCCCTCACTGGTCTGCAGCCCCACACCTGCACAGCTCAGCTGCTCCTGAGGCCCTGGGCACAGAGCTGTGTGGACACACCACAGGTGTGCCATGCCCCTACTGACTGCCAGCTGCTGTAGGTGTGATCTCAATTTCATCTTCCCAAATGAACCCAAGAACTGGGCCTTAGGATTGTTGTACTTATTTATGATTTCACCGTGTCTTGGGTTAACTCGCTGAACTGGCGTAATTCAAATTACTTACCAATAAAATGCAAATAACTGTTCCTCACGGGAGTGTAATGAGATTCCACTCACCCTCTTCTATTGCTTTGCAATCCTCACATTAAGGCATTTATTTCTGTGCAGGTGTTTTCTGGGTGGTTATTGTCTGAATGAGATGGAAGCAAGATTTGTTTTGTTTAACATTCTCTGTCACACTATTTGAAAATCTCAGTCTGGTTTTACCAACTGGCTATTTTTTCTCTTCACGCAAGAGGAACATCCTGAATACCAAATAATCCGTGAAGTGTGTTTAAGCACAGTATTACTGGAACAAGATTGCTGCATCATTTGTGAACTTTTCCATGGGGAAACAAAAAGGCGAAGCTGCAATAAATCTCCAGGTAAATCTTGCTATAGTGGAGATCAGACAGAGACATCCATCATTCAGAGGCAACTAATTTATTCCTAAACCAAATAGAAAATATTCTTATAAGTGTCAGGATTTTCCAGAGGTGGAGAAAATTGCTATAGTCAAATGAAAGAATATTTTTAGTACTCTAATGACAAAATAAAATTGCACTTGTGCTTTTCTTGGCTGCAAGGGAAACAATAAAAAAGTAGGAGACCCCACAGTGTGTCTACAAGGGCAAAATAGTCTTTATTTTAGGAGGATGTATGTGATTCCAAGCAGTGACAAGGAGGAGAGTTCTATGGAGAAGAACTCATGGGATGATACCTTGGATGGTTTGTCCCCTCTGTGGGTGCTTGAATAGAAGGGCTTAGCAATGAGAAAAGTGGTTATACTGAATTATGCCCTGAAGGAGGAAGGTCTTTATTTAATGACGTTTTGTGGATTTCTTACCATAAGTGGTCCTGAATTACTCACTTTTTTCTTTCCAGCGTAAAAGCTGAAATCTCACAGGCCAAAAAGCTCTGATTTCCAAAAGAAAACAAAACAGAGGTCACTGCTGTTCTTTGGACTTCCATGAGGAGCTTGCTCTGCTACAGTTTGGTTGCAAGGAGAACGAGGTTCAGCTCATCTGTTTGTGGGTATGTGATGGAGGGCTGCATCACAGCTGGTTTTCAGTTCAGCCAAGGAGGGTAGCAAGTGACTCAGCTCACCCCAAAGAAGGCACTGCATTTCGCTATAGGAACCATATCTAAACTCTCCTGAATATATCAGGAAAGAATTCTTCCCTGTGAAGATGCTGAGGCCCTGGCACAGGCTGCCTAAAGCATCTGTGGCTGCCCCATTCATGGAAGTGTCCAAGGCCAGGCTGGATTGGGCTCTGAGCAACCTGGTCTGGTCTGTCCCTGCCCATGGCAGGGGGTTGGAACTGGATGGGCTTTAAGGTCCCTTCAGCCCAAACTATTCTGTGATTTGGTGATATTGACCAAGACTTATTTGGCTACAATGAGAGGTAAAGGTGATGCTCTCAGCTCAGACACCTTCATTGTAGTGACCTACAGCAAAAGGAATTGCATAAAACCCACAGTGTGCCCAAGGTCAGGTCTGCAGTCCCCACACGTGTCTCAGATCAGATCTCTATGCACCTCCCCACCCTGCTTATGCCCTCTGTGGCATGGTAAAGAACATTTCACGTGCTGTGGTACCAGTTTCAGCAACTGCTTCAATGTGTGCAGCTTAATGCCAGGGGAAGAAGTACCATCCACTCTGGGAGAACACCAAAACCAGCATGTTATGAATATTCCTGCAGTGTGGGGAGGAAGATGAAGTAAAAAGAAGTTAGATGGGTTTCTAAAATTTATTTATTGTATTTTCTTGCAAAAGTCCACATTTTCTGTGGACTTTTGTGAAGAAATCTGGTTTGGGTCCCTTTTAGCTGGGGAAGTGTGGGGTGGGGGAAGATGGTAGGGGTAGGGAGGGATTTAAAGAAACAGAATTGCACCTAAACCAGAAGCTCTATCTCTTTTCCTCTATTAGCTCTCTTATCTTCTCCTTTAAGAAACAGGCATGATAAAGCCTCAAATTGTCATAATTATGTTCTTTCACATTGTCTTACAATTTAATTATTATTAGAGAATCCATCCAGATATCAGTTACAACAGTCTATATCCAGTATGGTTTCTCCAATGTCAATGACATTGCAATAGTGTAAGACTGTAGAGAGCTCAAAATGAGCCCTGAAGCCTTCATTATTCTCTGGGGGAAAAAAAAAGTAATTTCTACTCATTTATCTCATTCTGAATTTCAATGAAGCCTTTAGTAATATCTCTCAATTCCAGTTTTAAGTATTGATAGTAACCTGCTGTGTGACACATATAATATCCAGCATTGCCTATTGCACCACATGAATCTGTTTTCAGTAAATAGGAAAGAGCCTGAGGTAATCTTTGACAGTGTATATTCAGTTGTGCTAGAGGGCATTTTGTGGTTAATGGCTGTAACTGTGGTAGTCTCGGATTCAAAACCAAATAAACTCTACATCCCGATTCCTTTGGTAATTTGCCTGTATCATAAGGCATTAGTGCAATGTCTTATGATGCACACAATGAGGAGAGTCCAGAATGCAGGTGATTTATGGAAATGGTGAATTGGGCAACTATCCAAACTTAATTCTTTAGGGTTTGCTCTTGCCTTCCACTGCTGTAACACTGAGGCACTTGGGTTGTTCTCCTGCTCTTCTGATTGTACTTTCATGAGAGAGGCAGCTGTGTGGGAGGTTTGGATGCAAAGAGCATGGAGATCAAGCCTTAACTTGGTGTGGAGCTGTTAAAAATGCTTAGGGCCATATTCAGATCAGCTGTTGAGAGTTGCAACTCCATTAGTGTAATTTAAGGGCATATTTAAAAGTTGAAAAAATCTCTTCAGATTTCCTTTTTAACCCAATTTATTGATTTTAAACAGCATTTTGAAGAACTGTAAGTGAATCCGCATCCAGAATTACATTGCCAGTAGCAACTCTCAGAAATGCTAGTAAAGATAACTTTGAATCTGACATATTTTTAAGCTTGGATCACTCCGTTGTCAATGAGACTGAATTTCTCTGCAAAGCATCATTAACTCACATCTCTGGGCAGAAGTCTTGGGAATTTTATATATTAAAAAAAAAAGAAAACAGTAGTAATCAGGACAGGAACATCTGTAGATTGAAACAACCTTATGTACTTTTAGTCAGGTACACTAACTCCCATAGTAACATGCATGATCCTTTAGAGACCTTTACCCTGCTCAGACACAGCCAGTACTGAAGAGGTCAAGTAGAAATTTGTGGAGTTTCTGTATTTTGGCATAAAAATTCTGATTCCCTCCTGTTGCATTGATCTGATCTCTGCCTATCTAAGCGTAGGTGGAAAAAATTGCTGTGCAACCTCTGCAAAAGTGCAAACAGCATCATTAGGCCAGACTAGCAGATGTACAGAGCTGTCACCTCTCCAAATTAGTGAAAATGAGAAAGAAAGGGACACAGGCAAGCAAACAAAAAAATAGAGAAATAAATAAAAATTTAAACATGCCTCTACCTCTGTGCTTCTAACATTTTTAAATTTGAAAAATTCTTCAACTCCCAATCTATCAGTTTGTATCCTGTAATTACTGCCAGCCATGTCTGTTCAAGCAGATATTATTCTAAATGGATAAACATAAGGACTCTGATGCTCTCAGTAATAAGTGTGACTGAAAGAAGAATATCATTATCTGTTGATTTATATTTACCATTCCTTGTCCAGGTGCTCTCCTCCTCTGTTAAGTATACTGAAGATTATATGCGAAATTGCACAACTTAATGGACCGAAGAAGTTTGATGGCAACACTTAAATTGTCACCATTTTTCCAGGCTCCTAGGTTTTTCCAAGGCCTATTCTAAGAAACCAATTGCAGAAGTTCTAAACTTTGCACATTCCTTGGTAGCAAGTGCAATTTTACAATTTTAGGAAAGTTAAAAAAGGAAAAATGCTAATACTGTTATATGGAAATATGTTAATTTATTCTATTGTTATATTAAATATTGTAAATATTTTAAGTTAGTATTTATCTTTGTTTGATTCAATCAAACAATCAATAAAATGGTCTTGATTGAGGGCTATTCAAACTCACAGTCAACAGTTCAGGGCACATCCAGGTCCCAATAGTCACTGCAAAGATGCATTTAAATCAGAATCACAGGTTGCTGGGACTGTAAGTATCCAGACCAATGTTATCTGGTCAGAAAACTTAAGAGATTACCCCAAATGTCCTGCAATTCATGACTTGTACCCTTGTAACATGCCCCAGCCACAAGGTAAAATACAGCATGAACTCTTTCAATCATCTGTAAAGGAACTGCAGGAGACACTGCTCGGATGATGAGCCGTGTCCCATCACACATCTGCAGCTAAGTTGCTTTTACAGGTGTGTTGAAATCTTAGATCTGCTTTACCTGCTATTTCCAACCCTTTTATTTTCTTTGGGTTGCCCAGTGGCAGGATGGAGCTTCATTTTCATTCCTATGCCTTAATAGTCAGGACTGATTTTTGTCCAGTTAAAGCACAAAAGTAATGCTGCGCAGGAAATCTAAGTAGGCTGTGGTCAAATTCAGGGCTGCTTGGTAGAGGAAATGGGACAGGTGGACACAATCACTGAGTGGTTCAGCCTCCTGGAATCAATGACAAGTACTAAGAGAAAAGAAATTAAAGCTGGGATCCAAAAGGGATCCAAATATAACCACATTATCTCATGTGTCTCTGTGTTTCTGGTGGTGTGTCAGTGAGCAGTGATGTGTTGCATCAGATTGCCACATCCCAGGTACTGGATGTCATATCAAGTAAGTGAAATACTGCCTAGCAAACACCAGACTTAATATGATTCATCACCCTGAATAATCAGTATGTTGAAACCCTCTGTAATCTGTGCTTAGAAATATGCAGTGGTACTTTTTTTCCCCTCTAATCTATAGCTGTAGAATGAAAACCATAAGGTCAGATGTGAAATATGCTGGAGATAAGCCAGCTGGTGAATGAGGGGAAAGAAGGTTTTAAAAGAAATAAACTCACAGAGATTCTTCACTCCTTAGGAATAAAATTTAGGTATCTTTCCAGGTGGAAGGATAAAATGACATGTCAACTGTGTCAGTAAAGTGAAAGGAAGTAAGTCCTTTTTCTCTACAAACATCTCATGTGTGCCTTAGTTTCCCCCAAATGGATGTAATATTTTAATGTACCAAGAGGAGACAAAGAAAATAAATATGCTAGTGAATGTGAAGCACTTGAATCCTGTGTCAAAGAATGTCAAAGAAAAATGAGCAGAAATTCAGGCGGAAGACTGGATATGTGTGTCTTAAATTTTAAAACAAACAAATAAACAAAAATAACCCCATAAATTGACACTGACCTGGTGTGGTTTTTTTCAAGCTTGAGAAGTCAGTCAGACAGTCTCTGTCTCTTCAAGCCAGGGCCAAACTTGTGGGGTTTGGGTGTTTCAAGAGTAGCATCAGTTTGAGCCAAGATGTTTCCTCTTCCTGAAGCTGCAGAGCTGTGAAATTCTGTCTTAAGGGGAAAACATCCTTTCGACAAGGAGAAAATCAATTGGGTGTTACACTGCTCACTGTTTGCCAAGAAACCTCTTCAGTAGTATTAGAATTACAAGTGGAAGTTGCTAAGTATTTATTTGCATTACAATGTCACTTGAATCTAATAGTATGACATGGTTTTGGGACTACAGAGGATGCAGAGATGTCTTTATTTCTTGACTCTTTTGTTTCAATGAGCTGATAGAATGTGCTTTAACAATGGTCCCACAGCATGTACTGACACCTATAACCATTACTACATTTTCACTATTAGCCTGGATTAATAATTCATTAATGAATGGAATTAATTTCTTAATGATTTGCACATTTTAGAATTAGGAAAAAAGGCCAAGCTTAATGAAGGGTTTGGAATCAGTTGGTGTAAAGCTAAATTAAATTGTGTGCTACGAAGCACTGCAACTATGATTTGAAGTCAGAATGAACGGGAAGGAAACCAAAAATAATTTCCTCATTCTCGCAGCATATCATATCATGAGTGATCAAGATTTGCTAGTGTATTTTAATTAAGAGTCATTTCAAAGAACACAAGTCCTGAAATGGGATCTCAGCTATCTCCTAGTCTTTACAATGCTTGAGGAAAATACTGCACTCAGTTGCCCTTGCTGTCTCATGCAGCTCAGGCTGAGAGATGCCCAATATCACACCTGACAACCTTTCCTGTGAAAAGGACAGTCACCTCAGCATGGATTGCAGAAAAGTACAGATCCAGAAGAGGGAATTGCCCTTCATACTAATCACCAAGTGCCCTTTGACTGTTTTTTCACAGGTGTAGGGACAGGCCAGGGTTTTGGTACAGGTGAAGGCACAAGACAGAAGCAAGGACCCCTCTGCTCAGGGATGAGTGTCACAGATGTCTCTGCTGTGACTGAGACATTTTGCAAATGTGGATGTGACTCACGTGAGGTTTGTTCATGGCAGCTCCCCTGCAGCCCTTGGGACACAGGTGCTGTGTGAAGGTGACAAGGCAGCAGCACAAAGTCACAGAACAAACCACAGGGTTTGGTCTGCTCTCACTGGGCCTACTTGTGAGCTGCAAAATTACAGCTGGAGTCCATCTAGAAACCACAGCTGGATTGCAAATTGTGTCATTAAACAAACAACAGCAGCAGCATCGAATCTGTTCTCCCAAAACTCTTTCCTTGTGCTGGGTTAGCGCACAAGGGAGACTCAGCAAACATATTAATGATTTTGGGCAACATGTTGCTCTTACAGTAATTGGTTTTACTGTTATCTTGGAGACTTTGAAATGACTGCAGCAGATGTATTTTGTGGTGCACCCTGGTACAGTAGTGTTTCCATTTATTACTTATCTCTATTTGGCTCTCTCTCACATATTTTGTGTGTTTTAATGTCTGTTTTATCTTTGTTTCAGAGAGCCTGTTCCTGGTTTTGGAAGGCACAAGATTGCTAATTTGACCTCAGGCCAGGTGATTCCTCGGTATTAGCATTATAAATAAAAGTAGAATAAAAAATCATAAAATAATTTAGTTTGAATGGGACCTCTGTTGGTTTTCTGATCCAGTCTTCTGCTCAAAATAGGTCCGAGTTTGAAGGTAGATTCAGCTGTCATGGTAAATCAGACTGCTTAGGGCTTTTCTCTGACAACGTTTTTTAGCATATTTAATTGTGGGTATTTCACATCCTCTCTGAATTACTGTTCCAGGGGTTAATCAAACCTCTTTACATTAAAAAAAATTAGAAAAACAATCCTAGTATCTAATTATTGTTGCCCTTGTAACAAAATATGAGTGCTGCATGCTGTTCCTCAGCTGTGCTCTCCTGAGACAAGTCAGCTGCATATTTTCCATAACCTCCTATTAGGGAATTAAAGGCAGAAATAAGAAACCCCCTTAACCTTCTCTTCCTAAGGCTGAGCAAACCTGGTTCATGCCCCTTCTCCTAACATAACCTGTGTCTTGTTATGTTAATGGCCTTGTTCTGGGCTCACCCAAACATCTCAATGCCCATTCTGTACCTGTGGCCTCAAACTATGGATGTGTTTGGTAAGCATCACTCTGGCAATCCTGAACTCCCAATGTTTCCCCACAAAGTAGGTTCTGGCCAGAGTCTATGGTGAAGTTAGGACTCAAGAACTATAGGTACAAAATGAGAGGTTTAGTAGCTGAGGAGGAGCAAAAGAATCTGTGTAAAAAACAGCACAGCTTCTCTGGTTTTTCCTTCCTGAAACCAAAGCTCTAGCACTGTGTGGGCTTAAGAATGCAACTTAGGCTGTAGAAATTGGAGCTACACTGCATTTGAGCAGAGAAGGAAAGGATCAGGTAAGCACCAGCTCACAGTGATTGTTTGTCTCCTTCTCCAGTGTTGACTGTTCAGAATTGTTTTAGCTTTTGTAAACATACTGGCAGTTTGACACATTCCAATGCTTCTCTTGTCCCTATAATCAGTGTGGACAGAGACAAGCAGAGTTATCTCCAAAAGCCAGAGTCACCTTCATGCAAAAGCCACATTTAAATTGCAGTGTGCAAAACATGGTTACACAAACACAGCTCGGCAGGATCCCAGGGCTCGGGGGGCAGAGGGCATCCAGAGCAGCTGAGAGCCACAACCAGCTTTAGAGCACGGAGATTCTGCTCTGTGCATTCTCCTCTAGAGCACAGAAATTCCAAACACACCCTCAGCAGCCCACGGAGCACCTTGGGGGTAGGCATTCTCAAGGAAAATTAAATCACCTGTCTTCAACAGATAGATATAAGTGGCTGAATGATGAAAGACTCAATGGCAAGACCAGAAGACCCATTAGCATTGGGATATATTAGGTTGGTTCCTGGAGTTCTTCTGGTTTAGTTCTGCCTGAAAGGAGTTTGGTTTGCATGCCCCAGAGCCCCTCTAGTGTGAGTTCACCAAGTGGGGAAGATGGGCTTGTTCATGTCAAGAGTGCTCTTCTGCTCTGAGCTGAACTGCTGATGTAGGAGCACTAAAGTCTATTTCCATTTCACCTCCAGTACAAGCACATTAAACAAAGTAGATGTATCTTCCTGTTCTGTTAGACCTATTTATTTGACAGCAAATAGCAGGGACACAAAGAAAGTGTTCTTTGGGGCCTCATCAAATTTTTCTTATCGTATTTTAGTGTGCAATTTAAATCATGTCTTGTAGTAAGCAAGATGATGTAAAAGATGTCCAAGTCTATTCCTTCCATTGTACAAATCCCTTTGCCTTTGGGACCAAGTGTAAAATGTGCCTTACCAATTTCACTTGCAATTGGGGTCAACATCTAGAGTCTGTATATTGTCACAGTACATATTAAACATCACTACTCTTTACTAAGTGGTTTTTCCAAGCATAAAATGTTGTATGATTCCATAGTTTGTCTAAATTGCCCAGCATTCATTAAGATGATGATCTCTAAATATTGCTAGGAGGTTGAATTGTGCTCCTGTTGTCGGAATTTATTGAGTATGACTCTAGTTTCCTCTGTGTGAAACACTGTAATAAAACCATAAAGCAATGCATCAGAGCTGTGATATAAAGGACACACTTTTTATGATCAGATACTGTACCTGTTATATAGAATATCTGTTCAGAATAGATGTGACAGACTCCAGAGACAGTGAATCACTGAACTCTGCATGTCTCCCAGTCTCTCTGCTGGATGCTCAGATACACCTATACACACTTGTAAATATCTCTGACATCAACTCACTTCTCCTCAGGGACAGGGAGAAAAAAAGAGTGAGAACAAGTGTCAGGAAACTGCAGTTATCACTAAGGAAGTACCAAGCCAGGGAAAACTTTGGTCTTATTTCCTTTCCAGAAATGGAGGAATACATTTGCCACAAACAATTTGCGATTCTTGTAAAAGTTTTCATCCCTAGACACAAAATAACATCTATGAATAGCCCTCATTCAGTCACCAGGAGTTTGCTGTGTTGGGCTGTTTCAGCTACTTGGTGTAGCTCATGGGTCACACGCTGCCTTTGTGAGCCCTCTACTCCAAAAGTTTTCCCTCTGCAAATGTCACCACCAGCAGTGCATATGTTGAGTTTCAGGATGCCTCCAGCTGCTCTAAGGGGATAATTGAATACATTGTAAATCCTGTGCACAGAGGTCAGTCCTACCTGCAAGTGAACAGAAGGCTTTGCTGTGAGGGTCCCTGGCAGCTGATGTGGGGTTTGTGACAGTCCCTGTGTGTCTGGCAGCTCTGGGGTGCCCACAGCTGCTTCCCCTGCCTGCTTCCCCCATGGCTTTGCCTCCTATCCCAGATCACCTGACAGGGTAACCCTAAGTGATGGCCTTAATACCAATATGCCACTGATGCTGCTTCTCTGGGTGGATGCTATGTTTGAGAGCCAGAGAGAATAACATCTAGAATTCATATAAGGAAGAGAATGGTTATGTTTCATAAAGCTAAAAAAGCAATAATGCAAAGATGTCAAACTAGGAGCAAGGTCCAAGTAAAAACCTGCTTCTGAGCAGAGATTCTTTGGGCTTACCTGTTGGCCAACTACCTCTAATTTTATACTTTTCTATTGCCATTGTGGAAGCTACTGAATATATTGTACTGGTTTCTGTAGGTGTCACAGGACTGGAAGGTGCTTTTGCCATGTGGGGATGATATTTATCCTTCTATCTGTCTCTTAATGTTCTAATACAGCTCCATTCATAACTGTGGCTTGCAATCTTTGGTGTAGTTCCCCTTACAACATCCCTGGGAGGCTGCAAGTACTGGGAGGTGAGGAAGCGCTTTCCCTGCTTTATAGGAAAAGTGGGACAGGAAAGCCAAGGTTTTACAGCACATGAGCATCTATTGTTCATTTAGAAGAAAAACAAACAACTCTGCAGAATATAATTCATGCAGTGTGGGAGGCAGAGGAGGTGAACCCCAGCATACACCTTCAGCTTCCAGAGCAGGCTTCTCCTGGGAGCACCACAGCACCTCAGACAGAGGGGAGCTCAGTCCTAAGGGGAAATTATACCAGTGGTTTTCCATTTCAGCTTGGCATGTCATCTACAACAAACCTGTAACACAAGGAATTCCTCCCACAGGGTTTAGTTACATATCACTTTCTTTTCCAAATAAATCAACACCGATTTTTTAGACAGGATTACCTTTTCTGGCTGAAACATGATCATGAAGAAAATAACTACTATGAAGAAAGAAGTCTAGGAAAAATGTGCAAAAGCCATACAGAAGTAATCAACAGCATTCAGTCCTTAGGGCAACCTAACTAGGTTCATTCTGTTTTCCAAAAAGATATGGGTTTAATGTTCAGACAATCCATAGCTATCATTGGGTCAGTAAAAAATATTTTACATGCCTACTTCAGCACAGAAAATGTGAGGCTTTAGAAAATAAAGCTTTCTGTGGAAGAATCAAACAACATATTTCTCTCAAGTAGGGCAGTCATTTTGATAGACTGAAACATTCCATTTATCAGCACAAAGCTCTTTGTTTCAATTCAAATTGTCTTGTGTAGCACTAATGATTACATCATGCAAAGAGAAAGCAGGAAGATAATAAAATAGATTAAGTGCAGGAATCTTGCATTCCAGCATTGCAGATTTTTTGTGTTGATTTAGGTTTTGTTTTGATCAAGGCATGAACAAATATTGGAGTAAAAGCATTTCCCACTCAATAGTAAAACCTTGATTTACAACAGCCTTGATTTACAACAGCCTTGACTTACAATGTTAGGAAAGAAGAGGTTTAACCTTCTTTGACAACTGTCTTATCATTTAAGTTTGCCTCTGAGGATGTAACTTTTAAATAAATTTAAGTGAACCCAGAGCAGGATTTTATATTAAATAAAGTTCTTCCCAAGGCAGAGCTTCAAGTTTGCATCTTTCTCAAAGAGCAGCTTTAAACTTCACTAGAATTGCTTTTAGATGTGTGGACTCCAGCCAAACATGTTGTCATTTCTATCCACCTCTCTAAATGACTGTCAGCTTATAACTGTGATGGTTCTCTACATCCAGTCTCTGGCCCAAAAGGTACCTTGGAAATAACCAGCAGGTAAGAAAGAAAGTCCTTTGTTCTCTCACCCCTTGGAATGACTTGGCAGCTTGGTGGAGGTATTGCCAGTGCTCTCCACTGCATCCCAGCTCATCCAGGTGAGAGAGACCAGTGTCTGAGGCAATGGCAGCTCAATAAAACCTTGCAGAGCTGCGTGTCTGGGTTTGTGGGAAGATGGTGCAATTGCTGTGAAGATCTGTCTCATCTAAACTAGCAACTGTGCCACTGCAGTCACAAAATACCTGACTGTTTTCCAGTCAAAAGGAAGAAGAGATGCAATATACCTCATTTTTATGTTCTGTTATACCAGGGGGGTAATAACATTTGAAGGTAACAGTCAAAATCTGTTTCCAGTTCAAAGTTAGGACCCAACCTGGGTAAATGCCTCTGCTCAGAAAGTTTGTGAACTCTTGGTTTTTTAGCCCAGTTAAAGTGGTTCTATTTGTTTACATTCTTTCAACAGCTGGTGACAGCACTATTCCTTGTATTATAAGGAAACAGCATGGAGCAATTGTTTTCCCAAAGGCTTTATACTCTAAACGGGTAACAAGGAATAAATAAATAATTTTCCATGGATTCCTAAGGGAACACTGATCTTTGCATTAAGTGACTTTACCAAATGAATAAAGGGGCAGTGGAAGGGCAGGAGGAAGCTACAAATTGAACAGATCTAACTTTGTACTTTAATTCCCACTTCAATTATCCCTGAACACTTAAGCAATTACTTTGCTGCAGCACAGAACACCAAAACAGTGCACATTAAGTGTGTATTAGATCATAACCAAAGAAAATGAACTTTAGGTGCTTGCTGTGCACTTGGGTCACTGCCTGTACTTAAGGCTGCCTGACAAATTCCATTAAAAGATCTTTTTTCCAGCTTTTGGAGGAAACAAGTTCAGGATAGAATTTCCCTCACCAGAAGTACCCTTAGGTTGATTTTCCTTTATTTTTTCTTTTTTTTTTTTTTTTGGAAAAGCTTTAGCTAAAAATAGTTGTTACATTTCTGTGAACAAAGGGGAAGGGCAAACATACTTTAATTTTGCCTCTGAGTAAAAAAAACCAAACCTGCTATACCACAACAAGTGGGAATAGAGACTTGAAAATTAGGCTGGTTCCTCCACTGTCAAAAGCACACCTGTTATTTACCTGGTGACTTTTGATTTTTTTAATTCAGTCAATATGTGCTCATAAAAGACTTGTTAGAATTTGGAAGCTGAAATATTTGAAGAGCCCATCTGCCCTGGGCTTAGCCCACTCTTTAATCTGCCAGATAAATGCACATGCAGCTCCACAGAGTAACTGAGTGCTGTTATCTTGGCTGTGATGGCTCAGCAGAATTTCCCTGCAATTAGTTTCAGCCCAGAGGAGAGAGAGAAAGCTTAGAAATTCTTTCAGAGGGAGAAAGCTTAGAAATTCTGAGGAGAGAGAATTCTGTGTTCTCTACCATTGGTGATGCCCTTGCTGTACGGAAGAATAAGGAAAATTCAAGCACAAATGGGGAAGTAAGGATGTTGTGTAGGAAATTTATGAAAAAGAAAAAAAAGAGGAAAAAGGAAAGCTGATATGTGGCTAGGAATTCAGTCCTGTGTGAAACTGATATGGTTTTTCCTGATGTGTTCATGTGTTTTGCACAACAGGACAGAGGAGGATCCCAAGGGCATGTTCTATCCAAATACTTGATTGCAATGTTAATGCTTGTTCAGTAAATTGTTTGGTTTTATCCTTCTTCAACACAAAAATAAATAATCTTCAAACAAAAATTCAGATGCTGACAATGTCTAAGAAAATCTTATTATATGTTTAGTTCTGAGTAATGAATAGAAAGAAATAAGATTCTCAGGAGCAACTATTTACAGAACTATCTGGGGTGTTATTCCCAGCAGAAATGTAAATTCCGTAATTTAACTTTCCTCTTAACCAATTCATTGCTTGTTCTTGCTGGACCAGTTGAATGGATGGCTCTTCTGAGATGCTCAGTACTTCCATGTTAAGAGTTTTTCAGTTACACAACAGGCACTAAGCAATTTAAAACAGCTGTCTTAAATAACAATAATGCATAAAATCTCAGTGCCTGTGGTGCAGGATCAGCTGCATCTCAAAGTGGTAGGAATCAGGGGATAGAATTGCAAATTGTGATTCAGTGGAGATCAATAAACTACAAAGGGAAATCCAGAGTTACCTGAACCTCTTCAGCAGTTTTTTTTATTAGTCCATAGGGACGTTACTGGGGCTGGTGGACTTTTCTGTCCCCAGAACTCGGCCACTTTCCTTCTCTTTTGCTTTGTTTAAAATCCCAGACTTCCAATCTGCCCTTCTCCTAAAGACAAGATGTACAACTGCATTTTCTCTTTCTCAAGCCACCATGATATCTGTCCTTGAAAACAGTGCTCACTGAAAGCACTCTGTTTTGTCTTGCAGGAGGATGACATTTATTTCCTATTATTTGACCTGCTCCACAGATGTGGAGTAAAATTCATTACAGATGTTGACATTTTCCCTTCCAGTTCCATATTCACAAATAAACATTTCATTACACAGTCAGTATGAAATACAGTGTAAAAGGTGGTTTTACATGATCAGATGCAGCTCATTCATGTTGGAGGGTAAAGCAGGCTGATGATGGAAATGTGTGTCTGTTGTTTTGAGGTAACACCATATTGGAGCTGAACCACACAGACTGCCATCTAATTAATAGGCACTCCCACCCAGAGCTGCTAAGATAAAATAGATGGCAGATTTTTGTTATTTTGGGCACACACTTCTCCACATGACATGGGTATGTCAGCCAGCGCCGTGTGTGCTCACACACACTGTTTACATCACTTGATCCACACTACCTGTCTAGGTTTCCAGAACTAATTTTTTTTTTCCTTTATTGATGGCAACAATGTGGATGACCCTAGAGGAAGCATTTTATTAACTAGATTTCAGTCCCTTCTTGTTATTTTTCATGGGCTTAAAACAGCAGCTTATGCTAGGTACTGTCAGAGGAGGGCATATCCCAGTTTGTCCCATCCTCATATTCAAAAGATCCATGAGCACAGTCTGCAGAGCACAACACCTAGTCAAATAACAAGATTTTTTTTTCCCTTGTTGCTTTGCCCAAAGTTTTAAGTTTCATGTCACTATTTCCAAACACCCATTTTAACCATTTACTACATACATACACAACTGTGTGAAATCTCCACGAAATTGTCTGGCAAAATCCAGCTAGGGAGCTCCCTGGATTACATGGCTGTGTTGTAGCCAGCTGCCCCAGGCTAGATGTACATCCAAAGGGCACTGCTTTAAATTTCAAAGCCCTCTTACAGCTTTCCCTGAAACTGCTTTATGCAGTCAACCAACTACAGACCCAGGAAATGCTGTCAGCTGCTACTCACTGTAAATCCTCCTCTCAGCATCCTTTCTGCTTTTTGCTACTTCTAGACCACACTATACTCATCCATCCTAACATAAAGAAACCTATCTGAAAAACTAGCTTGATTACACCACCATCTCTTATGCTTCTGTCAGTTTGTATGTACCATGAAGGACAGAAAACACCGGTGATGCTGCACAGGAACAACAATGGATCAATCCTTTGACTGATCACTAGTTATTCTCCTATAAAGATAGACCAGAGTCCTGATGGTCACCTTTCCACCTGGGCCTTTGTAGGTTAGACACTGGAGATTGGCCAGTTGCTGTCATTCCCAGGCAACCAAGCAGCAGCAGGACTGTGTGCCACATAACACTCTCTTCCTACCTTAACTGGGAAATTAAAATATATGATAGCTCAGTGGATGTTATGTGTTTGATTTGTGTGGATGAGGCTTGGGTTTATCTTGCCTTAAGGTCACCATAAGAAATGCAGATAATTTTCACTTATAACAGCTTGTCATAGCAACTATTTTTAAGAAAATGGCTTATTGCTCTAATTTCTGGAGCAGATTTCAAGGTACATCATCTACTGCTGCCTCTTCTGCCCTTCCCCATGATGTACACTGTAATTTTGGGAGAATCACAAGGCTGTGGGAGACAATCTCTTGTGTTTAAAGTCTGTAGCTTATGTTTTTATTCTCTTGACTCCAACCCAAGAACAACTGGAAAGGATATGTGCAGTTACTTGGATCTTGAACAACATGGAAACTGTACCTCAGGTATTCCTTGGTGTTGATCTGGTCACTGCTGCTGAGCATCTGTGAAGTACCCCCCTAGTACCCCTGATTTTCACCCACTGGTGAAATTTGGTTATCCTCTGCTCAGATTATCCATTTTTGAGAACAATAAATTTCTCCTCTGAGAGAGCATATTTATTTGTCCTTTCATGGCTGGAGTACCATGGGAACTGAGATGAGATATCAGTAATGACCTTTTGTTCTCCTCACCTCCAGTTCCAGTCACTTTGTGCCATGCCTTACTCTGGGGAGGGAATCCAGAAATGGGATGGATCATTCCATCTCTGAGGTGAGCAAGCCTCTGTGGTGCATCACCTCCAAAGAGGGGAAAAAGATGCTAAGTACTACCAATCCCAGGACTGGGATCCTTCTTCTCGAGGACAAAAAGCTGTTGCATGGATGATAGGTTTATCCACAGCTGCCTTTCAGTTGCTGTCATTCAAGGAGATGAGGGTGGTCTAATACATATGTGACCTCTGGTGCAGGGAATGAATTCTGTATTTGCAAGTTTCATGGCTCATCTGAACCCTCCAGCCAAGAACTTAGCTCAGAAGTAAGGTCTGGTTTCAAAGTCACATCTACTGATTCATCCACATGCCTAACTAATTCTCTGGCTCATCTCAGGCATGTTTAGTCTTTTGTGCCTAGTTTTCATCTTTCACAATTGTTACATGTGTTCAAAACTTATTGATGTGCAATCCACATCACTCCTTGGCTTGCATTTCCAGACCACAGAGTCTGCAACCGGACCCTGCAGCCTGAGGTTGCTGCTTGTTGTAACTCAGGATTTACCTAAAATGTGCAGAGTCTTCAAATGACAGGTGTGTGATGTCATTCCTGCCACATGAACTGTCCTCTTCAGTCTCCAGCTGCACAGCTGAGAAGAACAGAAGACACTGGGAATGTCTTTACCCTGATATGCCAAGCAAGCCTTAGCCCATCTGATAGGGAATTACCACAGGGATAGGCACAAGGTTCTCTTCCAGTCATGAGTGACATCTGCTTGCCAGCATCTCTCACTTGTTCAGGGCCTGTGGGCAGGGTATGACAGCTTTCCTCAGTTCTCTCTGGAATCTTCTTTTACAAGCTAAGGAATTATCAGTCTTGAATACTGAGGATCCAGTTAGGAAAACCACAGGGACCCTCTTCTCTTGCATATTTTCTATAACTTTCTTGGCCAATTTTGTCTCAAATCGCTTATCTCCATGGGTCTTTCTTTTAAGTTTAACTTGGCCAGAAAAAGTATAATAGTGATTTTTCACCTTTCTAAAAGGCTTTAAAAGACCTTTAGGGTATAAGGATTTTGCTTACATGCATATGCACATATATATATATATGCACAGAAAATATATGTACATACACATGCCTCTTCTCTACCTTACAGGATTATTGCCTCTAACATTTGTTTCAAAAAGTTATTTGATTCATAGGAATCTTTACTGTGCATTTCTTCACCCAGTGGCAGTTCAGGTTTCACTTTGTCATGGCTGGCCAGCTCCTTGTTCTCGATGGTGGTGGTGAAGACGTCCCATAGGATAACTAAGATAACAGAAATATATGGAAAACCATGAGTCTTCTGTCTGGCTATTCTGGTACACAGTCATAGAGAACATTCATTTTTCTGAGCTTCTTCTACTTTGTGCTTTTCTGGCCCTCTATCTTATACATCTTAATATCACCCTCTTTCTAATGGATCACTTTTATTTTAGCATCTTTTGCTATGTAAAAATATGCAAATAAGCTTCTACTGAGCAGATTGGTTATGGCTGACATCCAAAAGGATCAGAACATTTCAAGTCATGGCATAACACTGTAAGCCCTGCACAAACATGAGATCTGAGAATTTTGAATTGCACAAAACAAGATCTGGTCAGATAAACAAGACAGAAAAAGTCTGACAGAAAGACAGGCAGAGACCTAGGTGGCAATGTTTCCTTCTATAAAGGGAATTTTAAACAAGAGCATTTGAGTTATGTTTCCAGAGATGAGACTGGTTGAATGCCAAAACACAGTTTTCATAACCTTTAAACCTGAACTATGTAATTGTTGCATGAATCAAAAGAAAAAACAGTGACAGGTATGAACAAAGAAAACCTGTCAATCATGTGGAAAGGGGAAAGATTTATGCTGCAAGTAAGACAGCAAAAATAGTTGGGGAAGTTAGAATGAAGGAAAAAAAAGGGTAACATTGAAATTAAACTATTTCCCCAGGTTGAAAAGAAATTTCAGTTATAATTAAAAAGCCTATAGACATGTGACCTGCTGTCATCTAGAAACAATTATAATCATGCAGTGGCTCAGAAAACAGATGCAGTCCCTCTGAACAGCTAAATTAAACCCAGTTCTTTCTCCCCCTTTGATAAGGCATCCCAAAGTGAGCCAGAGTACACAGCTATTACACACTAATTAGTGAGACAAGGCACAGCCTCCCTTTACCAAGCAACCAAGCGACCACTCAGCTGCAGCCCATTTCTTTCTCCTATCTGCCTCCTTCCAGCTTTACAGGGCTTCAGCAGAGTCATGCAGTAGTGCAACAGCAGCCACGGTGGTCTAAAGGGTCAAATTTCATAGGGAGAAGTCTTTATATATCTTTATAAAGCTGAAAAAAATTGAGCCAACTTCAGGCTCTTTAATCTTTCCCAAAGGCTTGCCTAACATCTTGTCCTTTTTCCCAGCTACGCCTGTTACTTTAATAAAAGATTTGGTCTACCCCTACAGCCTTAACATCAGAGACAGGACAGTCTGAGACCATTCACTCTTTGCTTAATCCATGGGGTAAAAGCAATTATTCTACAGTTTTAGGAACTGATATGACAGGAGGAAAAGAGCCAAACTGCCACTCCACATGCAATGCATTTCAAATGTAAATGTCTTGCTGAGCTCTGGCAATATTAAAATAGCCTCTTGGCTGTCAGAGGCTGCCCATAGGACTATCATTCTCTAGCACAGAGTGAAAGTGAAACAAGATAACCCTGTGATGGGAACTGGGGCCTGAAGTCATTTCACTTACACCATAAAGCTGCTGAAAAGATTAGTAATTGGAATGAGCTCTTAGAAGGTTCTTAATAGGATTCACCTCTCTAACCAGTGTGGTAGCTGGTAGGGTTACCTCTGAGGTCATTAATTAGTCACTACTTTAAATGAGACCCTTTCCATGTAACTTTATCCTTCTAAACTTTGTAACTTCAGCGCAGTCTCCATTTCAGTCTCCGTGTGGTTTTCCCTCAATGAGGCTGTTAGCACGGTAATTCCCCCCTTGCCAACAGCAATCAAGAAGTAATAAAACAATTTGGAATCTTTATTCATGCATTAAATTTCCCTATCCAATAGACATATTTACATCTTAAATGTAGATTATTAAAAAACTGATGATTTTAGTACTATGTAATATTCAGTGAAGAACACTGTGTTTACATCTAAGGCTCATCTCTGCTTTTCTTTTTTCCAGAGGCTTAGAAAGACAGTCTCTTAATGAACCTTTGTTAATATGCACATTTATATGATCTGATTGGCCCCTGCAGCAGCTTCGGAAAACCTGTGAAAAGGCAGCTGACAGAGATACCAAAAACCCTTGCTAATTGGAATTATTAATTGTTTATAGATGCATTTACCACAAAGAGAAGAAATAGGAGGCAGTAACAGAAAACCCCTCAATTTTTCAAGCAAGACAGTCTGCTAGCAAAATGGGAGTAAGAACTGTTGTCACTGTTAAATGGCATATGATCAAGTTCTAATTACGTCTAATTTTTTTAAAATTTGAATCCTACAGGTAAGACCAGAGTCTGTGACTTGGAGATCTGATGCTCTCTGCTCCCTTTCTGCCGCAGGTAGCAGGGTCCCTGCAGAGGCTGCAGCCCCGTGAGACACAGCAGGCACATGACTGGTCCCACGGGTGCTGCCAGCTTTTGCTAGACCTACCTTTAAGTGCTTTGCTGACTTGGCTGCGGGTCACTGGAAAGGAGCTGGCACAGACCCAGAGCCAGCAGTGCAGCTGGGAACTGCACCCTGGGCTGCAAACCTCCTTCATTAAATTGCCCTTCCTACCACTGTCTGCCCTTGCTACTCAAAGCACAGGATGATGAATTTCTAAATGAAAAAAGAAAAGCTGATGAAGAAATATACAGAAGAGTTGTGAAAGGCTTAGGTATTTGCTCGTGGAGGAGGGGACTTTGGCTCTAGATGGGCTTGGTCCAGAGGATAAGACAGGAGATGCTCTAAACTGCCACACTGGAATGAGATTCAGGACTGAGAGGAAGCCTCTGCCCCCTGCAAGGGCTGCCTGAGGGAAGGATTGAGTGTTTTGCATTGCTTTTGAACTGGGGGAACCAAACTTGAGCTTGCTAAGGGCAATTTGCCAAGAGCCCGAGGGCTGCCCCTAGTCTGTATAGATATTTGCATATGTGGCTTTTGTTGTGATTTCTTGGGGCTGGGGTCTGTTTCAAACTCTTGGAAATGCTCTTGGTATGTTGGCATGGTTTTATGTGGCAAACACTCTCAGTACAATTCATACATCTGACTCTGAAAGGATAAATCAGTACACAAGCACAAACACTTCTCACCCACTGTCTTGTCACAGCCTGCTCTGGTTCAGCTCTCCTCAGGGAGAAAAGCTTTTGTGTACCCAAAAGGGGGTTCTTCTAGGTCTCTAGCACTCATTTTCATGGGGCATTTCTACTTACCACATGCTAAAAATACAATGCAGCAGAGAGGAACCAGTCTGAAAGATTCCTGAGTGTGTGGAAGAAAATTTCCTTACACAGCTGGTGAGGAGTCTACAAGGAAAGGTGCCCCTGTTTGTGAACACAGAAGGGATTGTGGGTGATGTGATGGTTGGAAGCCACCTCTGGCTTCCAAAGATCATGAAATGATAATTTTTGGCTCTTGGAGAAATAAGGACAGAGGTCAGCAGAAACAGCCTGTCTGAGATGAGAGCTTTGGCTTAAACTCCGGAAAAAAACTGAGGTTTTAAGACCTTTGGAGGAAGAGGCAAGCAACGTAGGAGAAGCACAAGGATGTTGTGAGTCTGTGCAGGAAGAAAGTTAGGTAGGAAGGGCAATTTCCTTCCCTTAAATCAAACTTGAGCCTAATCTGCTTCATAAAATACAATAAAAATGTTCCTACAAATACATTCACAGCCAAAAAAAGACTGACTAAATCTCCGTCCTTTACAGATGTGGGAGGAAATACATTAAAAACATAAAATGGGATGAGGAAGAGGCTAAAGTATTTATTAATGCCTTCTTTGCCTCAGTCTTTAATGGCAAGACTAGAGGTGTTTCCCAGTGCTCAGTACTGGGCCAGTCCTCCTTAATAACTTCATCAATGATCTTGATGAAGGAATCAAATACATCCTCAGTCAGCTGGAAGGTGATGCAGCACAGCCTGGAATGATGCCTCCTGGTCTCCAAATTTATGGCAAAACTTGTGGGACTGAGGAGATGTTCAGATATCATGGCCAGGGAACAGGTCACAGCCTGACAGAGTTCAAGAGGCATTTGAAAAATACTACTGGGCTCATGGTGTGAATCTTGGGGATGGTGCTGTGTAGGGCCAGGGGTTGGACTCGATGATCCTTGAAGGTCCCTTCCAATTCAGCTTATTCTGTGGTTTTGTGATTTCAGATGTTTTAGCTATTTCTCTGCCTGTGCATTTTTAGTGCTTCTGTGCCTTAAAGGAAGAAGAATACTTCAATATTTCTGTGCTCCTTAGAACTGTCCCAGCATATAAATCAGCTGTTCTGGCTGTTTGCTGGAGCTAGGATTTGTCTATTTCCCTTTATTTGTTTTATCTTCCAGAAGAGATTATTAGAAACTGCTTGTTGATTGAATGCTTAGCTGAACAGCTTTCTCCTCACTATGTAATACAGGGAGCAGTTCAGGAAAATTGCCTCATGAACTTTAAATACTGGGCAAAATATGATGTTATGTCTGCTGGATTCATTTGAGTGCGATAAGCACACTGTAGGAAGTCCCATATCACTGAGATCTACTCAGTCTGTGCTGGAGTCAAAATAAGCCTTCATTTCTAGTTACTTGCAGCAACTGGGCATTTGCAAGCCCTGTGAGGTAATAGCAGTGTGACAGAGTTGGGAAGAAATAGAGCTCAGGAGAACCATTACACTTCATTCTCAGTTCTGCCATGGATTTCTTCTATGTATTTGAAAAGCCCCCTGTAATCCTTGAAAACTGTCACCTCCACAACACGCCTGGCAATAAACCACCCATTCCTCCCTCGGGTTCCTACAGCTTCTGGCAGGGGTGTAATGGACTTTCTGCTTGGCAAGGACCCTTTCCTTGGGCGGGTCCAAGGATGAGTGCGGCAGGCCCAAGACATTTCTGGGCAAGGTGGTAAGCACTGGAGAGCTTGGCAGAGATGGGAATGATGTGACCTGGCAAACTTCAGTGACAAACCACATCCTTGCATCTCAAGCAGTAATGGAAATTCTCCCTCCCTTTAAGTTGCAGCCCACAGCCACTGTGGTTTACTTGTGTGTGGTCAGAGGAAGAGGTTCGAACAAGGCAAGGCTTCAGTGCACAAACCATAAAAGCTCAGTAGCCACCCAAACAAAAAGTGGAAATGAGCAAATGAAAGGAAATCCACCACTGTATATATTTCAATGTCATGTTTAAGGCCCTTCCACACTTGAAGAAAAGCAGGAGGACGAGTAATGGCAAGTAAATACTTGAGGTTTGCAACACTAAGACCTTTTGTTTGTTTAGGAAATTAATTTCAAGGTCATCCTCCCTCCACTGTGTCACCCTGAAAATTACTAGCCTTCTGATTTTTTCTGATGGTTTTTGGAGTTTTTGATGTTCTTCAAGTTTTCTCATATTTTTATATTTGTAGTGCATGTTCCCATGAATTGTAACCTAAACAAAGGTTGTTTTCTACATTCTTCTCTGAGGATGTCACTTGATGGACTTTTCCCTTGACCAGTGGAACTGGAAAAGAAGTCCTCTCATTCTCCAATCCCTGGTCATTGTTCAGAATGTATATATGTAACAAGCTCAGAATAAAGAGACTTCATTTTCGTGTCTTAACAAGAGACTGAGGCTGTGTCTCTTCTGTGCTCTCCAGGGACACCACTGCTTTTCCACAGTGGTATGTCCAGGTTGCAAGCTGACACACAGGAGCCCTGTGGATTGCCTGACCTTGCCTGAGGAGAAGCTGGACCTGCAGAGGGCAGGGGATGTGGAGCAGAGCTGCCTGAGGAAGCTCCTGTGCCCCCAGAGCAGCTCCTCGAGCACTCCAGGGCGCTGTGCTTACAAGACCTCCAGCAGCAGGTGACCACTCTGCTGAGCAGACCTTCACGTTGTGGCTCAGGGGTTTGTGCTTTCCTGATGCTTGTGCCTGTGGAGCTGTGAACACTCAAATCATGACTGAATTCCAGGTTCAAAGCTCTGCTGAAGTGACATCACCAAACAGCTCCAGCCATAACTGTGGGGTTTGTGCTGCAGAGGGTCATCCAGCTGGGAGCAGGTCTGAAAGTCCTAGTTTCATTTGGAGTTGGATAATCTTACAGATAATTTCAGTGCAGGATTGGGTTCAGCTATTCTTATTTAAAACATTTTTTAACCTTTTCATCTCTCCCAAATGTGATGTTTTGGTTGTGGTTTTTGTGGCTCAAAACAATAGAATAAAAACACTGCATTGCACACAGCCCCAGGGGAAGGCACTGAGACCCTCCTCCTCATTCTGCAGATCCCCAGAAACTCTTCAATCTGACAATGTTCCCTGGGTATATTCAAGGCCAGAAATATTAGAAATTAAATCCCTCTCCTTACATCAGTGATCCCATAGAAATGCACAGCTAAAACTACTTTGGCTGCAGTTTCAGGAAGTCTGGGATGCAAACTGGGTCTAAAAAAAGATTCAACATCTGCTATGAGAACACACAGATGAGGAAATGCATCTTTGACACATGTAGCTCCACTGTGCGTACATCTCTTCTAAAAGGCTATTCTATAACTGTTTTGGAATGAAAGTGCTGGGACAGCCCAGAGATGGTCACCAGCAGCTCTGGAGGTCCCAAAACTCATGTTCTTACAGACTGGCACATGTAGGGAGTCTTCTCTCCTACCTGGTGGCACAAAACTGGTGTGCATGAAGCAAGGCATTACAAATAGACAAAAATGACACCATAGCTGATAAACCTGAAAATCTGGAGCTAACATAATTTTGGATTATTTTGCAAGTGAACTTTTTCTATTTTTTTTCTTTTGTAGTTGACAGCATTTTTCTAAAGACCAGATTCTGATGAGTCTGAGAGGTCTTTGTGAGATTCCGTTCTTCTGGGCTTTTCAACCCTTGGAAGCCTGCCTTCATCACATTGTGGCTGTCTGAGGTGCTCCTCTCTAAGGAGTTATTCCATCTGAAAGGCAGGGGTCTCAGTCCTTCTCTCAGCCCAGACTCACACAGCTCTGGTGCAGGTGGAATGGGATCGTCTGGTGGTTGTAAGGGAAGGTACAGTTCTTTCAGGTGAATCCCACAAAACCTTTCTTAGCAATAAGCCTTCCTGTGCAAGATAAGACATACATTTAACTTTAAAACTACAAGCAGGGATCAGCTGTCTACAGCTTCTCCAGCCCTAAGGAGGTTTAAGAATGCATCTTGGTTAACTCAAGAGAGAGGCTGATAAGGACAGGAACTCACTTTACTTAGCTTGTTGTTTTCAGAGTGCAATGATGTCTGTGACTCCTGAAAACTTGCCATTCCTTGTTGTTTAGTTCCTAAAAATAGCTATTACTTCATGAGATTACCTGCCACATCCCTTCCTTATCTGGTACAGGGTCTCTCTTGCTCTTCACCTCCCTCCTGAACTGGGAGCTGCCTGCCAGTCTTTCTCACTGATAAAAACATCCTTATCTTCATTGGCTTACCTTGTTTTCCTAGACAAACTGGGGCCTAGATCCCTATAGATAAGTCCACCTCTTGTTTACTGCTTCCCATATATTCCTTTCCTACAAGTGGTCTGGTCATCTTAGCTGGCTCTTCTGTGTCTACCTGGCTTTTGGTAGTGTGGAACAGAGTTTAGCATTAACAACACACATATTATCAGGCTTTAAATCCTATCAAGGATAATATTCCATCTACAACCACAATATGCCATTAAGCACACAATTGCAGGTTGTTTTCTTTGTAAATTAGCAATGCAACACCACGATCTGTGTGTAAATCAGAAACAGATTTATTAGCCACCCACCTTGCCTTAGATTGTAATGGCTCTGATCTCATTGTTGGAAGCCCAAAAGGATAAATCACAGATGTCTTGCAGGTTGTGACTTTAGTTTTTCACTGCATTTAGAGGGTGAAACAGATTTATGAATACTTCAGCAATGCAGATTAAAAGCTGGAATTCATTGGCAGTAAGTGCTGGTCTGTTGTATAAGGCTGTAATGATCATTGGTATTGATTAGAGAGCTGCACAGTATCTGTATTCTTTCCCATAAGTTTTAGTAAAAATATACAGTATATCTCTATAAATATACTACAATATCTTTCTCATGGTATTAATAATACATTAGATTCAGATATTGAACATTTACTGTACTTTATTAGGTAAGTGGCTGCAAATTTTAAGTTTCTCAGTTTGAGAGCAGTGATGATTGTCTCCTGGAAGAAATAACACATGGTTTATTACAGTAAAGAAAGCATATCACTGTTCGTTGTTGTTGGGAGGAATTTTCAACCCCTTTAAATTGTATGCTAGAGGAGCTGCTTTGAATTGCTCACTCTTCTTAAAGAGAAACTAATGTCTGACTTATTAGCTGGCATCAGCACACACAATGTCAATCAAAAAGTTCACCAGTGAGCAAAGCTTGTTTCTGCCCTTGAACTTCTTTAGTATACCCATTATTTCCTCTAATGTAGTCAAAACATTCTACAGCACTCACAATCTCAGATTCAAGTAACTCCCCTTTCAGAAAGAATAGTTTCCTCATCAGAAATTTGTCACCAAGCCAAAGAACCCAGATAAGTCAATGAAAAGTGACAATGAGGGCCTTCAGGATTAGACCTCAATGTGAGGGACAGACTGCCTGGTGGGGTGGGAGCATCAGTCCCCAAGTGCAGCAACAGATGGTTCAGGGTCTCCTATAAGGATGAAGCAGTGGAATGGCTCTGGCTTTCTTCTGTCTGAGTGATTTGAGTTCAGCACTGCTTCAGCACACACAAGAAGCGGTGATTGCAATCCTGTCATACTGTCCCAACATGGCTTTTAAGAGATCTCTGCCTTGTGGGACCTGTACCTTGTGCTTCCACCTCTGCCTGGATCTTTCTGGCCCCTCAGTCCTAGCCTTATAGACATTTATGGTGGCTGGTAAACTGGTAAAGAAAATTACATTAGAACTGGGAATGTTTTCAAATACTTGTTACCAGAAAGAGATCCATCAGGAAGAAGTTGTGCTTGCTTTGAAGTGGATTATTCAGCACCATAATTCTTTTCCTTCAACATCTCTGAACAAGAAAAGGGTAGGCACTATGGTGCAATATGCTGAACACATCTGAAAAGTCTTCTCACACTCAGAAAGAAAAAGTTCACCATCACAACCCTAAATGATTAAATGGTATTCTTCCCAAGTGGATATGTGAGATTTTAACTACCCAAGAGATGGAAACCCTCATCCCAGTAAAAGGGAAAGGAAGTAGAGTGAGAAGATTCATGACTGTTAATAGTGCTTGTGTGGGCAATCATTCAGCTTTCATTGCTAGTGCTGAATCAACTTGGTGAAGCCATCTTTTGCTGCTAAATCAGTGTAACCTTTTCATGTTATTGTCACCTACAATGGGTGACATTTACATAGTGGCTATACCTTACACATTTTCTGTTTAATATTCTCTCCTCTTTTAACAGTGTCACTCAGGGTGTGGGAGGGTGGTGAGGTGAACAGTCACATGCTCACTCACGGTATTGTGGTGATGAGAACAATCTGGCAGTATTTTGTATAGCATTGAAATCCTGGATGATGCTCCTGCTGGGGAAAAACAGCTCTGGGCTTGGACCCCAGTTCTGCAAATTCTTGCCACAGACACAGAGTACGGGACTGGTAAAACTCACCCAGTGAATCCCTCTGCCTCAGGGCAGGGATAATTGCATCTCAGTCATTCCTGATAGCTGTTTGTCTCATCTACCCTTAAAGACATCCAGTGCTGGAGACTACACAATCTTGTCAGACAATCTGTTGTGTGCCTCACAGTCCTTGCCACTGAAAACATTTTATTATCTAGTAGACATTTCACAGGGGATTGTTTCTTCCAGTCTTTATCTTTCATTCAGGACATGGGTCAGGGTTGAGAAGTTCATCCCAAAATGTTCATTCCCAAATATTCTGTGTGCTCTGCATGCTGTTCTGCTGCACCTTGGTGAAGCTGAACATATGCTGTTCATTCTGTGAACTCTCACCTACATCACAGGAAGAGTAACAGCACACTGTCAGCAGAGCCTCTGGTCTCTTCCAAACATTGCACAAAGGAGCCTTGAATAACTAGAAAAATTAGTAGGCTGGGATTACTTCCACAGTGTCCTTTGCTAAGCATGGCAAACCAGGCTCCTCTGCACTCCTCTATGACTGGCACCAGACCCCTTTTCCTCAGGATGGAAGTTCCACCTCACCATGAGGCTGCATTTGCTCTGTTTTCTTCCTGCTCTGCACAAACCTTTTCTGCCAAGAGTGTGTCTTTGACTTCACACAGTCCTGCAGCTCTCCCATGTGAAGCTACTAGAGTAGGTGTGCTGACTTTAAGGTTTTGGCTGGAGGAGAGTTGTGGTGTTGAATTGTGCCTCTAATTCTCTCCTGAACTGAGGTTCAGGCTCCTGCGTGAATAGAGGGGTAAGCCTTGCTGGGACATGTGGGCACAACTGAGAGGAGCTGAGAGGATGACATGCAAAGAGCAGGTTCCCTACTCAATATGCAAAACGCTGCAAGCCATGCACAAACATTAAATAGTATCTGCAGCTGTGGACAGTTTAGCCTCTTTATCCTCAGTGAGGAACATCAGCTTTTCTTGCTGTAAGACGTTGTTCCACATTTGTAAGCCAGTGACTGTTTGACCCTTTGGTTGTCAGAAGACAGGAAAATAGCCTTGGAAGCTTGACAAGACATAAATACCTTTCTCTTTGTCCAGAATTACTAGGATTATACACAGGGTTGCGCAGGAAGGATTATCACATGAATGGGTCTGAATTTTGCTGGCTCCATGTGCAGTTCTGTCATTTCTCTTCCTGGAATAGTACTGAAATTCTTACAAAAGTGTCAGCAGTTTAGAGGTCATAATAAGCAACTGAAAGGTAAAAATCATTTAAAACCTATTTCAAAATGCCATGGATGTCATATGACTCCAAAAATCCTCTTCTATTTTCACTTCCCAGCCGAGGGGAGGGGGTATTAAATTATGTAAATCAATCACAAATTGCTTAACCTTTCCATGAGTGCACTGCAGCTGGGGAGGGCGAAATAAGCCCATTATCAGCAACAGAGCAGCAAACCCTTTTGGGCAGCTCCAGTTGATTCTGCTTACCCCCTCCAGTGCTGCTGTGGAAATTGCTGTTTGTGAACTGTGCCTCTCTCAGTTCAGCTCTTCTCATCCCAGGGCTAGAGCTGCACAAAACATCCAAGCAGCACTGTGGAAAGCACCATATTCCCAGCATTCTGTCACTGCATCCACATGGCTGTGCATTAGTAATAACTGATGACAGCCAATAAAATCAAATAAGTACATGTGCAAATGGTAATGGAGGAAAATAAAACTAAATAATGCCTTAGCAGGCCCTGATTACCTTGATCTTGGCTTGCTGTCATACTAGTCTTGTCCTCATTGGGGAAAAGATATGAAGTTCTACAATCTCTTCAGCAAGAAAGGTATGCATGAAGGGGTTTTCATAGGTAATTATTTACAAATTCCCTGCAACCATGCTGCCTCTGTTGTTTTTATTAACCTAATAAAATATATTATCTGGAGAAAAGCTTGGTGCATATAGCAGTTAAATTTATATGTGTTATTCTAGCATGACAAATATTTTGTTATAGTTTGCTAGCAATTATTCAGAATAACACAAACAGCTTGGTATGATTGTAGCCTTGTGAATTGACATTTGAAATATTTATAAGTACAGCCATCCTGCCATATGGGCCCTCTTTGGAGTTATCAGTCACCGCATCCCACTGCTTCTGCAACTTTGCATTCTAACGCCGCCTGCTACAGCAGCTCGAAGCAGCAGGGCCCTGGGCAGCAGGACATTCCCCATCCTTCAGCCACTGCTGTCAGCCCTGACAAAGGGGATGAAGGCTCCTGGAGCACATCACTTGCTGAGGCGTTCTGCAAACGCCTGCTTAATGCTCGCGCGCTGTTTAATGCCACGCGGTTGAAGCAGCATAATGGATCCCTCTGAAAGTGAGCTTTAAATGCAAAAGCACCCATCACTGATTGTTCACTTTTGAATGGTGTTATTATAGATTGAGGAAACAGAGGGCATCTCTCCTTGGCCTGCTGATTTACGGGGTCTCTCCTCATCATGTAAAATGCATGTGATGGCCCGGCTAGCAAAAGCAGGACATGTCATGGTTTTCCCCCCTAAAATTAGTCTTTCCTCTCTCACATCCAATAGCTTATGAACAAATAGCTGGTGTTTACCCTTTCAATAGAGACTCACATCTGTGCAAAACTCTTACTGCTCTCAGTGAAATTCCACTCAAAGGAATATTACAGGGTATGTCCCAAGCACAACCAAGCACTAAAACATGTATGCTGCATTCTTTGACCAATCAGTCATATGTACAAAATCTTCTGCATCAAAGAATGAGGTGGAAATTCCTCCTGGTTAATTCATTAAAGTCTTGGTTTCAGTCCTGGGAATTTTAATCAAGTGCAAGGATCATTGGAAATTCAAGGAGGAGAAAGAAAAAAAACAACAAACCAACCAACCAACCAAAAAACAAACAAACAAAAAAAAACACAAAAGAGGAAAGAGCAAAAAGGAAAGGAAAAAAGTATTTTCTACACCTAAAGATTATTGCCATTTAAAAACCTTGTTAACTTAGCTGAGAGTGATTCTTTGTGACTGGTGCATTTTTTGTGTGTGTAGAAAAACAAATCCCACAGGATTCCCAGGCTTGGTGTATCTACAAAAGAGATAAAATGGGTAGGAAAATAATTTTTTTGCTAGCTCTGGGGAATTGCTGCAGCCAAACCAGGCAAACTGCTCAGAGAATTAAGCTCCCAAAAGTATATTTTCTCCTCTGAGTGCAAAGGACTTTACGAAGCAACTGGCAACTTCATATCCCCCTTGTCTGCATGGTGTTCAAAGGAGCCAAGAAGAACAAGGATCAGTGAAAGTGAGATAACTTCCTAAATGAGACAGTGAAAGTAGATGAAAATTGCTTCTTTGTTTGATAACAAATGCTTCTCAAGGTGAGTGGCATAATGAAAGCCTGATCAAAATGTCTTCAGACAGAGGGACCTGACCTACCAGGAGCCAGATCTTCTGTCCTTCCCTTTACTCCTCTTTGCTGGTCACCTGATACTCAGTGTTCAAAACCATTTTGGTGAAAAGCCTCCAAAAATTGTCCAAGAAGGGTCCCATTGGATCACAAATAAATTGTGATGAAATTGGCCAGAAATATCTGCTTTTCAGAATTCATCTTGAGCCGAATAATTCAGATAAGCTTCTGTTGTTATCTGTGGTTTTGGCCTTTGCCCATATTGTATTAGATGCTTTTACAATTTCTCCATCTCTAATTAAATACACACCAAACTGAGGGCAGTGAAAGAAAGCAGAAAAGATCTTGTCTTCAGGGAAACTCTCCAGTCTCTCTGGGTAAGCTACAAATCAGAAAGGCCCTGAGCACGTCTCCTGAAATAGAGGAGACAAATGAGAAATATGGGTTTTGTTTAGAATAAAAAGCAGATGAGGCTCAAAGGCACTAAGGCACAAAAGGATTAGGACACAGCACAGACTTTCATTTGTCATGTGCAGCTCAGCTGGGACCCAAACAACACCTTGGATGTCTCCTGCTCTTCGTCTTAAAGGAAAATCCAGAAACTCCCTCCAATTCATACATAAAATGATGTTGACAGAGAGCCATGTTTGGAGACATATTGGCTTTTTGTTCAAGATAATTAATCCCCCTGTACAGCCTGACTGTCACCAGAGAAAGGATAAATTGAGCCACAGTGCATCTTCTGTCCAGGCAAAAGGATCCACTACTTGGATAGGATGCTGGAGGGTTAAGGATACATGGGTGGATGTGGCAGGGAAAACAGGTAAAATGGTGTTGTGTCTGGCTAAGTTTCATTTGTAAATGGCTCTGCCATGCTGCTGTAAGTCACAGAGGCTTCTTTGAGTCGAGATCCCCTTTTAAAATTCCTCCTTACTTCCCTAAATGAGTGCACACATCAGCCAGCAGCACCAGGGTTCTGCCAACACCAGGGGAACTCCGAGATGGCTCAGACCCCAAGACTGCTCATTCTACCCAGCTCTTGGACAATAAAGACCTCTGGTGCTCACTGCACTGGCCAGCCAGTGTGTTCTTTTCTGGTTAAACAGACTGCACAGAGCATCTTAGTAAAGGAGCATCCCAGGAGGTAATTTTTATGGAAGGGAATCAATCCACAACCTCTAGAAAGACTTTAACCTCGTATAAACCAGCCTTTGCCCTGATGACAAAAAAGCAATTTCTTCCATTTTGATTTGCTGCAGATTGATCCCTTAGTCAGTTATATTTTCATGTCATACAGCATGCACAGGAGTTTACAGGGCCTATATTTACTAATTGCTCCCCAGATCATTTAGAAATGTCTTGATTTTCACATTGGTTCTCTGCTGCAAGACAAGAGCACTTCCAAAGAAGCAGGTGAAATTTCAGTGGTGGAAAAGTGGTGGAAGCCAAAGAAGAGCTGAGAATCAAGAAGTCTCATTGATCATTGCTCACAGTGATCTTTCAGCTACCCCTATAAAATATTAACAACAATGACTTATTTATATAGCACCAACAGAAAGCTAGGTGCAAGAGGATAGGCATAAGTCCCAGAGAACTAACAAACTAAATAATAAATATATATCAATCTAGAATAATAAATAATAAATCCCATATTCCAGAGTTACTTCATTTTTTTTCTCAGAGCTGTTTGCCCTCACTTTCTCTGATCAGTGGGAGGGCTTGGTTAAAAAGATCAGATTAGAAATTAATCTCTTTGATGTTTACAAAGGCAATAGGGCTTTCACACCTTTCTAGGTGCAATCCAGCTGCAGGTAAAGAATTCTGCAGCTTGGGGAAGTGCTAATTAAAGCCAGTAATAACATGATTCACCTTCAACCGTGCTCTGAAACGCCCAGTGGTTTTTTGCCAGAAGGAGTGTTGTATCTCCAGGGCACTGCTTTTGAGGAGCTCTCTTGTTTCAGGCATCTGTATGGGCTAGAAAGGGGGGAAGCCAAGTTGTTTAAATCAATCCTTGCCATAGGATCCCACTGTTTATTGATATCCTGAAGGTGAAAGGTTAATGCTTTACTCAGGAAACCACTCATCCTCCAAAATACTATTATTGTTTATCTTGCTGAAATCTATTTTTATATTTCCCAAGACATTTTTATTTAATTTCTGTTCCAGGTTGTCTTTACTGTTTTCATAGTATCATTGTACAGACTTAATCCTTTTCCAATCTGATACTGCAAGTTGTGATGGAAAATGCCAAGTGTCTGGTATTTTTTTTAAACAGAAAGATTAGTAGAAAGAAAAATTATTAACTTGAGGCTACTTGTTTTATCCCAACATGAGTTATCAGGGGCTCCAATCAAGCACTGGAGCTGGAAGTAACAGATCAATTAGAGTAAACATTTGTCCCTAGGAATAATATATCTTGTCATTTTAGTAGCTTAGAACACATTCTCATTTATCCACCCATTTTCTTGCCAGAGCAATTATAAATGGCCAGTTTGAAAGGAGATCTGTTTTCATTGATTTTATTCTCGACTTTTTTTTATTTTAAGACTTTGTACCTCCTGGTTAATAAAAGAGCAAGGAAGTGAAAGGTACATAAATCTGCAGTGTACACAAACAACATTTTATGTAGACAGCTTGGCCTGTGAAATTCAATGTGAAGGAACTTCAGGTGAAATATTGACTACCTACACTGTAAATAACTACTAACATGCATGATAATACCAGTAACTGGACGTGTTGCTTCCGAACAGGATGGTGTCTGTGATGTAGATCCAGAAAGAATTGTCACATGTTCTTTTTCTCAGCATTTAGGATCTTCCTCTCCTCAGGGCTGGCTGCTGGAAATAATTCATAAACTCCTGGTCTGATGCAGGTTGGCAAATAGTACATACCTACACTCATGAACCTGGAATTAAAATGATACAGTGAAAGGAATCAGAGAACTTGAAGAATATGAGTTCTTTGAACTGACATAAACCATGTGCTGTTAAGACCATAGAAAATATCAAGATCCAGCTATAACCACTGAGAAGTAATGGAGAGATTTTCTTTGTATGACCATTTTTATAACATTGTCAAAGGTGAAAAAAATGGCTTCATTTTTCAATGTCTACTGATTTTCCATGTATTAAAGCGGAGTCTGCAAATGTCATTATAATCAACTAGGAAAGCTCTTCCTAAATAGAACTGTTCATTTAACATGACAAAGTTCTTTGCATCCTGAGTGGTGTTTCTTCCCCACAAGTTTAGACTGAACCCAGGACCTACTTCTTGACCTTGTCTGACAGCTCTGTCATCCCATCAGCACAGCCAAGAGTGGCTTTACCAGGAGGAGGTGCATTTCCACATGCAGTCCCAGAGACCTGCCAGACCTCCTGAGAAAGCCTGAGTACTCCCTCCAATGTGTTTTACCTGGACAGAACTGTCTGGGAAAATCTTTCTCAGAGGTGGAGCTGCTGGCTCTTTCCCTCTGGGAATCACAAGTTTGGCACTACTTGGAGACTTTTAATGAGTGAAGAGGGATTAAGCAGTTTGCTCTGTAACATTCCAGGCGACAGTGTCTGGCTCAGAAATAGAAGCTTCTGTTTAGATCTTCCCCTTAGAAAACAAGCCTTTTGTATTTTTATAGGATGCTCAGAATTGGACAAATTTTAGTAAAGCAAAAAATTTGTGATTGCTGATAAGTTGCTTGACTTAGTCCCCAAAACATAGGGTAGAGGCAGAAACTCACAACTCAGACCTCTTTTCATTTAGCACTTTCTTCTTCCTTAATCTGCCCACTCATGTTCTTTCTTCTTCCCCTTGCTGGGAAAACCATCCTCTGTATGCAGGGGTGCCAGTACTCACCTTCCTGTATACAGTAAATCCTCACAAAGCAGCCTGCAATATATTAGTCTTCCAACAGCCACAGCAGGCAAGGATATCTTCAGTTTGGGTGCAAAATTGTGGAAAGAAAGAAAAATAAATCAAATTTTATTTGCCAAAGGGCAAAATTTTGCCTTCAAGTCACTGGCCCTGAACTGAAGATTTATGGAGGGCAGGAATGAAGTGATGTAGTCCTTGAACCACATCCTGCTGGTCCCCAGGGTCCTGAAGGGGAGGGCCATTTTCTGGCCCTCCCAGGTTTTCATTGGATGGCTTTGCTGACAGGCTTAAGCATCCCATGGAAGCCACACCAGCAATGGTTCCTTGCACAACTTCTGGCAAGTGGAGTCTTTTATGAGTTCATTAATTTCCACTGCTGAGAGCCGGCCATTCATTCTCCTTCCTGCAATGTTAGCAATTAAACTTTGCCATTCTTATTTGCATCTTCCCAATGGTTCTCAGACACTTCCCACTGGGAACAATTCTGTTGTGTGAGGCAGATCACTGCTGCTGTGAATGCAAACCTCAGACATGATCCCATCCAAGGCAGACCTGGAAAAAACAGCGGTTAAAGTGAGAGATATTTTCCATACAGGAAAGCTGCAAATCCTCTTGCTGCTCCTTCTTGCTCCCAGAGGTTGTCCCATGTATTTCTCAGTTCAACCAAAGCTCTTGCACCACTTCCTCCTGCTCATCCTACCATCTTGGATGTGTGCACACATGGCTTGAGGTGCCATCCCAGAGAGCTGAGTGTCAATAAGGCCAGGTTTAGCATATGCTGCTGAACACCCTAATAGCAGAAACAGCCGTTCCAAAACCCACAGAGGTCCTATAAAAGAGGGTAGAAGTTTTACCTTGAGGCTCGATTCTAGAGACCTTGTTCCTTTTGATTCTCATTTAATGATGTTTCATTGGTAGAAAGAGATACCTGCATCATTGATCATTATTAGACACAAGTTTTGCTCTCTGTCCTCAGTGAGGTTTTAATGTCCAACACACTTGTAGCACAGACAAGGAGGGAGAGACCCTGAGCTACATGATTTGCCTGTATTTGGGAATTTCTTATTTGAGACTTTCCTTAAGAAAAGTCCCAATCACTTTCTACTTCCTCCCTCCATCCATGCCACTGACCTTTCTCATTTACTCCTAAACCTCTCACTTGCATCACAACCTCTCAGCATTTCTCTTTGAGAAAGCAGAACCTTTTCATTTCCAAATGGTATCTCCAAATGCTGGCTTCCAAGTGTTGGATTATTTCAAGAAGGCAAACATGTGCACACATTTTCTCATTAGAGAACTAAAAAGGTAACGATCAGCTCCTAAATGCCACGCACAGTTGCCATTCCAATTCAAGCACAGCATGTAATACAAGCGGCTGTGGTAGGCTATAACATTATAAATGACACCCCATTGGTGATGGAGACAAATCAGATTATGTGTGAGTAGGTTATTGACTGTGCTTAGATTTCTTAATCTCTTAAATCAATGAAAGAATAGTAAATAACAGAGACAATATGTGCTTGGACAGCAAAGCATCTTTTAATATCTAGGTTTCAATGAACATTTTTTAATACTCAGTAACATCCTAACTGGAAAGATACTCAGCCAGCTCAAAGTATAGGTTACTGTTTATTACCAAGATGCCTAGATTTCCTCTCTGTTTATACTAGACATCAATTCTTATCTACCTCTTGTTGAGTTAATGAAAACATATTATGCAGTTTTATTAAAGAAAATAAAGTCTTCAATTGACTGCCTCTGAAACAGTACAACAAATTCTGAGGAGATTAGCATAAGGATTAAACATACAGATTTTGTTACAGGAGTTGTTTTCATGAATACATTCTTAATTGATTGTAGCAAAACAAATACGCACTTTGGTAATGCATGCTGAGTCTCCAATTCAGCATTATTTTAATTAAGTCTTTTGAATGATGAATTTCAGTACAGCAGATGTTCTTGAGTATTCAGGTATATAAATACAACCAGTGTCAGCATCTGATAAGCTTACAATTTGAGAGTTTAAGCACATATGAAACTCGGCCAATTGTCAAGAGCTGAAAATGGAAGGAATTTGCTAAACCACTGCTTGCACCTGTTTTGAATTATGATGTTGTTTCCTCCACACTAACCTCGGGGGAAAGAAGGAAGGAGTCTTGTATGCAGTGCCAGAACATGGGGAAGGAGATGTGTTCACTTCACATTTGCTGTTTCTCATTAACCAACTGTACCAGCTGATCTTTGGGAAGAGGGAATTCCAGTATATTTTAAGTACTGAGTATTTTATTTAGCAGATGTCTCTGCATAACCACAAGTATTCAGTTACAGAATTGAAGGTGAATAAAAAAATGCCAAACCCTGTGATGAAGTGATTCTCAGTTTAAAATTATGACTCCCCCAAATAAATATATCTTCTGTATGCTAAGCAGTCATTTGTCTTTCAAATAAATTCTGCTTCGGCAGGGAGTGTCAAATGAATTTAAAAATGTTTGATGCTATGGTAAAGTCAGAAAGTACCTTGGACTTGATTAGCATAAGAGATTTGATAGCTAAGATGCCTTGGCAGGAACAAACAGCGCTTTGAGGTTGGCAAGAAGATTGAATCAACCTAGAGACAGGAAGAAGATCATAGAAGAGATGTAAAATGTTGCAGCCTGAATATCTGCTAGTAAAGTCCAGGGTAAAAAAGCAAAAGGGACCTTTGCATAATATCCACAGATGTTGAATTCAGTCATGCAAAGAGATGTTCAGAGTCCCCAGGCACCCACATGTCCAGGGTCCAGGTTTCTCTCTCCCCCGGAGTTATCCTGGTCTCGGGGCAGTACAAATCTAAGGGCTAATCAGGGAATACGGAGGGAGTGGCTCAGGGACATAGGAAGAGACAGAGGAACAGGACAAGGAGCCAATGGGGTCTTAACAGCTTTTTGGGGGAACCTTCTTCCGCCCCCTAACCTAGGGGATGCCCCCAGGGTCTCCACAGTAAAATGCGCATGTTTGTGTGTTTGCAGGATGCTTAACCCTATCATTGCAGTAAGAACTCACTGCCTTCCTAGAGTAGTACATAAGCTTCTGTAGCCCACAGTAAATTCGGGTTCTGATCACCAAGTCAGTTGTCCCCGTCTCTCTTCATCGCCAGTATGATACCACCTTGAGCTTTGAATGAGACAATAAACATTATTGGTCATCAAAGTTTTTGGGTGTGTTCTCATTAAATTTTCATATAGGCTTTTAATCAGTGGATACACTTCTGTGCATGGAGTTCTTGAGCCTTAGCTCCAGGTTGTTCAGAGTGATCACCCTTTTGCTGCAGGAAATATGTTGATAAATGGACTTGGCTTTCTTTGGTAACCTGAAATTTTTATTGCTTTCTGTCTTTAGAGACATATGGGCAGAAAAACTCTCCCTGTTTGGAGCATGTCCAGGCTTCCATGGAAAAGCAGCAGAGCCTCTCAGCTGCACATGAGAGACTGAGGAAATGCAAGGGTGAAAAAGGACTCGAAAGATGCTAAGGTCTCCTACAGAATAATATCTGCTTTTAGAGAGCACTTCTCTATCCAGAGAACTTTTGGATATTGTAACTTACAAGTAAAGATGATTTAAAGTCACCAGCCAATGCAGACATTTGTTGGGCAGAAATAATGCCCTTCATATCAGAGTCAAATAACAATCTGAAAGAATATGAGAGGAAACATACACATCTTCAATATTTCACTAGAAACACTTCAGTACCTTGTTTTATATTTATGTCCTCTTTCAAGATGGATGTCAGTACAAGTTCTGTGTGTGTCTGAAAATCCTCCTTTTCAATATTCAATATTCACTTTCACACCTTTCTCCCTCCTTTTGTCCCTTTCATTCTCATCCTGAGCTTTGCTGCCTCTGGAAGCCAAAGACACACCCATCCATCACAGCTTGTTTGACATGAAGGCAGTTCGCAGTCTCTCAGCTCCTGGCATGTGGACAAATGTGTTGGAGCAATACCTAACATTTAAATAATGATTCACCATTGAATATTATGAGAAATTGGCTGACAATTTCAAGGTAATGCCCTTCCAAAGATATACAGCATTAATTCTTTACTACCATATAGCTGTTTATTCACTTGGAGAAGCTTAAATAAAGTTTACACTTTGCAATTAATTTGGTGAAATTCTCGGTTAAATTACTAGCTATAAAAATATTAAACATATTACAACTGTCTGTACATGGCCTTCTAAATGAAAAGGAAGTTAAATTATTTTAGAAGAGAAATATAAACAGTGTCAAGATATAACTACTGCTCAATTTAATGTAACTTCTGCCTAATTTTACAAATCATTATTTATACAGTTAACATGCATAAAAAGTTAATAAATGACCTCCATAAGATAACTTTTGGTATAGATGGCAGTGTGGGCAATTATTACAATAATGTTGCAAAAAACCACAGGGGAAATCTGTAGCTGCTTCCTAAACATGAAAATCATGTAAAGAGGAAGAGAGAGAGAGGAAAAAAGTTATGAAAAGGAACTTCATTGAGCTAAGCTTAGCCATGAAGTCAATTTTGCATGTCTCCTCAAAAGAGTGGGGAGAGAACTTGAAAGCAAGGCTTTGAGACAATGTGGGATTTGCAAGCAGAGTGACAGCAAGGCAAAGTTTTCTGCCACATTCCTGGCATCCCAAAGAGCAGCTCCAGGATGGAATGAGGGCAGGAACCTGCTCCCAGCCTGACTGCTGCACTTGTGGTGGTGAATCCTCCCAGGCACTGAGAGCTCTGGCCAAAACCCAGCCCAAGCATTAGTACTACAAAGTGTCTTATAATGGGTGGTGGCATGGGAGAAAGCGCCAGAGACCAAAAATTTTTCTTTCTGCCTGTGAAGTTTCCATCAGGAGCCATCTGGCATCCCCGGAGAAGTGCAGGGAGTGCACAGGAAGGTCTGGGACACAGGTACATAAACTCTTACTCTCTATTACCATATTCCAGTGGTTTCAGTGTGGTCCATGGGCTGTTCTTAAGGGTAAAAGAAAGATAATTGAGAAAAGCAAGGCTACTGGTAGCAGACTTCCTCATATTTTGAATATTGTTTCCCTTTACACCAGGGATCCAGAAACTGAGCATGCAAGGGAAAAAGAAAAATCTTTATTAGAGAAATAAGTGTTCCAAGAAGGCTTCAAAGGCAGCTTGCCTGTGTCCAGAGGCTGTATGGGATGGACTGTAAAGGTTTTACCAGGCTGCTGATAGAGCCAGATACATCCAAACAGTATGGAGGTAAGCTGAGCCCTGCAGAAGTTAGTGGCAGGTCCAGCAAGAACATGTCTGTGGATATAATTTTCTGAGCCTGAGAGAGTTTTCAGCCTGACAGTGGCTGATCTGTTTTAAAGGGAAAGTCTTTTAGGAAACTGTCTCATTCAAGGACTGTTTTTTGTAAACAGGTTTTGGTTCTCAAACAATGTCACACAGCTGTTCTGAATGTGTTTTTCAGTTGTTCCACCAATGGGACCAGGGAGGTGGTTCCTTTGGCCAATCATGTTAACCTGTATCAGAACACCTTATAAAAAAGGTTGTAAACCCCAAAATAAAGGCTTCTGCCTCGCTGAGATCAAACCTCACTGTTGTGATTTGAGTCCACTCTTCTATTTCATGTCCACTAGCAACACATGTCCCTCAGGCTTTGTTCTGAAATGCACACTAGATTTTCAAATAGAGTGAATTTTCAAGTATTCATTCCTCTTAAAACCTTGGCTTCTGCTTCCAGAGTGATATCTTCTCTTTCTTCCTTCCTGCTGACTTTTACACTTCCCCACCTTGATGATTTACATCTGGAAGTGTGAACTGTGATATTGGTAGGCACCCACTGCACAGTAATTACTTAATTCCTTTCCAGAAAGAAACGAAGAAGGCAGGCAGGACTGAATGCAAATAACACTTCTAATGTCTCATTGCAGCAGCACACTCAAGTGATTTGATCCCATCCTTATTCCCAGCAAGAAATAGAGAAAAGGAAGGGGATAAACCTGTTGTTCCTCCTTCTGAAGCATGATGTAAAAGAAAAATTATCAGGATAGGGTATTGAGCTACCACAGGGGCTGCTTCAATACCACAGTGCTTCAAAGATGCTTGTTTGTCAGAGCCCTAGGTGGTTCTTCTCTGTGTTTGCAAGATGAACCTCAGCCAATAAAACAACTGTGCAGCACTCTTTCTCTTCTTTATTAAAAGGCTTCTGGCAGATAATAGAAAATTATCTCTTCAGATACTGCAGAGTATTTTACTGCAGTAGACAATATAATAAAAGATATTAATTCTTCCATAAAATTATTAAGACCATTTTATAAATATTTTAGAAGGTCAGCAGGCTGAGTCCCCAAAACATCCCTCAGCAATGTTACATACAGATTCACCTCCAAGTAATTTTCAAAAGAGGAAAAATTCTCCACATCTTTCAATATAGGAACGATTCAAACTATTTTCTTCAGGGGAAAAAAATCAAGGCTGTTCCTTGGCCTCTACTCTGCAGGTCTCTGCTATGTTGGTTATTTTGTAGGCTGAATGATCTGAACTGACTTGATGAGTTGTCTCAGGAGCCAGAGCCCTGGAGAGGGATGGAGACATGGAAAAGAAGATGCAGGCAAACAGGGAGTATGAAATCTCATCTTGAAGCAATAAATGCTTTACCATTGCTTTACATGGAGGCCAAGAGTGTCAGAAGGAACAATCAAGAAGGCTCGAAGCCCAGGAATTTCACGGTTCCATATGCAGAAAAATGAATCATGAAAGACCCTGCTTTCCCTACTTTCTCTCCTTTGCCTGATATTAAGTTCCCAGACCCACCCACCTATATTGCTCTTCACTTTTTCTTCCTTATTGAAGGCAGAGGAGAAAATGAAGTCACACTTGCAAGTGTGGATGAATGAGATTCATCGGGGTTTTGCTTTATTCAGGAATTCAGGCACAGGCTGGGCTGTGCCAATTAAGATCCAGCCATTATTCTTAATGGCACCTGTCAATGAAATACCAGGATATGATGCCTTCACTTCTATGTGTCCACATGAGAAAGAGCATTTCCTTTTAGAAATTTCTGTGTAAATCCCAGATCATCAACAGAAGAAATTTATCCACTAAAAAGTTGGTTATCCCAGAAAAACACAGCTACATGTGGTTGCTCTCTCTATGCAAGCTTATATTTCAGTTCAGAAAGATGCACCATGATTTAGTGAATTGCCTGGTCTCTGGGAAGACTAATATCTTTTTATACCCTAAGTTCAGGAGGATATTTAATCACTGCAGTTTGTGAGTGCTTTGCATCACTCTATACAATAAGCCAGCTTAACATGGTATTTTCTCTCCTGCCTCTCACACTTTCCAGCACTACAAAGTCTGACACAAAGCCCTGGATCCAGCATGTTTGTGAGACTTGGAATCCAGCTCAGCTCTGCATTATACAATTAATCTCTCATGTCTCAAATAGCTCAAAGCAGAACCACAGATCCTCTTAACCCCTAAGCCTTGGCGTGTTTCAAATCCAGATCTTGACCAGTGTGCCAAGACTGTGAGTCAGATGAATCACGTATGAGGCACAGTCGGAGAAACCCAGTGGGTGTTGTTAAGGTTATTAGGAGTCCTTCAAGTCGCTTGAGAGCCAGAGACCATCTGGGTTCATGATATTGAATAAATCCTGCCAAAAAGGTGCCAGCTGGACATACTTGCTTTGGACTATTACTGTAATGATATTTTGTAACTGAGCATCTTATTCTTTTATTAGCTCCAATGGTGATTTTTATTTTTTTTGTGCTATTCCACATTGCACTGAGTTTCCATGGCAAGGTTTCAGTTGTGAAGAGGCTACAAGGATGGCTTCTGTGAGCAGCTGCTGGAAGCCTCTCCCATATCCAATTGAGCCAATGCCTGCCAGCTGCAAGATGGACCCACTGCTGGCCAAGGCTGAGCCCATCAGTGATGGTGGGCACTGCTTGGATAATGTATTTAAGAAGGGGAGAAAAAGCTGCACAAAAACAACAGAGGCTGGAGAGAGGAGCCAGTGAAAAACAGCCCTGCAGACCCCAAGGTCAGTGCAGAAGGGAGAGAAGGTGCTCCAGGCACAGAGATTCCTCTGCAGCCCCTGGGGCAGAGCACGCTGAGGCAGCACACAGAGGTCCAGGGTGGAGCAGATATGCACCTGCAGGACTCAGCTGTGCAGCAGGTGAAGACCCATAGGAGTCTGTGATCTTGTGGGAAGCCTGCACTGGATGAGGACCTGTGGCACCATGGAGAGAGGATCCCACTCTGGAGCAGATTTGCTGTCAGGGCCTGTGACCCTGTGGGGGTCCCCACTGGAGCACCCTGCTCCTGAAGGACTGTACCCTGTGCAAAGGAACCTCCATAAAGAACTCCCTCTCCTTGGGAAGAACTCACATGGGAGAAGTTCATAGAGGACTGTGTCCAGTGTGAGGGACTCATATGGGAGCAGTGGAGGAGTGTGAGAACACCTGCCCTGTCAAGGAAGTAGCAACAGAGACAACAAGTGATGCACTGACCACAGCCCCCCTTCCCCATCCACTGGGAGAGAGGAGGTAGAGAAATAAGGAATTAAGTTAAGCCTGGGTAGAAGAGATGGGAGCGGGAAAGCATTTTAAAAATTAGCTTTTATTTCTCATTATCCTACTCTGATTATAAATTTATTTTTCCACAAGTTGTGTCTCCTTTGCCCTTGATCTTGAGACTTTCATTTTATTTTCTCCCCTGTGTCCAGCTAAGGGGAGTGACAGAGCACTTTGGTGGGCACCGGCTGTCCTGCCAGGGCTAATCCATAACATCTATAATGGAGATGAATATAACTACCAAGTTTTAACATAGCCTCAGAAACAGTATCCTGAAAGCTTCCGAGGTCATTGCTATAGAAAAAGTGTCTGATTTTTAGGATATAAAAAAAATACAGCAATAACAAATTAACCTTCTCTGGCATAGTCTGCTCCTTGTATTTGTTTTAAATGTGTTAACAAATACTGATGATCTGTGTCTGGAGGGTGTGGATTATAGTTCCCTCTGCTTTGGATGCTCATGCCTTGGCTGTCTTGAAGAGAAAGGGATTGAAAGACTTGACCCCAGTAGTCCCTTACACTTCTGTGTTCTTTATTACAAAGTTCTCTCTAATCCATGTGTCCTGGAGGAGGCATTTGTTCCAGGAGTGTTCTTCCTAAGGACACAACTATTTTCTGCCCAATATTTTCCCTAGTTAGATATTACTTTTTTTTTCCCATGAAATCTCCAGGAGTGGAAAGCCAGATTTTCTGTTTGATCTAGGTGCTTTTACTTGCTCCCTCTGCAGCTGAATTGAAGGCTTCAGCTTGTGCAGGCTGCTGATAAATGACCACATAGGCTGGCATTTCTACGAAGACAAAAATGTCTGATGCATACAAACCCACAAGAGAGTGCACAGATCAAGCTTGTGTGTCTATGTGCCTACTGGCATGGGAATTCAGCTTTGTCTGTGCATGTAAGTGCAAGGATTTGCAGACAGAAAGAATGCAGGAGCCTTTGGGGTACAACTGTCTTATTCTTATTTTCTGTTGCTACCAGTCTGGCCAAGACTTGAACTCAGGAATAAGCAATGAAGGTTAAAAGTAGTGAAGCAACCCCTCTCCCACATTAAAATTACTTTGGCCTTAACTTGTCAACGTTGTATAACTTGTATCACCACAGCCCCAGCCAAGTCACAAACAGACCTTCCAAACTATGAGCTCAGCCCACAAATCACACTCATTAAGGCTTCATATTTTTTTCAGAGTACAAAGAAAGGAACTTTTTAACTTCATTTATGCCTGTGTATGAAATCACTGCAAATCACTGCTCCAAAAGTTCTCAGGCAGATTACAGGTGTTGGCACCTTTGCTATCCTAAATGAATCTCAGAGGATAAAATCTTTATTAAGCTTATACATCTTGGCTCTAAAGTAGCAGTGCCGTGTGTAAAATCAAGGTCTCAGAAAGCAGCAGCAGTGTTTCATTGGGTCCTGCATGATCCAGGTGGAAAGGGTGATCACAATGCCAATAATGTACTTAAGCAATAACAAACTAAAGAGGAGTCAAAGGAGTTTTACTCTTTAGGAGAGCACATGGCAGTATCTTTCCCAGTCAAAAACATTAAAAATTCAATGTTTTATTAAACAGGTTTCTGCAGGGGAAAATGCTGTGCTGCTAATTTAGAATGAAATATTAGCACAGTGCAAGCAAGCTTAGTATAAGTTAATGTTTTCAAATTCTCACTTGCCTAGTAGGAAAGGTTACTTAAAGGATGATAAGTATAAAGACTGATTAGGTGTGTAATCATTGTGTTATTATGCTAATGACGGATTTGTTTGTTGTCGTGTTATCAACAAAAGATTAAGCAAATTCCTACATGAAAGCTTGAGGTGAAACAGTCACTAGAGAAGGAGTTTGGGCAGCAAATCTGTGCATTATCATCACTTCTTTGTGGAGTAATTATTGCTGTACGGGGTGCTTTTCTCTCAGTTCTCACAGGCGGCAAACCCACAGAGTTTACTGAGCAATTTTGCTTGCACCGTGTTGCTTCTCAGACTGGCTTGGTTTCCGAAGACTGCATATTCAATGGAGCTCCAGCAGTTAAACCACTGATGGGGCAGCCTGGGACATCCTCTTTTCACACAGAAAGGCGTCTTTGGGTAAAGAAACAGCCGGTGGCTATGCAAACTTTTCTTAACACTTCAGGCCTGAAAGCTCTCCCAAGTGTGGTCCTCTTGTGCTGGATTTGGTGGAGCTGTGTGTCTGGGCACATTCTGAACTTACCCTGCCTGGGAGAATCCCGGCTGTGCCACCGGCGTCCTGTCCCTGCCAGCAGCCCAGGCTGCCGGGCTCAGACCTGAGCCTCCCGAAACGGGGCGTGGAAATGAGGTGGGTGGCCAGAGGGTCTCTGCAATGAATTTTCTCTGCCATATCAGCATGTGGCCGATAACTCAATGGTGTCTGTGCATCAGTATGCACCGGGCCGGGGGCGGCAGAAATGCGGTTTGCATTTTGATGCAAATGCCCTGCTCAGGCTCGGGCTGCAGCATGTTGCACTCTGTCTTGCAAACACTGATGGCTTGCGCCTGCTCCATCCTGATACGATCCACTGGGATTCCTCAGGAGTCTGGAGTTTTCGTTTGAGAGCTTTTTAGTTGTTTTTTTTCTTAAATCTTCCTACACCTATTTGTTTGAAACCTTCAGCTTTTATTTTATGTATTCCTTGCAGAATACTTCCTGCAGAGTTCTGACTAAACACACCTGAGCTGAATGAGTCTACAGTGACATAACTTATTATGACAGAGTTGAATTTGGGGCTGGGCTTGTCCACTTACCACTATGGTAGCCTTAAAGAACTGAAGGAAGATTTGGACTCTTTGGCTGTATAAAATCTCTCAGCTTTCTTGAAATGCATAAAATACCTAATTTTTCAAGATCTGAATCTGATCATCTGTGTTTACAGACTAGGCAGCAAAACAACATGACAGTGTCTGGAGCTGGTCGTGGATATTTGAGAGGCATGTCACTGTAATAGAGTTTTCATTTAGAAATACTTCACCATTTCATTCTGGGAAAACAAAACAAAACAATAAATCACATTTGGTTTAATTTTAATTTTTCAATGTAGGCATATTTTAAAACATCTGAGGTCTTCATAAAAAACTTTATTTCAATTTCAAAGTGTTTTCTATTTTTCTTTGCAGAAATATCTTGGTCTATAATTTCTTTTCCTAGAAGAAGAGAACCTAAAGCACTTGTGAAGCAAATACTAAGTGACACAAATACCAAAATTACAGCTGGCCCCTCACAGAATTCTAGCTCAATAGTACTAAAGACCTCATTTGTTTATCATGATATGAAAGCGAAACAGATCTATATAGAGATCACAAACATTGAAATAATCGTGAAGCCAAGTATGTTACCTTAGTGGGATACAAATGTTTCTAACTTTAAGCGTGCCATCTAAGGGCTTTGCTGACTAGGCAAACTGAGCAAGTTGATGGATATCTGCAAGCTCTAAATAAAGTAACAACATGCTGTAAAGTGTAAAGGCATCACTGACACCCACTGAAACCTGTGAGTTATCACTGGAGCAGTAGCTCCAGCAACAGTAAGTTTTATTTTTCCATATCAATAACAGTAATAACTTGAGGCTCTCACAGCTTCCTGAACACTGTATTGACCAAAAATGGTATTTAGCATAGAATTATCTATAGTGAGCTTAACTTCCAGTCTTTTTTCAGTTCACATGTGCATTCTTATTTATGAGGTTCTTGTCAGCCCAAGCTGGAAAACATTTTGGGCATAGTTGCATAGATTTTGCTGGATTTAATGTAAAATCAGCCACCAGTTTTGCCCCATATAGGAATAACAAATATGCACGGGTGAATTCTGGTTCCCTAACTTGGAAGGTGGACAGGGAGATTGCAAAGGTTGGCTCTGCCACCAGGCCAAGCCAGTCCTAGACCTCTGGAGAAAATTTGAAGAACAGTGCCAAGAGCAGGGTGGCTTTTAGTCATCATAATTTTATTTATAAAGCTACCAGGCCACCTGCTCAAGTGCTTGAGCTGCTGCTCAGCCAATTAAAACACAGTAGCCAGGTCATAAAATATGTATTAGAAGAACTAGACAACTTGTCAACTTGTGGCACAGACAGGGAGCAAGCCTCACCCTTGAGCAAGCACAAAACCCACAGATTGCCCCAAATGTGGCACCTCTGCTATCTTGGGCAAGGGGATGCCAAATGGAAGGGTGAGATGGAGCTGTGAGTGAGCAGGGCTGGAGCTCTGGGATGTGTCTGCAGGGAGCTGCAGGTGAGCGGGGCTGGAGCTCTGGGATGTGTCTGCAGGGAGCTGCAGGTGAGCAGGGCTGGAGCTCTGGGATGTGTCTGCAGGGAGATGCAGGTGAGCAGGGCTGGAGCTCCGGGATGTGTCTGCAGGGAGCTGCAGGTGAGCGGGGCTGGAGCTCTGGGATGTGTCTGCAGGGAGCTGCAGGTGAGCAGGGCTGGAGCTCTGGGATGTGTCTGCAGGGAGCTGCAGGTGAGCAGGGCTGGAGCTCTGGGATGTGTCTGCAGGGAGCTGCAGGTGAGCAGGGCTGGAGCTCTGGGATGTGTCTGCAGGGAGCTGCAGGTGAGCAGGGCTGGAGCTCCGGGATGTGTCTGCAGGGAGCTGCAGGTGAGCAGGGCTGGAGCTCCGGGATGTGTCTGCAGGGAGCTGCAGGTGAGCGGGGCTGGAGCTCTGGGATGTGTCTGCAGGGAGCTGCCAGCGCTCGGGCGCTGCTCCCGGGCTCTCCTGGGGGCCGATGTTCCTCCCCGCTGGGAAAAGTCTCCTGACGCCCCCTCGCCCCCACTACAAACAGCCTGCGGGACAGAAGTGCTGCTGCGCCGCGAAATGGTGACATCCGATCTTTCTCCCCAGTCACCATAGTTACCTTTTCATCCGAAGGAAGGAAGGAAATTGTGCTGAGAGGGGACATTTTTGCCTGTAGTTGTTTATGTTTTGTTCTGTTTTGTTTTTTGTTTTTTTTTTTTTTTTGGTTTGGTTTGGTTTTTTTTTCAAAGGAAACAATCAAGGCGAAGCACTGGTTCAGTTCTGAATCAGACATATCTTTCTCATGCCTCATTAACAGCTTTTCTTTGTATATTTAAGTAACTGAAAACTTTAACAGGTATCCAGGTACAATGAAGCCTGGATGTGTGTTCACTAGGTGCCTTAAGAGCAGGGACAGGTGTTCACCAACATTTTCCTGAGTAACTAAGAGACTGTTTTACTAGAAAACAGTATCTTAATATTCCCATATCTAATGTAGGTCAGAATCAACAATATCCCTTTGCAGACTGAGCACTGGCCATGCACTTTATTTATTGCAAACATTGGCAAGTATAGAAAATCTGAAAATAAATTTTAAAAACACTTAGAACATTAAAAATACAAGCAAACAAAAATAAAATCATTTAAGTGGTTGGGTGCTTTCGGTTTCTTACTTGCTGGGAGCAATAATTCTGAACAAATAGAATTCTAGGAAGGGAGCTACTAGGCTCTGCTCTGCTTTTGAAGCAGATGAGAAAATTAAGAAGGTAAAAGGACACAAAGAATTAAATCTAATTAGGAAAGTTCATTATTCATAATAATTCATAATTTATTATTATTCATAATAAATGGGAATTTTCCTGTCCAGAAATAAATACTTAACACTCATGTAAAGGAAAATAACTTATAGGAATCACAGAAAACACGAAAAATATGCTATAAAAGTAACTCTTACATTGCTCTTGGAAAGAGTGTGTGACTCAGTAAGCCAGTCTCTGGCACTGTCCTTTGCTTTGGCAAACCCAGCAAGAGCCACCAGGAGATTTCTCTTACATCAGGACTTCTCTGGAAGCAGAAGGATGAAACCAGACCCTCTGTCCCCATACTATACCTGTCCCCCTCTGGGATAAGGGAATGAGGGGATATAAAAGCATCAAATCTGGGCTGGCAACATAATCCCTGGGATCCAGCTGAGCCTGGCATCATTTACAGTGCCCCTGAGGCTTCTCTCATACACGTGACCAACTCCCTCAAAACCTTGTTTGTCACCTTTGTTTCAAGCCTTTCTGTGTTGTGCCACAAAACCAGCCCCAGCAAAAGGCATGTTCTCTTGAGGGGTAGGGGGAATGATTAGTATTTTCCATAAAAGAAAATAAAAGGAAAGTATTCTGGTGCTCTACTCAGAACCATTTTGTTCCATGGTAGCACCCCAGGCTTGCCCAGGAGACCACAAGGAAGGGGTCACAAAATTCACTGCAGTAGCAGCAAAGCATGGCTCCAGCTGAGGTGGGCCTTCCTTACACCCTCCAGCCAGCTGTTCCACCTTTCCAAACCAGGGCATTTGGCCTTTGGCACTGAATAGGACACTTAGAAAACAAATGGTGAAGTTTTGATCTGGTTCAGAGTAGCTCCAGATGAGGCAGGTTTGCATTGTGCATCTTGAATCAACAGTTTGTTCCTAAGATCACCTGCTGGAGTCAGAGGAAGGGAGGTGTTGGACAAATAATTCACCAGCCTGGACAAATGTGATATTTGGGCATCTGTAAGATACCTACATACCAGTGTAGCGACCTTCCTATTCAGGCTGGTTTGATGGTCCTGTTCCTGAGATATATATAAATTTACTCTTTAAAAATCTGCTTGCTTCCTTTTTCTAAAATCATTGCCCTGAAGCAGGACACAACTTCCCAGTAGAGGTGATCTGTTCCTGAACTTGAAGCTTTCATGCAAGCATTTACTGTAAACCTGAAACCATTTAATATAAATTACTGCCAGCTCTGAGCTGGTCCATTTGTGGCAGGGACACCGACAGTGCACACCCAGAGCATGCACATGGTCACTCTGCCAGACATCTGTGATTTATGGTTCCAGGAAAGACCAGATCCTCTCCCCGAAACTGAATAATGTGCTCCCAGGTCAAAAGTTAGATACCTAACCCTTTCAGGCAAAATCCTAGGGAATACAAACAAAGGTGGTGCTTCTGCCATATTCCATCTTGTTTTTTGTAACATCATTTTAGGAGGCAGAATTGAAATGCTCGGGCAGTTTGCCTACCTTTCTGCCAATAATAAGAGGAAAGAAAAACTGAAGAGAAAAATTAACCTTATTTTACCAGAACAGGATAGGACTAGTATGTGGTTTCACACTTCTGGCTTTATATGATTATTTCATGCACTTCATTTTACAAAGCTGTTCATGTATTTTCCCATGATGTTGATAACTATAATTTCCATATTAAAGGCCCTTTTTCTCTGACAGGTTACTTTTCCCAAGCCAACTGAAGAACCATCAATGTACTGGTTAATGGATGGATCCAGCCCCTCAAAAATGCAGACTGATTTGGATCTTGCCCCAGTAGAACAGAAAATAAATCCCAAATCTGTAAAAATTCTTCTGTCTCTTCCTCTATCACAAATAAAGAACCACTTGAGGAACATTCATGAATATGCACATCTGCTCACTCACACGCTTTATTATGCACAATACAAATAACTGGGAAAAAAAGCTATTACTTAGGTAGATTTTTTTCTGTTAAATTGTAGCTGGAATGTATTGCAGCATTTTTATTTGCAGTATGCTGTGCAGAGTACAGAATCATGTTGTGTATAGAACTGAATTCAAACCAGAGGTTTTTCCACTGGATATTATAGTCAGAATTGCAAGAGTGAAATGGTGAAGCTTTTTGCCCAAAGAGGCTGTGACACGTAGGTCTGTTGAGGCTTTCAAGACCTGTTTGGACTGAGCAACCTGGTCTGATCTCAGAGCTGACTGATTTAAATGTAATGTAGGATTGGAGTACTTTCCAATCTGGATTATTCTACAATCCCATGACATGAGATATTTGAAAAATATATCAAAGAAGGCACAGAGACTGGATAACAAAGGAGACAGAGCTGGAAAATGAGCAGTGTAGAAGACTGTTTAATACTATTTTAAATAGGAAGGGATTCAATTCATGTTGACAACCAGGTGGCACTAATACCCAGTGGTGCCATTTACTGCTTGCAGTTGTCTAGGAAGTGGTTTGCAGAAGTGTTTTTGTAAATAAGAGGAAAAATTTTGGTAAAAAAATCAGTATGTGATTATATAAATATTCGAAATTGGAAACACAAATCTTAGCAACAGAGGAACATAAACTTCTAAACTAGAAATGATGATTGCTCTGGGATTATTCAGCTCATTTTCATGATTATTAAACCTGCTTCTTTATTCTCTGAGATAATTCCATAAAACTATTAGAGTGGTAGACATACATGACGCTGCATCTGCCTTTACCCTAAGCAACTCGATTGTTTGTTTTTCAACTATAAAAGTGGTAAAGAAACTGTACAAGTATTCCTTAATGTAATTTACTATCCTACCACCATCTGCTACTTTTGGCACTGAATGTGTAGCTGAAAACCTTTTATAAGAGTGCCCTGAACCAGGAAGCCAATTCAGACCAGAACCAATTAACATTCCCAGCCTCTCCCGAGGCACGCAGCGGCAGAAGCACACACGCTGACGGTGCCTGCATTTCACAGGTGTTTATGTGTGGGAACCCAGGATGGAGGGAATATTTCTCTGCCTGTCCTGAAGACTCCTGACCCTCAGGAAAGCTCCTTTCAACCTCTGCCCATGGAGAAAGCTTCCAAAGCTTTCTGAGGAGTTGGAAACAACCCAAGTGTTAATCAGATAGCAGTGTAGTTGGTAGTTATTGCCTAGTGAAAATGTAATCTTTAGGGTTTATATACTATGGGTAAAAGTGAGGGTTCAAGATGGAGGATTTTGGGCATTGCCTCAGTTTCCCTTCTTCTCCTTCACTTCATTTTCTGTAGTGCTGAGAGCACAATCTTATTGGATAGGGTTTGCCACAGTGCCACATTACGTGAATAGATTGGTAACTAGTTATTGGTAGAAAAGTGATAACAATATACATGTAGAATACGTAGTGTTAAATAATTGGATTGTTTGTTTTGTATATAAGGGGACATTTTGTCTCCTTGAGGGCAGAATCGCCTCGTGTTTGTAAGAGAGAAGAGTCTGCACCATCTATGGCTCAGAACTTATGATAAGATATAATAAACAATCCCTGAAAACCAAAAAGAAATTCCTCTGCTTCATTCATAAAACAAAAAAAGAAGAACTCAGGGGGTTGGCCTAGTTAGGCCACCCTACACATTGAAAATAACCTGACATTTATGCTTTGTAGGCATGAAAATGTTGAGGAACCTGTTTCAGCTATAGCACCTCTCATCCTGCACACCCCTGGCAGCAGCAAGGAGAGGGCAGTGGAGAGAGTCGTGCAGCGAACGTGCAGCTGCTCGCTCATGACAGGCTGGAGTGGATGGAGCAATAGCTCCATGGCAGACTGTGTCCCTGTGTCTTGCTCATGTGTTGCCCATTGCTGCACCTGAATGTGAGCCAGACCTTGGGTGAACACTAAAGAGTTGGTTTAGGGTTCAAGGCTGGATCTCCAGCTGCTGCTAATCAATGTGGCTCTCCTGTTTCTTACAGCTCGGCACCCTCCCCCTCAGCAATCCCCTTCTGGCTGATGGGCTCTTGCCAAGCTCTGCTCTGCTCTGTGGGGCACTCAGCAGCCATGCCCAGCTGATGGCACCTGGGACCTCACAAAATCCATGAGTCATGCTTTTGGCAAGTACTTCTAATGAAACCTTAGCTGAAAGCATGTGAATGGGCAGCCTTAAACTCAGGCCAGCTCCAGTAGTCTTCTGAGTGCAAGGAGTTCAGACTTCGGCATGGGTCTTTGACAGAGAAAATCAGAAAATCTCCTGCTTTCTTCGAGATTTGTTAGAAATTTCTCCTGAGCCTGTTACATGAAAGTTGGGAAACATCCCCTGAGGCTGTGGGATGAAAGCAGAAATACACAGTACTCATGATATGATTCCAAAAAAATTCTGCTGTGAGTCACGCTCCAAACTCCTCTGGATGAGACCAAGGGCTCACTGAACATATATATAGGAGGTCAGTGTGGCACCATTTTTTTTTTTTAATCTTCTTGACAGATGTTTTGGGTTGGGTCTTTTTTTTTCAGTTCTGCCATACAGTGGCTTATCACCAGTCAAAAGGGTTTAGAGTTCTGCCAACTAAATAATTATGCCCACTACACCTTTATGAGAGGTGAATATCTGTTATTGGGAAAAGAAGAAAGGAACCAAAGGGAACATTATTGTTGAAAAAAGAATAATAATGTGCAGATCTCCTATTCAACAATCAGCATCAGGGCAGAAAGCCAAGACCATTTCCATCTGCTGATCTTAAAGGTGAGCAAATATTAAGAACAACAGTGATCAAGACTAAAAACACCAGAGACCAAAAAAAGTGTTAACAAAGGAAAGCTCTATTCACGTGCTTAGGAGGAGGCATTGACAACAGAGGGCAGCCTCAATAGCCCAAGTGATTAAATACAGAATTATCACTGTGAAGTGGATACTGCACAGTGGGCTTTTGGGAGGAAGGAGGGGTGTCAGGTGTATGGGATATTATGATCTAGACAAAAATCAGAACAAATCTGATACACAAATGCTTGAAAAGCCTTACACAAGGAGTAGTCACCAATAGCCTGCTGTCAGCTGGAAGGTCATACCATAGAAGCTGTCCTCTGCCCATTGTTATCCAATATTTTTATTAACTACTGGGATATGGGATGGAGACTACGCATAAAAAAATTGGGGTGCTTGCCTTACTGGAAATCTCATGAGAAAATAGGATTAGACTTCAAAATAACCACAATAAATTGGATAAATGACCTGAAATCAATAAGATTAAATTCAATACACATGCTCTCTTTAGGAAGGAAAATTAGGAGACTGTCTCTTAGAAGATATTATAGCAGTACGGAATCTGAAGGTTTTAGGTGATCAAAAAATTGAAAATTACCAGCAAACCAGGAGAACCTAGAAGAGTAGTAGAAGCTCATTTTTACTGAGCACTAGTAGTATCTTATTAGGTCAGTCCAGGTCCTGCATGTAGACAACACCACAGACCAATAACAAAAATGACAAGCAAATAAAAAAGCATCATCAGCATGGAAAACAATCAGATCTTGAGGTATTTTTTTAACCAAGAAAAGAGAAATACGAAACCTATAGGGGGATAGTGGAAATAAAAGGCATGTAACAGTTCATCATAACAGAAAATGATATTCTGAAAGGAGTAGAAATCAGTTGTTTTCCATATTGGCAAGGGACTGGACAAAGAAAAAGGTGCTACATTTGCAAGAATGGAGACTTACATGAGATATCAGGCAGGCAATTTCTAAACGGTAGCTAAGGATCTCTGCAAGATAAGGGTAGAACAGTCAGTAGAAGATATTCTCAAAAGTGGTAATTGCTAAAGAAAAAGTTATTTGCACCTGTGGCTATTTTTGCTTCTATTCCATCCTAATATAAATGCTGTTATTAGGATTCCACTGTTGGTTTTTACCCTGCTAATTTAAGAGTATCTTCATGCATTTCAAGGGTTTGTGTTTCACCTTGGTGGAGCATGGAGTGATAGGGTGGCCCAAGTTTGCGCAGCAAACTGATCACCTCTGACTGCAGGTGGGCTACCAAGTGTCCCTGTGCTTTGCTCACAAAGGTGAGATAGATTTCTGTAGGGTCTGGTTACCAGGAAACTCGACTGTCAGTATGGATTCACTGCTCATGGCGCTTCACCATCTCTGCTGAACTGACACAGAAAAGTCTCTCAGTTCTTTGGGATTAATGAGACCCAGACATTTTATTTGACCTCATTATTCACCTATTCTCCACTCAGCAGCCTTCTTTGATCATTCTTTTTTTTTTGCCTGCATCATGTCTACTGTAATAAATGGGATGCCTTGAATAAGCAACCACCAATTTAGGCATAACTGGATTTTCCAATATGCAAGAGTTTTGTACTTTTATGGAGCGTGGATAAATATTGATAGCCATCCCAAAGTTCAGTTGTTTGGAGGGAGCATTTATCACTGAGATTTATTATCTATACTTTGTCTAATATATTTATCTGTTAAGGGCATCAGAGTTTTACCTGTAGTCCTTTGTGTTGAAAAGCTTTCTGCTCCCATTTCTCCTGCTGCAGTGAGGAATCAAATCCTAAAATTATCCTATAGTCAGTCACCTAAACATCAAAGTGGTTTGGAAGACAACTTAACCTAAATTTGTATAATGTGTTCTGTACCTTAACATTGTTTCATCAATATTTTCATCTTACTCTTCATATTTTGTATGCAACCCTTTAAGCTTAGGCTTAGTCCTCAAGAGCAGTGGGAACTGAGACATCAGTGTCTATTTTAATTTAGGCAGTAGGTCTGAAAGTAATGAAGGCATTTACAGCAGAGATCAAGAGTAATGAGAAGGGTCAGAAGGTAGGGAACATACCATGATTATCTTTAGCATATGTGGTCAAATTTGAAAAGTCCTGAATTCCTCCTTATACACTATATAAACTTGGCTCCCACTTCATATCAGAAAGAGCACAGGGCACCACCCTTTCACTTGGACTTTGCCCTAAATTATCATCCCCATCAGCCTAATTACAATAGTTCTTTCTCTGAATTTCAAAAGCCCTCTCTCAGAAGAGTGAAGATACTTTCTTGTAACAGAAATACAATGGGAAAAATGATAGTGCTGTTTGTAATATTTGCAATCTATCCACTCCTTTTCTCCCTAGTGCAAGCATCATAAAGAAATAATATAAATGTGCACATGCAGAGAACAGAATTGTCATTTTCATATCCAGCCTAGTGCTATATTTTCAGTTTTTGAGAAAAGAGAAAAAAGGCAATGCTTTAGAGACCAGTACAAAGAAAAAAAGATTGTAAAGATTTATTGCTTCAATTAACTTATGACAGCAAATTTTATAATAAATACCCTGTTATTCCTTCAAAGGGGAGAGAGAAAAAGAAGATTGTTCTCCCCTAAAAAAAAAGCAAAAATACTTGCAAAGATATTGTGCAAAGGATGAGTTTTAGGGACTGTCATTTTAAAAAAGTGTTGGATTGTGGCTTTTATCTGAGTGACATTGTTAGCAAGACTTCTTTGATTTTGACAATACTCAAATTAGGCCAAAGGCAAGGGTTTTGTAAAATGCCACCCAAAGGATTGTTTTGTTTGCTGATATTCAGAAGTACGGAAATGTTGCTGAAGGCAGCTCACTTCAAGGCAGATGAAACTCTCGTTTGCCAGGATGCTGAGCAATTCCAACAAAGCTGGGCAGTTTGCAGTGGAGGTACCTACATACAAGATACAAGGGCTGAACAGGTCACTGTGGGTTCAATAGATGGACTATTAAAGGCTACAAATACTGAGGAGTGTGTGATCCAAGTACACTTTAATTCCTTCTTCAAAGAGCAAGAAAAGTTGTATCTTGTCTGAATAAAGACTGTCTCAGAAGTGAGATGCATTCAGTCCAAATTCAGGATCCAAGCTCTATAACACTCTGTAAGCAGAAGGCAAGCTTGAAGTATGAGAGGAATGTCACCCAAGTACCTGGAATAACTCTCTTGCTTAAACTTAGTTCTCTTACAAACCAAGGCAAGCTTTAATATTCAGTCCAAGAGGCTGAGCAGCATCCTGAGACCTCCACTCTCCTTGGCCTCACCAGAGCTGCCAAGCCATTTCTTCAAGGTCTCAGCAGCACTTCTTTGGGGCTGAATTCCTGGTTCCTGTGAATATTCTGTTGGTGTCTCCATACACACGGGCTGAGATCTGTACAAGACCTGGTTACCTGGCTAGATTTGTGCCTATAATAATTCATTACATACAAGCATACTTCATACAACATAATTCATACAACAAGCATCATTCCTATTCCACTCTGTAAGGCATATGACAGTGCTGACACGTTATTATGAAATATTATTCTGAGAATGCAGGGGTTTTTTTGTTAAGAGGACTGCTTACTATATTCCGATTACCATAAAACACACAGTCCTCTTACTAGATTTCCACAGTTGCAAGTTAGTGAATAATTTCAGTTAATGTGCTTCATTTGCTCCAAAATTAATTTATGATCCAGTTGAATGTTTTAATGATATTATGAAGTCTTTGTGACAATCAAAGTAGCTGGTCACAGAGTGGATAAAAGACCATGCTTAGTGTGTAAAGAAAATAATTGTTTAAGGAACGAGTTACTACACACAGTGATGAACACTGAAAATTGAAGTGAATGGATAGAGTTACCCTGTTATTTTCAGTAGGATTATTCTGGTTTATATCTATTGAGGAATTTCACCGAAACAAGCTAATAAATATAATCAATGGCATTGCATGAGAATGAAGGGACAATTTTTTCTTTCACTGCTGCTTAGTCCTTTTACAGTCTTTTGTGACAAGGTATTTTCAGATCAGAAGGTTCCAAATTCTGGAGAAGAGGAATGTCAGGTTCTCATCTGGTGTAAATCAGCACAGCTCTGCTAAAGTTGACAGAGGCTGCGCCAGCTAAAAACCTGGCTAGTTATGGTAAGCAAGTCTGATGGTTTTAATATTCCTCTTCTTGAAGTGAGGTTTTTGGCTACTTTGTGATATAAAGTATAAATTGAAGTTTTCTCAGCTGCATGCTATGAATGTCATGCAATGACAGTGCTATCGAGCTGCACTATTGTCTTTTATTGCATACATCAGGCATGGGATTGCTGTAAGTAATTTGTTTTGGAAGGCTGGCAACCCTAATGGGGCATGCTTGATAGTGTTCAAAGGTTCTGATTAGGCACAGTACCCAGAGATGTTCTTTCAACTTGAATCTCCAAAGAAAAAGACTTAATTTTTAACAAATCACTTTCCTCACAGCTTCATCAATTTAGTTTCTTTGAAACTCAGTAGTAAGATCTATCAAAGGAACAGATTGTTTGCCCAAAGCCTATCAAAAAATGCTTTTTGCCTGAACCAAGTATACCTAATCTATTTTCACAACTCATTTAGAAATGGTTCTGTAAGGACTATTATTGCTATAATGGTTAGTGAAGCTGGAGCCCTAAGAAAGCAGCAAGGTGCCTCTGTGCAGCTGAGATGATATGAGCATGTCCTGGACAGCTCTTCCACAAGGACTGAGGGGGAGGAAGGCTCTGGCTCAATGCTGCTGAGAGGCGAGCCCGGGCTGCTCCCTGCTGCCTGGGACAAAGTGGTGGAGAGGCTGCTGGAGCTGATCCGCTTTTCCATGATGCCATTGACTTTCTGTCAACTACAACGTAGCCTCTCCCCCACCCCCCACAATAATCCAGAAATTCACAGTTACCCAGTGCTTCACCTGAGCAAATAAAAGCACTGAGGTGGCTTCTTGTCTGCTTTCACAGCATGGACAAAGCATTAGAGGACATTATCTGTACCAGATCGAAATAAGGGGAACCTTTCTGCTGTTAAATCTGTCATTAATCTCCCCAATGCTTCTTTCTCCCAGAGAGCCAAATCAGAAGAGAGGACAGTTGGAAATAGCTTTAAAAGGATGTTATCACATTGATTTACAAAAGAGAGAGCTTTTAGCAAGAATATTGTCCTTTCAGTGTGATCAGGCTCCATCTTTAATGTTTATTCATTTGTCTGCTTCACGGGGGAATGCAAATCAGAGAAATGCAGGAGCAGTACAGAAGTGTGCAAAATGAATACCACACAGCATTCCAGGCTTCATCCCTGCCTAGCCCAGCTTCTGAGGCACAGAGCTTTGTGTGCTGAAAATCTTTGGAAGAAAAACCAGCATAGCAGGATTATAATATCCCCTTTTCACAGAGAAGATGAAATTCATGTGATTTCCTGGGATTTGTGTTTGAGCCACTGCTATGCATGTGTTTGTTTGTGCAAGAATCTAGCAAAATAATTTATTTATAGTCATTTTGAGAGGCTTCTGCAAGGCAATGCCTCTGACCTTTCTGTTGCTTCTTTTTGAGGAATTGATACTTGTAAGGGAAATCTCTGAACATTCAAAGCTCTAGTCTCTTGTTAGAGGTCTTAAACTTTGATAAACAGTGTAGAAGCAGCTTTAGGAAAGAGCCAAGATTGAGCATTTATAAGCTGGGAAATTAGTCATCTAGAACTTGTGCAATTGCTCATGTAGAAAGAGCTGGAAACTGCACCACAGCTGGGAAGTTCTCTCGCAGCATCAGCTGGCTCAGAATGAGACTTTTGGTTAGTGGAATGAAATCAGTGCCATAGGAGGCATCTGCTCCCATCTCAGTTGGTTTATTGGGCAGGTTGAATATACCATCCTCTCGAGGCAAATCAGCCTAGGTGAGGCAAATGCCTCCCAAAATGAAGGCTCCAAAGGCAGTCCCTTGGCACTGCATTTCACAGGTATGTATGCTTACCAAAATGCAAAGATTCATTGCTCTGTCAGCCTCCACTGCTATTAACTTCCATCTGTTAGTTAAGGTTACATAATAACAGAACAAGTTCTAAAACCAGAAATTACCTGCAAAATTATGAAACCCTTGGCTCTTAAACCAAGCACAGCTGGCTAGCAGTAGTTGTATGGTCAAGCAGATACCCAAGTAAATAGGTAACTGTTATGCATTAAAGTATTTGGCCATTTATTCTATTTTTAGCACACTAGTACAAAATATTTAAATTAACCTATCAGAGCCAAAAGGAAATTATATTTTCAAGAGGAATTTTAAGGAATGAGAAAAAGAGTCTCGGTTCTGTCCAAAAAGAGCTACATGCAACCTGTGGTGATGAATTGATCCTGACTTTGTGCCAGTTGAGGACACAGAGAAAAGAGATCCACTAAGTGCCACATGTTCCTCTGCATTCCCCCTCCTTGGACCCACGTGCAATAGGAGTGACTGAGGTGGTGTCTGCCCCTGCCAGTTTTGTGTTTGTTGAGCATTTCTTCTTACCCAAGGGATCCTCTGCTCTGTGTTTGTGGATGCAGTTCTTTCCAGTCCACATACTCGAGTGGCAGATCTGGGCTAAAAACCAAAGTCAAAGCCTATGATGGTTTTCCCTGGGGGTAATAAAAAAACCAACATAAATACATATTTTTTTACAAGGTCAAAAGACTTTTAAAGGTATTGAAACAAAGCACCACAGGCACAATAGTCTGTGAAGCCAGCCTGGTCAGTGGAAGGCTCTGGAGTACCAGAATACTGATGCTGGTTCCGAGTTCATTCAGTATTTTCATCACTCAAGTGCAATAAGAAAGTAGAGGATGTGTTAATTAAACTTGCAATTGGACACTTCACTAGGAGGTGTCAGAAACACAAAAGAGGACCAAAATAAAAGGGCTTAGAGAAGCTAAAGAAGGATAAAACAAGATTCAGTTAAGAAAAAGTGTGTGCTAATGGCTGAAAGAAAAAGTAATAAAATCCAAAAGGAATTATGCCAAAGTAGGTGTATTATTATGGTGCTGGAGAGCTCTGCAGCTCTAATCTCAGAGTGTAGCTTAGATCAAGTGGAAAATTGCCATTTGAGAGAGCTAATTGAGTTGGGCTCTACATACAAAGGGTTTTACTTTAATTTCATAAATTAGAGAAGAATCTATTTCAAAATGAGGAAAAACATATCTCAGATGCCAGCTTCCTTTTTAAAGGCAACCTGGTTTAAAAATAAGATTTACATTAGTAGAATTACTCTAAAATATGAAAATATGAACATCTTTTCAAATTATCTGATGGCTAAATGCTGCCTTGCATGGCTGGAGAGTTTATCTTTATTCCCTTACCTGTCACTGAACTTTTAAGGAGGGGACACACTGCAGCACAGTGGAGTTTCTCAGCCTTTTATTTTTTAAATACCACTAAAACTCATTAATGGTATTTAAAAAAATACCGATTTTTAAAAAAATGCTGACAGTGGGGCTGATCACTCCTCAAGGCTTGTTGAGATGGTGCAAAGGCATCCAATGTGAACAGTGAACTCAGGGGGAATTTTCACCTTTTACATAATACTTTAGGTCTGTGCACTTTAGGTCTGTGCGTGTGTGTGAATATACTATAGCAAATGTACTGTGAATTTTGCTCACTTAGATTCATAAGATAAGCCTTTGAGTTACTGTGAGTTAGAGTTGAGTTGTGATAAATACTATAAGAATCTTTTGTTAAATTGTCTAAATTGGGCTATCAAGTGAGTGCTGTTACTTTAAGAGCTGTTAAAACCTTTAGGCCTGAATTGTTAGTCGGGTCTGGGGCTAAATTTAGCAAAGGAGTCCACTCCTCCTGAGTCCTGTGACCCAACAGGAGGGTCTCCTTTATTACTTTTTATCCTACTACCTTTTCCTATCCTTACCCTTTTTTGATCCCCAGCCTGCATGTGGATGATTTTTGTTAGAGCCTGCATGTAGATAATATTTGTTTTAGATCCCCAGGCTGATCCCCAGCCTGCATGTAGATAATATTTGTTTTAGATTGATTTTAGATTTTAGTCCAATGTGTTTTTCTCCTATGTACTTTAATCATCTAGTAAGTAGTGGAGTAAACCTTGTCAATGAACTTTGTTGCACTTTCACGACAATAATATTAAACTTGCTTTTGCTGATATCTTTGCTGGAGATTCTTTGAGTGACCTGAAACATTTGTTTTTACAAATTCTAAACTGTATGGAAACTATTATGTGAATTGCAAATTCCATCAAAAGGCATTACAACACTGTTTCTTTACTGAAACAGCTCATAGCAACTTAAATTTTTTCCAAGCTTCCATATGCAGAGAAGACTGTGCTTATGAAGCATGCAGGTATATGGGAAATTCCTTAGGAAGTGCACAAATTGTGGCATGGTGTTATTTTTAAAAGAAAGAAACAAACAGAAACCCCAAAAGAAAACAAAACCAAGGCTACTATCCACCTTTTAATTCAGGATTTGCTTATATTTGTGTATGAAAGGCATCCTCCCTGATTTCCTTCCCACTGCTTTGAAGAGGCAAGCAAAAATTTGACAAAGACTATTTTTCTTGAAGAAATATTTTGTCTAAATTAAATCCAAAGTCACATAGTTATGTTCTAAGGATTCCACATTCAAAGGCTGAACATTATGGTAATGCTCAGCCAGCCTCATGATCAGAGCTGAGCAGCTCTTCTATTAATCAGAAAATCTCTTTAGGTTCAGTTGTCACTCAACAAGTGCTGGGTTTAACTCAATATCAAAGTTAATATACATTACAGCTATGGCTTTTTGCACTCCATCAAAGGCATAAAGTGAATTGTGCCATTATTCAAAGAACTCATTTCTATCTTGTACCATGTCCCAGTTCCAGTCCTGCACTCTGCTATTAACTGTGTATAAAAGTACCTGAGTAGTTCCTTTGCCTTCCAAGGCTTGTTCTCTTGCCCAGAAATTATGTCAAATGGTTGGCATTCAAGACACAGAAGCATCTCCTTTTGCAAGGGCTATGAATTTGTCTCAGCCACAAGTTCTGGTTACTTTGGGAGTGGTATAGTAATTGCATATGTTTTTTTAAAGGTGCTACATGAAACAGCTCCTCTTCAGCAAGGATACACGTGTATGCTGCATGTGGGTGCTCAAAGGAGTTGGTAGCTAAACAAGGTGTCAGAAGGTGAACATGCAGACTCTGAATTATCAAGACCTTCAGCAAACAATACTTCATTTCCTCTTTTGGTGTAATCTGTACCTGATGGGTGCTGCACTCCATGGGGTGATCCTGTTTCCAGCTTCAGGCAGACCAAAAGGGCAGTGTCCTATATTCTGACATCCCACTGGAGTCAAGGATTCAGTGTTCACAAATATCTGAATGTATTTACATATATTTTGTGGGGGTTTTGCTTTAATTTTCATGATGAATGGCTTCTGCATTAAGGATCTTTCATCAATAAGGCCTTTCCTTCTGTGAAATTTCTCCCCGCACCAAATTTCCTGTCTGGATCCGTGCAGTTTTAGGAACAGTGCATGTCAGTGTGGTTACTCAGTATGGAATCAACTTCTTTCTAGCTTGATTTTTTTAAAAAAGCAAACACAAAACTTTGTGTTTCCTGTCATTTCTGGTTACTCTCTTTATAATAATTCTATACCAGTTTGCAGAGCAGATTTGGAAACCTCTCATGTAAGGTGAATCTTTCTAATCTTGCATTTTCCATAAAACTATGAACCCAAGCCCTTCAAGGGTTGAAGCCAAATCAATAGGACATCAGCTCTAGAAGTAAAGATCCAGAAAAACCATTTAGCAGCTTCATTGTTGCATTTATAAAGTAAGTTGCTCTGGGGTAATGTTTTGTCATCCGTTTTTACACTTGACAAATTTTAATGATTATATTGCCAGGATGAGTGTACTGTAAGATGTCATTAAACTCCTACCAGGTTTCCTGTTTGAAAACTGCCTTGTTAGGTCTATTTAACTCACAGCACATTTAACTATTAACAGGACGCAATCAGCATTTTGATGCACAGTTTGGGGAAGAGAGAAGGAAAAAAAAAGTCTTGTGATCTTGTGATTCAAGGGTGTTTTCCCCATTTTGTCCTGATGGTCTCTGAGATTTTGTGCATGGTTAATGTAAAATGGCTGTGAGTTGTTCATGCATGCATTCACACACATGCACACGCAATGGCTTTGACACAGCCACGAGGGGCACTGGATAAAGCAAGTAATTCACATTCTGAGGCTGGTCTTACTGGCTTTTATCACAGTTTTCATATCAGCACTGCTAGCTTCAGCCCACTTGTAAGACTCTCATTAATCTTAATTCATCCTCCATCTACCTTAAAATGTGCCTCGAAGTAATTTTTTCCAAGCCCTTTTAAACCATGCTCAATCTCCCAGCTAAAGACGAATTTATCAACCTTGTGCAGCAACGTCCAGTGTCCAGGAATATTTCAGCCTTTTGAGAAAATCTCTTTGGGTCTTCACATGGCTTCTTCTTCAGCCTTGTATTTCTATCATTCACCCCAAAACCCAGGATTGTTTCATTAATTACCATCATTGCCACCACTGCAAATCTCCAGACATAAGGGTGAAGTACAATTGTTTTAGAAAAGATGACTTGTCTTTGCACAGACTATGTCACTTCCTCATTCATCAGCCTCGAGTGATCACAACTGAATTACTCCTCACCACTGCCACTCATTTTTCAGGCCTCTTGCTAAATCATGGGGTCTTGTTAAAATGCTGCAAGCAAAGTTGCCCTTCTGATCTTTCCAAACATTCACTAAATGGTTTGAATTTATTCATTGGACTGAGCTCATCCTGGATCATGTCTCTTTTTCGTGTCTGTCTCATTGACTTTTAAATTTCCATTAAGGCTGCAGTGTCTTTTTGTTTGAAGCCAGATCTGTTGAGGAAAGTTACTGCTTTTAATGGAAAAGGGTGGAAAAAATCTACACAAAATTGCCACAGCAGAAAAAAAACATGACAAACAAACAATTCGTTTTGCACAGTCATCAGCATCTTGGACTAGCAGAAGCTTGAATTTGGTCATAGAAGCATTTGGGGAGCAGCTGGCTCCCCTTGAAAGCAAACGGGATGATTCTAGAGAAAGGGTTCCAATAGCAAGACTTGCCACTTTAACTTGACCTGCATTTTAAATTCAACCCAAACAGCATTCTCATATGAATGACAAAAATAAACCCATAGCTCATGATGATGTGTCACAAAGTTCCCACCTGACAACACCTGATTAGTTCAGGCTTCCAAGCCTTCTTGCATTCCTGTTTCTCATATATTGAATTTCAGAGTTGCAAGACTGAGAGGAGTCAGAGGAGGAAATGAAGAGGTCTCACAAGTGAATAGGGGTTAGGGGAAATGCCAGCTGATGGAAGGACTGACACAGTACCTGCCTCCACCATTGTGAAGATGAGATTTTCAAAGCCAGTGATATAAAAAACCAGTAACAGGAACAAACTCCTCCTCCCCACGACCTTGTCACACTCCCTGCCTGTCATGGCGATGTTGAGAGGTATAATGTTTAATCATCTGTCCCAGAAATACAAGCAATGGAGAAAATTCAGATGTTCTGCTGGGAAAGAAAGTTTTCTCATCTTCAGCAATGTTCCGGCAGACTTTTCTCATCTTATGGTGGCTGTTTGGAAATTATAAGCACCTGCCTGGCAATCAAGGGCCATAAGCAACAAGGGCAGCAGGCAGAAAACAGCGTCTGAACCCTCCAGGCCAACATCTTTTTTTCAAAATAGTTGATGTTTTTGGAATTTCTCTGCTCTTTCAAAGTGAAACAAACCAAAATTAAACAAACACTCATTCTCAACAGCTTTTGTTAATGGCTGAGCCTTTCATGGCTAAGGGAAGAATATTTATAGCAAGTATTTGCATGCCGTAGTGCCAGCCAAAAGCCTTATGTGTCTGACTAACATTTCTAATTAAGCAGACCAGTTAAAATTGGGGTTTTAGGGTCTAATTTGTGAGCTGAACAAAAATTGTTGGGATGTGAGCATTGCAAATGTCAAATCCTCCCCCACATCCCTGGGTTAAGATGTGTCAGGGTTTGCTGTACTGTGGTACCCAGCCCCTCCCAGACAATCTCAGCAATGGACTGCAGAGCCATTTCCAGGGATCTTCAGGCATTTTCCCTTCAGAAAGCAGATCCATGTGGCTTTGAAGAGGGTCCCATCCTTCTTAGGCACACTAAGCACTGTTAGAGATGAAAGGGTTATAGTAATGTCCCTATGAAAAAGGGAGCTTCTTTTTACCACCATGTTGGATACAAGCCCTGGCTGGGAATAGAGGAGGAAAGTTGTGTTTACACCCTCCAGGCCAACAATTTGTCATTGTTGTCATTTGTCATTGTTGAGCACCCAGAATTCTGGTCCTAAATGAAGTTGGAAATTGGCAAGTTCTGAAAGTCTGGTGTCAAAATTTCTCTTTTCAAAGTCTATTGCCTTTTGTAAATAAGAGTAAGGTCTGCTAACACAAATTCCAGAACACTGAACTTTCTCAGGAATAGCACTGACTTGGAACAATCTAATAATTAAACCAGTGACATTCCAAATGTGAAAAGTCAGAGTGATTTTCCATTTTCAAATGTGTCCCTCTTTAATTCAATATTTATTTAGGTGACACTCCGAGTTAAACAAGATGATTCCTTTAGGATACTTTCTCTTCTCCAGGGTAAAAATGTCAAGACCTGCTCTAACCTATTTGAACATTCATGGAGTGTTTATAATATTCAAACACACCTTTATTCCATTATTTGGCACTAACAATGTTTCTACAGCTCATTATTTCCTGCATGAAATAATGCTTAATTAGTGCTGAATTACAAGGGAATTGCTGTGAAACTACATAAACCATCCTTGCAAATCCCCTAATTAATTCAATGTGATTGCTGCTATTGCACTGAATTCTAAATGGATTCATAATGATTAGAAACCTGAGGCATACCTGCCTCTTATTGATCAGTGTGTGACAACAGGATTTCTTTATAGAGAGAGCATGTGGACAGTATGTTGCTAACAGTATCTGAAGAATTTTTGTGCCACTTGGGAGAAAGCTGGCGAATGTGGCATTTAAATCCAAGGCTACAGTGATAAATGAATCAAATCTCATCAGTTTTCCCCAGTCCTTCTGAGGCTGCAAAGTTACTAGCCCTATTGAGTGCACAAATGAATTTAATTTAGGTTTTGGTTCTGAAGACTATAAATTCAGGTGATCCTGAATTTAATCAGAGAGACACAACACCTGGGTTCTCAGCTCAGGTACAGTGTATATGTTTTCAAGACTGTATTTTCATGAGTCTCATCCATCTGCCATCGAAAGTTTCTCCCTGGTTTTTCTGGGTGTTGGGCAAGATCCTAAGCTTAGAAAGTTGCTCTGTAGACATGACTTCATCCCTGAGATGGGAACAACTCTGCATTTTGCCATTGCCACCCTAAACTGGAATGTGGGGACCAGGGGTGTGTGTGTCCCCTCACCATTCAGCCCCAGCTCTCACCTCTGCACTGGGAAGTTCTACAAGCCTGGAGATGTGTAGAGAAGCATCACCAATCCCACAGTTTGGACATCTGCATTCAGTGTAAGCTGGAAAGAAATTTGGCCTGCTGTTTCAATATTCTCATTCCTTATGTGTCCAGTTGTGTTCATGATCTTGGGGGAAGCACACTGGGACTCAGCTCTACCTTCTTTCACTTGCAGGTTATTAGCTGCCCCTTTCTAACATTCCTGTTATCACAGTCTCCCATGCATTGAATCCTGCACCCCTTGAAGCCAATACCAAAACCAGTGCAGATTTCAGTAGAAGCACACTTTCAAGCACATTTGGTGGGTTATTTTATTTTTATTTTTTTGCCTGTCTTGTAACAGATCCTCCCAGTTTGTAGTATCCTTCAGACTCCGACATTTGGAACAGGTTAGGCTGACACAAACATTTCATTTTTATACCCCGTGTGTAAGATTTATTCCCACAGATTTATATTGGTCAATGTTCAAATTAGCAGTGGTTCCAGGCAGTCTGCTTCCTTGGGCTATGCTGGCATAAATCTACTGACCTTGAGGGAGTTACTTTTGATTCTCACTGATAAATGCAAGAAAGGACTCAGCACTCTCCATCTAAAAGGCTTAGATTAGATTCCTCCTGGCCCTATTAATACTGCCATTGGTATTCTTTCTGTATTTCTTTCTCTGTGTACCAGTAAGTGCTTTCTCCCAACCTTTAAAATTCCTTTAACAATTAAGATAACTGAAGCTTCTTTCCTTAAAGAGTTCCTAACTGTTTTCTCAGCCAGAGATACACTTGAATGCATCTTGGCAAAAACTCTCTGTTCCTGAACTACATCAAATTCTGGAGTTGGAGAGGACAGTCTGAGTCATCGAATTTCATTCTTCACAACCTCAGCAAAACATGTAAGAGACGCTTAATCCAGACTGGCCTCAGAACATCCCCTCCCAACAGATCCCAAACCAAAAAAGGTCGTCTATAACACACGATCATTAATGAACCACTTGTGCCCACAAATTTAAATCTACCTGGACTATTATAAACATCAGAGGGCACAGCGAGACACATACTGTGCTTACAAGGCACTGTACTTTAGTGGAGCAGTGCTGAAGGAATTGGGCCCACACAGCTGACAATTTAATACAACTGACTCCAGCCACCAGTGTGTGCTGATGTGGTGACAACCTCAGAGGCAGTGCAGTTGCAGCTGTGTGACTACATGTCATCAATCACAGGGACAGTGGGCAAGAATAGGTTAAAAGCTCCTACACCTCCTCTGTCACCCTTGCACGAGGTATTTGCAATAGGAACCCAAGCAAAGAAAAATTCCCCACACCTCCTGGCTGTAAAGTTGGAGCTGGGCCTTGAATTTCAATGCTATAGGACTATCTCTGTTCATAATCCACACTCCCAGTTCTGGGCTGTGTTTGCACAGGCTGGCCTTGGCAAGGTGCAGATGGCAATCTTCCTGGCTTCAAATGGGAACTTGCATCTGACTTGCAGTTGTGAGAACCAACAGCTGGGTAAAGAATCCTTTTCATTCACTTAAACCAGGTCAAGATGCAGACATCTGCTGTGTATCCCCATAGGCAAAGTTTGAGACAATTATACTCCCATGGAACTTCTGGTGGAGTTGATCTGTTCCTAAGCCTCATTAAAATTGTTTGCTTCAGACATGTTCTGGTTTGCACTAAGTATTTGGTACTTTAAAACTAATAAGCTGGTGGAATATCCTTCCCACAAGATACTCTGCTCTCCTTCCAAGAGACGTAACCTGAGGCTGAGACCTGGAAGCATTTTGTGATTCCTGAACACCCTGCTGCTCAGTCCACATGTCCAGCAGTGCTGCAGACAGCACATCTCAGAGATAAGCATGTGAAGACATCAGCAACTCTACAGGCATTTCACACAGAGCACTGTCACTCTTGCTGTCTGCTGCAGATGCTGCTGCTCCCTCCTTGACAGCACTGAATGTTTGACCCTTCCCAAATGATTCTGCACATTTGACCCTCCCATGAGAGGTGAAAAAGGTTGAAAATGCAAGTCTAATCCCTCACTGTGCCACGGTGGAGCACAATGAGTTTCAGCAATGGCAGGCAGTGACTTTAAGCAGCATGCATGCAAAATACGCAGCCACATTAACCAGTCAGGCAAGGAAGCAGAGACATTTCCTGAGGTGGGAAATATATTGAAATGCTAATGGATCCCCGGCAGGTATTGTTGGTCCTTTGGGGAAAAATACCTAGGAGGAACTTCTTAATTGTATGTTCACCAGATCCTTTCAACAGATCAAAAGACAGCACTGATATGAGCAAATAAACTTTGATATCTGCCTTTCACTACTGGTACTAATTGGAAGGAAATTTCCTGGCCTGTGGACCCACACTTAATTTAAAAACATTGGAAATGTTAATTGAATAAGGGGGCAGGGTTGATTAGAATCATGACCTCATGTCTAAAATGTTAATGAGGGCTCTTGACATATGAACAACAAAAGGTCATGATAGTATAAACAATGAGATGAGGAAGAACCATCAGCTAGATCCTGACAGTGACATACAAGTCTCACGTGAGAAAGAGCTTTGGGCAGAGAGGAAACTGCCAGCTTCAGAGTTGAGACAGATACAACACAATCTAAAACAGAAGACCCATATTCTAGACTCATGTACTGACACTCACCCTTATTATAGTTTCAGGGCTACAATTCAGGCAGAGTTTTAGCCTAAGAGCTTGGTTTTCTGTTCATCAGGGACCATTGGGTCCTTTCTTGTGCAACCTTGGACCTGATTTACTGGGCAATGTACAGGTCAGAGAAGATTACCCCATGATGAGGAGTTAGGGAGGCTGACAGATGACCCTTGGATAACTGTCTGGATGTGGTATGCAGAGATATGCCATCTTTTCCTACTACAAAAAGGTCATTCCCTTGCCTTCAGCAAGGAGAGTCACATAATTAGGTCAATAGCTGGATTTCTGCTGCTGGGAGAACAAGACTTGGGGGTGTATCTCATCTCCTTGACAGAATGGAGTTTGTGTCTTGTATACAGACACACAGCTGGAGAAAATCAAAAGAGAAGACAAAATGCATAATTCCAGAATCATAGAATATCCTGAGTTAGAAGGCACCCACAAGGATTGAGTCCAACTCTTAGTCCTGCACAGGACATTTCCAAGAGTCTTTTCATCTTAGGAAATAATTTTCTGCATAAAACTTGTTTGCAAACTGGTGAACTTGTATGTTTTTAGATTTGATTTTGTCTCTCCTTAGATATTTCTGTTAAACTATTTAGAGAACATGTTTACAATATATAAAAAAAGATCATGTGGGAATCTGTTTTTGGGTTTTTTGATTCAGAAAATGGTTCCATGACCAGGTAAGAGCTGTATCTTAAATTTCAAGATTTGCTGTAATATTTTTATTTATTTTTTTTTATTGTTGGGACATATATAAATAACAGCAGAAACCCAAAGAGGGTCAAAGTAGAGGAAAGGATATAACTTATAACTCAACATTATTCCACCTGGAGTCTGTCTGTGAGATGACAAGTTTGTATGAATCCAATATCCCTGGATTTCCTAGCCTCATTTTCAGGACTGAAGCAGCAATCCAAGTGTCGTGAGAGGAAGGTTTACTACGTGGAGAGATGATGTGTGGATGTGCTTTGAGAATTTGTGTTTGGTTAGTAATTTCCCACACAGATTATGTTTGCAAACTGCTGAACCTCTATTGAGTATATATTCCCTCTAGACTTTCATTCTGCCTCTCTTCTGAAGTCTTTTTTATTATATTCTCAATCTTGTTTGCAGCCTTCAGATTCTATTTACAAATTCTTCCAGCCTCCTTCCTCCTTTATTCCCAAACTCTATTAATATCTGACCTAGAGTGCATTTAAGTCTCACTTTTTCCTTTATACACACGTTACCATCACTGCCTTTCAATCTGGTGGCTATGCAAGAAAGGTTTCTTATCTGCTTTACTCTTTTTTATGCAGTCAATCAAACTACTTCTCCTGAGAGTTACTGGTTTACTGTTGTATTAAGTTAAAATTATTTGTTTGGGTTTTTTTGTCTCCATTCTGATGATCCACAGTCCAGCATTGCCAACACCTCTTCTAATTCTTCCCAGATTAATGTATATATAGAATCAATTTCACTAAATACACTGTAAGCCCTTGATTCTTTTTTCAAAAAGCAAAGAGAGGAAGAAACTTGATTAAATGTGACACCAGATACACTTAGAGTAATCAGCCTATAAAACTTTGTACAATTGTCCTCTTTCTTTCTTGACTTCCTTAAAATAGGATATGTCATTGGGGCATATTATTTTAAGAGAGGAAAAAAAACCGCAACAGGTATTTTGCTTCTGCACCTCCTATGGAATCTCAGAGAACTCAACACTTTCCCAATGCAGAACATTGGAACTGAACAGTGTTGCTCAGGGTGGCTCCACGGCTCATTTCCAAGCTGAACCCATGCTGGTTTATACATGGCCCCCAAAGCTACAAGCAGGCAGCCAAAGTGGGGTCATATCTGAGTCCTTAAAAGTGTGTATTGTCAGCAGGACATCTGTCACTCATGTGCCAGAGCTGAGGCAGCCAGGAAATGCTCTCCAGACATTGATATACAACTCACACAAGTGCCCAGCAGTCCCTCATGTGAATTTGGATTATCTGGGAAAATGGAAGGAATGAGCAAAACAGAAAGAATAAGCAGTGACAGTAACATAAGACAATTAGCACTGTCAATATCTCTCTGTGCCAGTGTGATTCCTAATTGATTGGCCATGTCTTAGAAATGCAATTGCTGAGTGTACTTATGGATACGTGAGTGTAAACATGGATACATGTTTAAATTATTGCAAAAAACAATTTAAGTCTTGACAAAGATGTTAGCAGTTCATGTAGCCACTGGAAATTACCCTAATATGGTGAGCTGAGAGTGGGAACAATGATGCTGTAAAAGCAGAGATCATGAACCTCTCTCCTCATGGGTCTGGATTCTTTTGGTATGGCATATTTCAGAGGATGCCAAATGCCAGAATTCCTGGTTTATTTTAGAAGCCTTGAAGGACAGAGGACTCGAGACCTCATGCTTTATAATAATAAATTATGATAAAAGAAATATTCCCAAATGGGAAAAGGCTGTCTTAGAAGAGGAATGATTTGTTTGAACTAAAAGCTAAAAGTAGGCTGGGTTTCCTTGACCTGTGGAATGGCATTTTGTTCTTCACCCAGCCATTCAATTTTACACCATACTGCCCTGCTGCAAAAACTAGATACCAAATCTGATACTGGACAGGAAACAACTCCATGCTCGGCTGGTTGTGGATGTGGATGCCCAGTTCTGAGCTGAGCTGAGATGATGGAGCAACATGGCACTGTAACACCCTTGAGAAGAAGAAAGCAGAATCAGGAAAACCCATTAAGGATTAGTTTTCCAAGATCTCAACTCCTACTTTTGTTTCAATGCAAAAAAATCCAAGAAATTTGGTCTAGACAGTTCCAGAGAGTGTTTTCCTTTCAAACTCATGATGGCAGCTGTGACTGTGCCATCTTGCTAATGATAATCATTGACAACTGCCAGTTTCATTTACAAGATTCTTCTGCTCAGGACCCCTCAGTGCTACAGCTACATTAGTCAGCCACAGTGGGAGGTGAGGTTGCCCTCCTTAACGTGTCCCAAACCCAACAGCAGTGCTACATGAACCCCTACCAAGCTGCCTCTCCTCTCCTCCTCCTTTGCCCCTGTAAATCTGAACTACCACTGGGGAAATAACTGTGCTGAGCTCTCTTTTCAGCTGCTGAAATAGCTCAATCTCCACTGAACCCTGGAGAGGGGTGGAGAGGACCCTCTTGGCACACCAGCCCTACAAGCCCAGAGGACCCTGAGAGGATCCCACTTGCACAGGCTCTCCTTCCAGTGGGAAGGATGCTGCTGATGATATCATCCCCTTCCTCCCATCAGCACTTCCAAACAATCTGGTCTTTTTATTCCTTAGCCTGTCCCTGATAATCAACTGACGTTTTTACAGGAAAACTTTTCTGCTGATTTTTTGTGGTAAGGTTCTCTCTCCAGAGAGAGTGACATTAGTGAGATGTTTAAAATTAAACAATAGACTGTCCAATGTACAAATAAGGAGCAGCTCTTGCCCCAGCATGGAAATGGGTCAGGTGATGGAAGAACTTTCTGCCTGTAACTTCTCTAAATCTGCCCAGTGCTGCTACAGTGTTCCTGTAGACAGTGCATCTTTCCAAACGGTGATCAGACACAAAGCCACCAACCGCTGCAAAGTGGATTAACCAAGGTCTTATATTATTTTTGTCTCTCAGATTACTCATTGCTTTGTAAAAGACTGAGTGGGGAATGACACGAAAAGTTAGAGTAATCCAGCCTCTTCCAGAACATTTCATGGGATAAGAGCATTTGCAAATAACTGCAACCACCAAAAAAATAAAACCATGTTATGGGTTTGGGGAAGTCCCAAAACTATTCCATTTTCCCTCATGATCTGCATCATCTTCACACTTCTTTGTTCTGGTTTTCCTTTCAATGCTTTCCAGGGTCTCTGTGCTGACATGCCCTGTGGCAGGGAAGGGAGACACAGAGCAGGAAGGGGGAGGATTTCTGAAAAGCCCATGTAATCATTATGGCTTCCTCTTCAGCAGCGCTGTCTTCAAAGGGTAATGACATTATTGGAGTTGCACTGCAAAAGTAGCAAAGATCCTGAATGGCAATCAGAAGCTTTTTGTTTTGTTTAAATAAATTGCTCAATGTTATCATACACATTCAAGTATTTTCCTTCAAAGAAGAAGTAAGTTCCGTTAGGAAATCAGCCCAGGTGCCAATCACATCATCTTTCTTGTTGACATTGTTATGCTTGGCTTCATCCTTACTTAACCCTCTTTGGTGATTTACCATTGATTAGATCCTATGAGATGAACTCATGATTTCATTGCAGTTCAGCACAGGAATCTATCCTGTACACCTACAAGCTGTTTCTACCTCATCTGCATTTTAATGGCTCTTCCAGTTCCATGGCTTGGACTCTGCAGCCCAGCCCTTCCCACCATACATGAGCACGTTTTGACCTCAATTTGAGAGGAAACAAAATGCTGCAAATTACTTTTCCATGACTGAAGCACCAGATAAGGTTTTACAAATGGAAAAGTGAGCACCATTTTTCACCATATTACACCCTTTGTTTAAAAGAAGAAAAGGAAACATTCAGCTGTCCCACCCTTTCTAACACTGTTAGACATTGCTTTGCAGGATTCACCTTCTTCCAGAAGTAATGATTAAAATTTACCACTCAGTCTCTTCAGATGAAGTGGTTAAAAAAAGCAGCTGATACCTTACAGAGGATATTCTCAGCAGTAGTCACGTAGGTTTTCTGTGTAGTTGAGCACTTCATACACAACCACTATATTGTAGCCATCCCGAACTCACAGGTTGACTGTTCCTAGATAAAAATTAACATTAATCTTATTCCTCCTGCAGTTTTTGCCACTGACTCAATGCACAGGCTGAGCACAGAAGCAGCAGCATTCTGCTGTTGGTGGCAGTTTTGGAGGCTGTACTTATAACTGGACAGATTTGATGACTTGTATGGACATTTACATTCACAGCAAATCCAAAGCTATTCCCAGGAGGAGCAATAGTTAACTCCAGTGTCCTTGGCAAGTCTGAGCATGTTTGTGGCAGGGTAAATTTCTCCCAGTGGCATTCTCTGCTTCCAGTCCTCCCGTGTTCTGTAGTCTGGCTTGTTCTCTATTAAAGTGGAGTCAGGCAGGAAATTCAGAACTTCTTAAGATTTTTATTATTTTTCCTCTTTGTTAACTGAGACATTTGTAAGTTTTCTGTGAAAAGTAATAGAGTGAAAATAGACCTGTCACAATGTTTTGTTCTTATGCACATTCTGGGTTTTAATCCAAGATTGGTGTCTCACTCCTAGAAAGGAGGTTGTACTAAGGTCAGGCAAGCCTCTTTACAGTAACTCTTCTCTACATTTCCTGCCATGGCAGGAAATGGCTTCAAATTTTGCCAGGGGAGGTTTGGATTGGATTTGAAAGACAGTTTTTTCATGGGAAAGGTGGTCAAGCATTGGAACAGGCTGCCCAGGGAAGCGGTGGGGTCACCAACCCAGGTACATAAAAGATGTGTCAATGTGGAACTTAAGCACACAGTTTAGTGGTGCCCATAAGCAATGCTGGGTTAATGGCTGGACTTGATGGCCTTAAGGGTCTTTTCCAGCCTAGTTCTATGATTCTTTTGACAAGTAAGACTGTGTACTCCTGAAAATTTTCAGAAGGAAAATTTCATCAAATCTTGTTAGATGCCTGTGAAAAGAAGCTTCAGCCAGTTAGCCAGTTTGCATTTTCATCAGAGGCACCCTTCAATGAGAAGGAAAATGATGTTCCATTGTGTTTTTTAAAGGTTATACAGCAATTATCCTTTTTTTCGATTTATGATGCTTTCAAAAATCTAAAGTGCCATTCTTTCATGATTTCTAGGTGACAAATTAAGGGGCTCCTCCACTTGCTTGTCAGCTGTAGTAAATAATTTGCTATGAATGAACCCCATTTTATGCATTCCAAGTGCTAACATCCAATCAAATATCAATGTAAGAGCTAAATTTCTGTTCTAGAGAGGCTTTGTCCCCCTTAGATTTCAAGGAAAAAAAATTAACGTCAGATTATGCAAAGGTCAGTTGGCTTAAGTTTTTGTCAAAGTACAAGAGAAGACTGGATAATGATCACTGGATTTGAGTGAACGTGGGCTGGCTTCTCTCACTGCTGACAATCGTTCCACTACTTTGGCTTTGGATTTGCAATTCTTTGCTAAAGAAAGACTGAAGAAACCCCCAGGCCTCCATTGCTCACTGTTTTTCTTCCAAGCCAGCAACGAAAGCAAAACTTCAAAGCTCTATAAATCTGGTGTTAGTTATGAAGATAATGATAATCATGAATATTACAGAAGTGCCTGTGGGATGATTCTGATGTGGCCTCACACTGCTGTGGAGCAGCAGATGGCCATAGCCTTGGAAAGTCTGTAGCCCGAGCTGGCTTCAGGAAACCACATTGTTATTCCAAGCTTTCTTTAGAGATGTGTCTTTGTGTTAAGAAGTAAATCAATCATCGCAGAAGCTGCTTCTGAACTGAGGGTACAGCACAGACAGCCACAAGTACATCCAGATTTTTTGAGGTAAAATTCAAGTTTTGTGGGGAAACATTTGTTTCTTGAGACAACACAGATTAACAAAGCTTTTGAGGTTTGATGGACTTAGATCAAGTCTAGTGCCAGGGTCCTGGCAGCCCATCCTTTTGTGTAACCATTACAGAATGGAGAATCAAACACTGCACATTACCTGCTCCATTCTATCCGCTGATGGACCAGTCACATCAGAGATATGATCTCTCTGAAGCTGCCTTTACCCATCTTGTTTTGGTGCTTCAAGGTTCATGAGTGATTTTTATTTGCTGGTTTTTAACTTCAATCTGCTTCAAAATACAAAGAGAAAGTATTGGTTTTCTACTCACCCTAGCCATGAACTTTGAAGAGGTTGAGGTAGCAGCTACTTCTCTCTGACCCTGATGCAAAAAACAAGCCTTTGCAAATGGCAACACATCAGACAGTGTTTATTCACCATCCTGAATCAAAATAGACATGAGCATATGCTGTCATTCTTCTTGAAGGAATATATTCTTATTAAGGAACCTAGAAAAAAATTCCACAGTTCTATAGGCATTTGCAATTCATATCTAGAGCCAAATCCAGTGGTCGGACTCTGAGTCATCTGTAATTTATCCATAGTAGCCTAAAGCAATTTGTTTCATTTGAAATACATAAGGATGTTTTTCTCTGGCTATAACAGAGGTGAGTACCTGAGTCAGAATAAAGATTATCCAGGTCAGGAAAAAGGAGGAGTAGTGACAGGAGGGGACTGAAAGCGAACAGGACTGCGCTTTCTCTCCTGGTTTGTTTACAAGTCTTGCTATCTCTCATCACTGCCTGAAGCCAAAGAAGCGTGGGCTTCACCCAGCTCTTTAAAGTGTAGATTGAGTTACTCCTGTTGTTGATGTTTGATGTGGATCATTTAATTCATTCTGCAGAAAATGTGAAAATCATGTGGCTGCAGCAAGTTAGCCCAGAAGCAAGATGTCTTGAGAGCTTAGTTTTCTCTCTTTTATTAGAAAGCACTGGAACATATCCCAGTGGCTACATCAGTGCCCCCACTAACATTTCTGGCAGAAAAGGAGTAACTGGTGCTTCATGCTGCAGGGGTTTCAGATGGTATGTTCAGTAGTTCCAGATGAGACACAGATGACACCCAGCCTATCTGTGAAAGTGCTTGGACACACCCAATGCCAAGTAAAAATAAATGCTTATCACTATTTTTACATACAGTTTCAGAAATTTAACCATTTTGTCTAGAGATAACGTTTACAGCTGGTATTGCCCAATATGGCTTGAATGACTCAAGTAAATATATCAGAGTCATTCTATTATAACAGTTCCATCTCTCCTCCCCCAAAAGCAGCTAAAGATCCACTCAAAACAAGGAATTTGAATCATATTCACAACAAGCATGTTTTTTACCAGAAGAAAGAAAGAGGCTTTACTTCTCCTTCATTTAGAAGCCACAGGATTGGCATAATTTCTGTTCCTGATTCATTTGCCTGAAGACCTTAAGTGCAGCAATAGAGTGCCCAGGGTCACCTCTGCAGTAAAGGAATGACAGGACATGGGGCTAATTGGGAAGGTAAAACCCTTCTGATGGCTATTGCAAGGAACAGGACATGGGTCTAGTCACTGCAGGACAACAAGGAATCAGCCTGTGCTAAAGTTATTTCCTTTTGGCAAAGGAAATTAAAAAGATATGGCACCCTGACCCTCAATGGGGAATTCAATATTCTCAGCACAGTGTTCTGATATATCACACACAGCACACACTTTTCCAGATTTCAGGCAGGCTCTAATTCAGATTTATTTTTCTGCCTCAATGCAAAGGTCAAGCTGAGCTACAGAGGTTCTGGAGTTCTCACCTCCATGTGCACTATGCTGATATTGGTTGGTCTAACAAAATGTGCTATCCAGCATTAGAGGGAAAAGTAACAGAGCTCCAGCACTGATATCTAATAAGTTTCCAGATACTCAAAAATAGTATGAAAATTCTTGTTTCGTACCATGGATTCCATTTTCTGATGGAAAATCACATTAAATTATAATTTTTGTGGAATATGGAAAATTCCACCTGCCCTGCATATGTTATGTTATTGCAGAAGGAAATCCCTGATACTGTTTACAGAGACAGACAGCTTGTTTGTTCAGCATTGGCTAGAGCTGGCCAACCAACCTTAAAATAAAACTGCATGTGAAATGCTTGTGGGAACCAAAATTATTTACTGTCAAAAATAACTGCTCATTCAATGATTTCAGCTAAACCTTCCAAATACAGCATGCAGTTAGATTAATGGAAGGAGGTAGAGAACTGTGCTTTAGCTGGGATTCAGGATATTGCTGATCACATATTTTTGGTGGGTAGGAAGGATGGAATGCCTCTTCCATAGGAGGAGAAGGCAAAGCATCGTCTTTAGTAGTTCTATAACAGAACATCCCAGGGTCATTTCTGGTGTGACAGTAAGTGCCCTGTGAGGTCTGCTGCTGTCAACAAGCTCACTAACTTCATACCTGTGGATGGTGGAGAGTAACATTAATTGCATTTTATGGCTAGCCAAAACTCTGCCATCAGGTGTAGGAACTGACAACCAGGGCACATAAAATTTCATGGACTCTGCTGTAGTCACTCACCTAAGGTTTCATCTCACAAAACACTTAGCTTTTGCTTCATGACTGTCACATCTAACACTCCTAAAAAGGAGTTTATTCTCACCTTGATTTTTCAAACCTCTCCTTCACTCGTTTTATCACTTTCATATTCTTCTCATCCATTCCAAATTTTTAGCTCTAAATGTCCTCCAGTGACCCTCTTCACTTGGCCATATGCCTTTAATTGGGTGTTAGAAGATCCCATGAAAGGGGGGGATGCATCTGTAGTGGGTTTAGAGCCACTTAAACTCACCTGTGCACTCACTCATTCTCTTGCTGTGAGATATGATTTTAGGAGAAGAGCAAGAACAGACTCAAACCTTAAGACTATGAAGAAAGCTTTATTAACAAAACTAATAGAGAAAGAAAAAAAAAATCAGAATGAAACTTCCAGAACACTTTCTCCCTCCTGCCCACCTTCTTTCCTTTTCCACTTGAAAACATAAAACAAAACCTGAGATTTTAAATCAGTTATCACTACTACTGCAGTCTTTCCTCAGTTATCAGAGGGCAAGGAGTTTTCTCTCGCAACACCATGGAGAAATCTCCTCAAGACCACAGTCTTCTCATGGCTTTGCATCTTCACAAACAGCAGCTGCCTGATTTAGAAAAATTTCTGCTATTGTGAAATTCCTCCCATTTTCACAACTGAGTGAATGGGCCATATCAACTCATGGGGTGTCATTTTTTTAAGGATGAGCTGTTCAAAGGAATGGCTCTCTTCACTGATTTCTGCAATCATCTTCATCTCCGAGAACAGAGGTATTTTTTCTTTTCTTCCTGTGACACAGAGTCTTCTTCACTCTCATCTCTGTCTCTCTTCTCAAGCTCACTGCTTCTTCAACATCTGCTGCCTCTGCTCAGGTCCACAGTTTGAACTCTCCATCCCCCGATATTTGCTTTCCCTCATGAATTAAAGGAAATACCGTAATTTAGTATAGTTCACCTCCATGGCATTACCAAAAGAACTTTCAGTCCCAATACTAGGACATCCTCTCATTCTCCTTCCATCTGAAACTTGAACTCCTTCTTGAACTTGAACTCTCTCTCTCTCTCTGTCTGTCTCTGTCTCTCTCTCTCTGTCTCTTTGTCTGTCTCTCTGTCTCTGTCTCTCTCTCTGTCTCTCTCTGTCTCTTTGTCTGTCTCTCTGTCTCTGTCTCTGTCTCTCTCTGTCTCTCTGTCTCTGTATCTCTCTCTCTGTCTCTCTGTCTGTCTGTCTGTCTCTGTCTGTCTCTCTCTCTGTCTGTCTCTGTCTGTCTCTCTGTCTGTCTCTGTCTCTCTCTCTGTCTGTCTGTCTGTCTCTGTCTCTGTCTCTGTCTCTGTCTCTGTCTCTGTCTCTGTCTCTGTCTCTGTCTCTCTCTGTCTCCCTGTCTCCCCGGCAGCCACTGAGGGGAGGGGGCCTGGCCCAGACCCCAGAGGGATCCCAGCTCGGCACAGGACGGAGAGGGAGGGCAGGGCCTGGTGTTACCGAGATCTCAGCAGCTCTGACCTGGCCCAGCTCCGGCCGGGCCCCCCTGGCCTCCCATCCCCGCCCGGGAGCCGCTGGGGCCCGGCCCGGCCC
>VWYI01029890.1:30630-83107 GCA_013399455.1 Anthoscopus minutus | reverse complement strand
GCCCGGCCCGGCCAGGCTGCGCAGGCCGCAGCTGAGAGGGGCTGGCCCCACAGAGCTCCCGATACCTCCTGAGGCAGGAAGCCAAAAAGGACTTTTGGAAGTTCACAGGTTTTAAAACGTGCTATTTACGGAGGCAGACCCAGCTTCTCCATGGTTTACAAAGCTGTCAATTCTCAGAACTACACGGCCATTGGCCTTTTCTAGGCACAGAGGAAACTGCCAGGAGCCCCTCTCAGGAAAAACCATTTCTGTGAATAGTTTTCTTCCTTCTTAAATATCAACCGATATCAAACCAACACATTACCTCATTTTTTTAATTTATTTACTTATAATTTTTTGAGAAAAACAAAAGAAACATAGTCTCAAGATGTTAGACAATTTTTCAGTTTAAATCATGATGTAACCTCAATATGCTGCAGGGGTCAGGAGCAGAGCAAGATATTCTTTAAATACTCAGTACTCTGGTCCAGCATTCTGGCCTTTATAAATAAACATATCTTGAAAAAAAAAATCAAGGGCAAAGTGGGACCATTATTTGCCAGGTTTGGAAAGATAAAAGTCTTGAAAATTCAGTTTGCTCTACCCCTGAACACAAGGACAATCCTTCTGGGAGAGTGTAAAACTGCTTTACATTTACTCCTTAGAAATTTCACCTTTGTGAGGGAGAATGAAGAGAATATAAATCTCTGAAGTATTGCAGATACATTGTTTAGGATAGTTTTTTCTTTCTGCCTGACCTAGTGAAAAAGCCTCAAGTGAATTTTTCCCAAGCTGCTTCCCTGTTGGAAGCAGCCAGTGGAGGAGCTTTACACAGACTTCACTTACCAATGGCAGTGTCTTGCAGCATTAACACACAATTCATTAAAAAGTGTTCTGCCCTGTATTTAGCATGCAGAAAGAGTACAGCTCAACAACTGTACATGGGCTCTTTCTGACTCGGGCAACAGGCAGGCTACACCTGAACTACCCACGCAAAATACCACTGGTTTATGTTCTCAATTTCTGGCAACTCAGAAAGAATCAGCCCCGGCTTGCCTGTCCATATAGCACAGTTGAGTTCAAAGAGTGTGATGTCTCACATTTTGGGGGCTAGAGCAAATTCTTCTCTTATTATGGGCTATTTGTATTAGCTGGGATTTTCATCAGCAGCCGGTCAAGGGCAGAGCAGGTTCCCTGAACAACTGCCAAAACAGCACTAACTCAAAAACTTTGTCATTTTTATTTTTCCTGTATTTCCCTCTGTGTTACTGTGTTTAAATCTTGCTGAAGACCCCTTCTAGGCCTTTAATGCGCTTCTCACCTGGTGCAAAGCTCAACCACTGCCAAGGACCAGCTGCTCAGGGCAGATGCAGGTTGCTCTGTGCCCCAAGACAGCAAGTTTTGTTTATGCCAGGCTGGTTTCTGAGGGGGAATCTTGGATGTGCTGGTGTGGAGGCTACTCTCGGAGGCAAAGGGTTGCCAAATTACTTCATGTGCGTCTCCTGCTCATAAAAAGAATCTCTCTCTTCAGTCTTTCCCATCACCAAAGTACCTCTTCAGGCAGAAAAATTCAGTTTTGCCTCCATCTCTGAATAGTTCAGGTCAAGTTTTGCCCTCAGGCTACCAACTGGAGCAAGTCAGGCACCTCCTGAAGTTGAATTGCTGGTCAAGGCATGCTCTGGCAGTCCTTCTCCCAGCACTGCTTCCAGCCAGCCTGAGTAACTCTGAGCAATTCTGTGTGTACACAGCAAGTCAGTCAGCTGTAGCTGCAGAAAGATGTCATCTTTGTGCATTGCTTTCAAGGTCCAGCTATAAAATCAGGTGGTGCTTAGTCATTGGTCACCCAACAGCAGCAGTGGGCAGACTGGTCTGATTCTTATACACAGTCCATGCACGTTTAAGAAATTGCATGTTTCTTATTTTCTGGTGGCAGCTGATAACTCATTCCTGCCATATCTGTCTCTGAAAGAGCACTGTAATAGCTGCAGTGCTAACCTCCAGCCAAGGTGCAGGAAAGGACAAATCAGCTGGACTCCAAATATTTCTCTCCTGGAAACTGCCTTGTCAGGGTTGTGAAACAGTGAGCACTTCCACCTGGAAGTCAAAATACTGGATTTTTCTTCATAAGTGAAGATGCTGGATATTTAGGACGGTTAAAGAGGTGATGGGCAGTGCAAATGTCTCTCTGCAACATTACATAAAGAACCTATGGCTGCAGTTATTTCACTATAAAGAGCTGAATGGCAAGACTTTACACTGTGGTGTTTTTCTCCTTGACTGTGCCATGAAATGCCATGTGAGGTGCAAATACTTGAGATCTGTCTTTGTGCTCCCTGCTCAGCAGAAAGTCCAACAGAAAGCAGTTGAACAGGAACACTGCCCTAGCTAAGAATTTTGGGCTGAATTTCAAAAGCTTGAACTTGCTGCTGCTAGCATTCTATACAGCATTAACTCTGCTGTTTTCCCTATGAGAAAGGTAAGCACTGAGACCTCTATTTAACAGGCATGAAAGACTGACAGAAAGCAAATTTCTCAGTGGTCTCCATTGCCATAGGCGAGATGTTTGTTGTGACAGGGGTTGCTGCAAGAAACATCTCAAAATCCTTACTAAACCCCCCATCAAGCCTATCCTTGGCAGACCTATCTGGAAAGGAAGAATACAGTAACACTACAAACCTTCATGAAAATCCCATTCTGGTGAGAGTGGGCACTATTAGGATCATGTCTTCTTCTGCAGGGGTTAATATAAAAGGATACATCAGAGCCTTCTTTTCAAATTAGTACTTCATTCCTAAGTGCTTTTTAGCTCACTACATCACACAACAGAGATGATATTTCTGTCCTTGTAAATGTGCTGCACTCTTCTAATCAGGATGTGTTGTGTCAGTGTTACTGGCTGCTGATACAGCCTGTGTTGCTGTAGCAATCCCATTTGGAATTTCCAAATTCCATTTGGAATATCTTGCCATCTCTATGGCCAGCCTAGAGCCTTTCAAAAAGGGCTTTATTGGTAAGGAAGGACTATCTGCTAAATGTGTCATGTATCAAGCACAGCTGAAATAAAGCATGCAACAGGGATTAGAAACAGCTTTTAACTGGAGAGCACACCATCCACAGGCACAGGCAAATCTCGGTTGTTGTGTTGATTTAAAGTCTCATTCATCCCACGTCCTCTGTAGCACCAAGGGTAGCAGATTACTTCATTCCTTTACCATCCCTCACACTTCAGAGTAGCGTTTCCCTCACCCTGCTAGGTTTTGGAGTAGTACAGGAAAGGACACAAGTGACATAGATTAACTTGGACTCTACTCTGATGCAAATACCAGAAGAAAATGGTTTTCAGTGTCAGTTATCCCAGATGTGTGTTTAAGAAGTGAATCAACCATTTTTATAAGAAATTAGTCACTCACTGTGTTCATACCACAACCCAAGGAAGATTTCAGTGGCTTGCATTAGGATCTAGAAACAGCTTGGGATCTGAGATGGTGCAGGGTGAGGTGAGGCCTGTGCATTGGATTTTTATAAAGATTAATGGGCTCACATTGGACTGTTTGGGATTTTGCTCATCAGCTGCAGTTACAACTTCAGAACTGCTCTGAACTCCAGGCACCAGGTCAAGGATGGCTGCAAACAAGGAGCTGTATGGGAAAGCTGTGGTAAGACATCTGCTGCATCTAAGCATGTTTCACCATCTGCAGTTAGAGGAGTCTGACAGCTTTCAGATATGTAAATAAATCAAATTGTTTATGTTTCAGGTGGATTATGAGTTTCTTGAACAACCTACCTGAACTCATTCAGTTCTCTGAGGCTGGATAGGAAGTGCTACCTATCAATAATTGGTGGGAAAATCTATTGATGGGTATTAAATGCAAATAAAGAGCTGACCTGTCCTTCCCCTCTGCTAGCAGACAACTAGGAGTGCTGCAGACAGCCCCTCACATTCTGTCTAAATAACATTTTCTACCACCATTACCTGTATTGTCAATCTGACACTCAGCCCTAAAGAAACCCCACAGATCTCCCCAGAAGAGGAAGAGCTAGGAGGGAAAAATAAAAAGAAGTCAAATGATGTCAGAAGACAAAAAATAAATACAAGGAAAAAATATGTGAGCCACAGATCTGGAAAATAAAACTAGAAACCCTGCAGAATACACAGATCAGAGTGACCCCAATATTTCTCTTCTCCTTGCTTATGTGCAAGGAGCTGGTGGACACCAACCAGACACTGGTTTTGGTGCAGCTTTGGCTGGACTATCTGTGGCCTTTCTTTTACTCTTTTTGAAAAGCAAAGGGATGTACAAATCAGAAAAACTTAACTGTTAGGAATGGCTGATTTCCCACCAGCATCATTAATACTAAATAATAATACCAGGTCAAAAGGAAAGTGAGATTCACTTCAAACTTTTAATGAACTGGCTACAGCTACTGGTCTTCAATGTTCTGACCTTTTCCTCCCTCTCTGCTCTCCAGAGAATAAGATAGTATAGATGTGAGTGGGTAAGAGGGATAAAATAGAAGTCAAAATGCAACAATAAAAAGGGAAAATACAGAGCATGCAAAAATATTTTTTTTTTATATTGAAATGAAAGAATATATTACAAAGCCAAAGAAGTTTGGTACCACCAATTTCTAATAACAATTTCAACATCATTTCCATATGTTGCCATCTGCAACACTCCAGTTTGGCAACAGCCAAAATAAACATAAATAGTGACCACAGCAGTCTTTTTGAAACCTGACAGATGCACCCAAGAGACCAGAAAGGTAAGGATACAAGTCAGAACTGGTGCAAGTCCATCTCAGAAGTAAAAGATATACATAGGCTTAAGTGTGGCTTTCTGTTGCAGTAACTTGATTGTCTCAGGTCCCCTGTGACTGCCTTGGAAATATCCACCAGCAGCTTAAAGCACTGGCTGGGAATTTGAGCTTGTGTGCTGACATTTCTGAAGGCTGGCAGAGAATATAATAGTAAATGGTTGGCCATTCTGACATGAGTTTACTTGCCAGAGAGGTAGTATTACATCAGCTCAAACCCTCTGGAGAGTCTACTGGGTTCAGAATCTCCTTCAGTCTAACCCAAATGTGCCACATGGGGGAATTAAAAGCTTTGGTACACACATATTTTCAAATTGGCTCCATGTGTATTTAAAAACTTGGATTTAGAGCCTGCTATATCATTCTGATGAAGCAGCCCAGAAATCAGTGAGCCAGTCTAGGAAGTTATTTAGGTTTGAATTTAATTTCTATGATGAAATACAAAAATCCTACAGTTTAATGTTACTCAGAAATGTATCTTGGTTGAAAGATGACACCCATTCATTTGCCTTCCCAACTTAAATTGTCCAGATAGATCCTAGGGTGAGACCATAAGCTGGGTTACTGGAGCAATGTTTTATGAACATTTTGAAACAGTATAGGAAGATCATTTCCTCACTGCAGTAGGAAGAAGAGGGGAAGCTGTCTCGTCCACTGGTGAGAGCATTTGAATGAGACTCAAAAGATCTGCGCTGCACTACAGATTATCTTTTGGGAAGTTACTACAGTTCTTTTATCCTGTAAGACAAACATCCTTTCTATTGGTGCCTTAATAACCTAACTTGGAAACAGCAATAAGTGCATCACAGTAAAAAAAGTGTCTAAGCAAGCAGTAGCTCTGATCTTCCCATAGTGCAGTTTCCAGCAACACGCTGGGCTGCTGTTTAGCACTGGCTTACAGTGTTATTTAAGAACTGACCCCAATGCCTGTGTTTGCTCACTTTGTCAGAGATTTATAGTGCATGTTCTTCCACTAGAGTGAGATAGTCAAGACTTCCCTACAGAAACTGACTTTCCCTGGAGGGTTTCGAATCCAAGTACATCCTGACCTTACTCCCTGGCTGACAAAAATACTGCTTTTGGTGCTTTGTTTCTATGACATGTCTTGAGAAATGCTGTTATAAACTCAACATTTCAGGCAGTGTGGATTGCTAAGCCTCTTAATTTTTTTTTTATTATAGCAACTGAAAGCTGTAGCCAATAGCCAGAATCCTGAAAACTGTTGTATTTTTCATCAACAGAGGAAGGATTTTGTCCAAGCTCACACCTGATGTTTTGTCACTGGGACTTTATGGAGGGTTACCCCACTCAGCTGCATTAGTAGAGTAAATATGTAATACCTTGCTAGCCCAGAAGGTCTATACCTGTGTTGCAGGTGGACAAAAGAGGGTTCTGCTTTTAGCAGACTGCCATGAATATATGGCAACAAATTTGTTTCCATTTACATTTCCTGGAAGGTAACTTTTAATCTGTCATTACTGCAGTTTGTAGCCATTTTTTTTTCTAAATTCTCAGACTTTTGTTTAAAGTATAGTGCTTTTCCAGACCCTCCCTTATTGTAAATATATTTCTAAGAACATTCAAGGAAATACTGAGCTTTCTCTGAACTCATTGAATAAATGCCAGGGCCAAGGACAGTTTTATTTGGGGAAGTCCTAATCTGACAAGTCATGGAACCTCCCCAGCACAGAAAACAGATGATCTGCAAGCCTTCCAGCCAAAACCGAATGGCAATCTATGATTCTATGGCAATTCCTGTGCATGCCATGGATAACAACAAAGTTAAGTACTAAACTAATGTCCATTCATATCTTCTTTGCTTAGGTGTAATATGTTGGCAGAGATTCTTCATTCTGGCAAGTACTGGTGAAATTCCACCTTCAGTGTCAAAACACCCTCTGACTTCAGCAGGGCCAGGACTTCATGAGTCTACTTGCATGGGACGTGGACCTTTGATGGGAGTGAAAATTTCAACAGTCATGGACACAGTATTCTACCTGGCATAAAGGTACAAAGAATTTCCTTTACATAGATTATTCTTGCAAGCTTTATAAATAACTCATAAGTTTCTGGAAGTGCTGAGTGGTCTTCCTGTTTTCAACAATCAAGCCTCAGGTCATCAGACTCAGGTTAGTCTTATACTATAAAGGAATAAACATCCTTACCCACCAGCATGGACGTACTAAACTGATAGTAAAGTAACTTCTTGGCAGTGTACAGACCCATTTTCCACACTAGGAATGAGTGCTGCATCTTCCACAATTCACTTCCAGGCTAAGTTCTGTCTTGTTTCATAATTCCACCAAAGACAATGAAGCAATTCCAGATTTACCAGGATAACATGGACAGCAGATTCTGCTCTTCTGCTTTTATAATTGAGGTAAACGAGGCCATAGACAATGTCTATGACATGGAAGGGAAAACTGGAGTCTAATACTTGCTGGTCTCTAAACATTTAGCTTCCTCCTGAAGCAGCAAATAGAGGGAGGCTGTATGAGAATTATATAAAGTGAGCCAATGTCTCAGTTCTTGATAGAGTCATCTGTTCATACTGCACAGCCTAGCTAAGCCCCCTCCCACTTATGACTCATTTTTTATTGGTGTAAAGTGCTGAAAGACAAAACCACGATAAGAGACTGCAGACAACATCAGTAAGGGCCAGAGAACAAACCAGAAAGGAGATGTTTAAAATTTTGAGTGGATGGGAGGGGGAAAAAAGAAGCCTGCCCATGTGTTACCCTGGAAAATTGTGTAAAAGGAAAAATACTGGAAAAATAGAGACAGTAGATAAAGGAGAAAAAAATTCTTGAAAACAAGTGAAGAGACTGATGAAAGAAAATCAGAAGTTGTGAAAGTCCTATTTTGGCCTATTTTGCCTGCTGAACTTTTTTCCAACAATGAATATGTGAGGCAATACATATTCTTAAGCAAAGAAAATCATTCCACTGCAATCTAGATAATTTCCCACTCTATTTGATGATATAATGCACTAAAAGCAAACTGCTCTAAATTATCTAGGATAACCTCCAGTCTCTCTTTTCAGCAGAAAAGAATAAACTTTGTTCTCAACAGTTTCACTCTCAGAGTCAATGCTTCTTGCAGCCCCCATGGGGTATTCTGTACATACTGCACTCCTCCCACTTGGAGGTGCTGAGTAAATTCTTCTCACAGGTGTAATTGTCCCAACAGGGCTCTGCCTATGCACACCACAGAGCATCTTTTCCTTTCCAGAGGTCCTCCCAAGACTGTTTCAGTCACGATGGACATAAGCAAACAAAAGGAAACAGAGATTTTATTAAATTCTCTAGCTGTGCTAAGCAATGGATTTTAACATCATTCTGTCCATTTCCTGCAGTAGCAAGTTGCTGTCGTAGGGTTTTCCCTCCCCTTTACACAATTCTAAATCCAGCCAGAAAATTGTTAAGAAAAAATACCCAAGGGAAGTGTGATGGAGGGTTTTTCTTCACTGATTTCTCTTCTAACACTGTTTCCTTTCTCCCCTTTCCACCCTGCAGACTTGATCCTCAGTCTATTGAGTAAAAGGAAAAACCCACACTGACCTCATGTGGCTCTGGATTATGCTCCTATTCCTGGGCCATTTGTTTTTATAAGTGAGTTAACAGGAGCACTGAAAAATCCCGTCAGCGGAGCTCTGAAAGTGCCATCCACTGCCCTAATGGCTTGTGTGAGTTTTCAATGGAACTGCATTGTTTGAACTCAAGATAATATTTTACCTTCAATACACCACCATTATGAATTCATTCAGAACTCAGTGTACAGTAATAACAATGAATTTGCTGGATATTGAATGTCACACACTTCCACAAGTGCGGCATTTCATCGTAATGCACGGCAGCATTAGTTTAATGATACCACGGTTTTTCCAGAATCCTCTCTTTACACTTCACATGCACACAATAAATACTCCTTAGAATTGCCCAAGAAAAATAAAATCATACTTTGCTTTTGAAGAGAAATATGATCTATATACAGGCCTCTAGTGAGCTGAACGTCAATGCTTCCTGGGACAGTGTGAGCATGAATATGTGCACAGAGCCTTTTTATAACCATAAAGTGTATGGCCTGGAATATTAATCGGGGTGTGTTTCATTTTGTTTTGCTTTGCTTTTTGGTTGTTTGGTTTGTTTTTGCTTTTTACTTCATTGATTCCAGAGTGCAAAAAAAAGTAATCTTCCTCTTCAAAATAAAAGATGTGAAATTCATGGTCAAACCCTACCTCTGTCTCCTGAACAAATTATCCATAGGAGTTGAACAGGTCACACTGAAAGAGTGTGGTGAGCTGGCCTGCATCCTACTGCTGGTGCAGTAAGGGGCAGGGAGGAATGGGCTTGCCAAGGGCCACAGCAAGGGGAGGCATGTGGTTTTCATCCAGCATTAGGGAGAGCCAGTGACAAGGAGTGCCTACAGCTGCCTTAGACCTCTGACCAAGCCACCACTTTTGTGAAGAGGATGTCATCCCTAAAGCATCTGTGCCAGAGCTCACCCCATCACTTCAGCTGGGGTGATCAGTTGGATATTTTGGTCTGAAGAAATTCACAATTGTGCAGCCATCTGGTTTTTATAGTGAGGATATTCCCATGCAAGTGCTACTGGATGAGTCAAACCATGATACTTATCTGCTAATTTTCTGAGGTGATCTGCTTGGCATCAGCTGGTCTCATATCTACACATTGGTGCTAAAGCTTTCTCATCCATTTTTACAAGGTTCCCAGGAGGGCAGTCTGGCACCTCATCCTCCTCAGAAGACAAAGTAAGTTGTGTCCAGAATGGGTTTCTTAACTGCCTGCTGGTTTTACAAGTTATGCAAGGAAAAAAAAAAGAAAGAAGAAAAAAAGAAAAAAGGAAAAAGGAAAAAAAGGGAAAGGAAAAAAAGCAGAAAAAAAAAGAGAAATGACACAGAAGTAATTTTTTATTGCAGAAGGAATAGTCATGTAAATGAATTCTTTTCCAAGCTGTTTTTGTACAAATTCCTTGGGTATTCAGTGTCTGTAAATGTCCTTGAAATCCAGGTATTCCTCATTTGATTAAGCAAGCTATTTTCAAAGTATTATTTGTTGTCATTTTAAGAGGAAAACTAGTGGTATTTCTGATAACAAAGTAAACACTGATATCAGCTGAACTGTTAATAATGTCAAGCCCTTTAAGACTTTATCTGGCTTTGATTATTTGATTATATGGGAGGACTTTGATTATTGCCCAATGTTTTGCTGAACTCTACTGAATCACAAACAAATCTAATGTTTCTATAAATAATCCTTCAGCAAGATGAGAAGAAATATAGAGTGACAAAATATGACAAGGCTTGATTGAGAAAGATCCCTTCCTAGGCATGTGGAAGTCCAAGGAATATGTGTAGCCTACAATTAGTATGTTTTAATTTGGTTTTCTATAACATGAGTCTGCCAGTCTGGTCTTTATTTAAAAGGTCTTGGAGCTGCAGTTTTTGAAGTTGTCTCTTCAGCTTTGTTTGCTTGCTTGTATTCTAGTTTTCATCTGAGAACACAGAGGCAGTTTGAAAGGCAAGGTGCCCTTCAGTGTGAAATACAGAATATATTAAACACTGAAATGGGCAAGGCAGCAACTGTAACTATTGCAGCTACTGCTGCATCACTCAGGCTTGTACAGAAAGAGTTGAATCCACACAATTATTTGCAATGAGTTTGCTCCAGAAGACCAATCAACATTTTGAATGAAAGAGAATATAGAGGGAAAATTGCTCATCTCAGCTAAAATAATGAAGGCAATGATCAGTGGGATAAGGCAGAATGGATGGCAAAAGCTGCTTGTTAAATATGTTAAATACTTCAAACCTGTACAACAATAGAAAAGAACAGCATCATAAGTGTGAGACTGTTATGTCACCTGTCATAGATGTTTAATCTTATCCATACAACCATTTCTTTCCCACTTATCTCCTAGGGCAAATATTTTATCCCCAAGCCTGTTGTGGGCTTTCAGGCAGCTGACTACATAGAGCAGTTTTGGAGAAGGCTAGGTTAGGAATTAGAAAGTCTGAAATCTTTTTTTCTGTACCTAATAATTGATGTGATATTTGTAAATCCAGATCTCAAACCACATAGTGGCTAAGAGAAAATTTCACCATAATTAGATCTTATTGATGAAATTATGCAGACAAGAGGTATCTTTGTGGGAGGACGAAATAGCCTCAGGTATTTGTAGGTCACTTACTGAAGACATTGATTGATAATTTACCAATCTCTGCATTGCTTTTTGTAGTGCAAATACACCAGTATGTTTGGATATAGAAACAGATAAAAGACAGGTGGAAGAGACCAAGATCAATCCAAGCAGACAAGTGTTTTAACGAAGAATTACAAACAGGTAAGTGATTCCAGCCAACACGCAAAAGGAGAAGCTTTAGATCAAACTACCTGAATAAACGGTGACTTGAAAGACTTCAAAGCAAAGCACAGGGGTGTCCCAGGAGGATTTATGTGTTTTACCTGTCGATTCATACAACTGCCTGTTAGATCAAATCAAATATTTCTCTTGTAGGGTCCATGCAGTGATAAAGCACAGACAGTTTTTGATGTGTCAGCATGTCAGTGGAGAGACACTGCGCATATGACGTTGGACTCATGATGAGCTTTTGTTTCAGGTGCTTCTCTTCTTGGCAGCAGTGAAATAGCAGCAGAACTGCTCAGCTGTACTACCTGGCTAATGAAACTACCAGCTTTGAACCAAGCCAGTTCAAAGGATAAGCAAGAGAAGCACAAAACCAAAGACACTGTTCACAATCATTCCTCAGTTGTGTGTAACCCTTCTCTTCCCCAAAGCACTTAATAGAGCAAGAGCAGGAGCTGTTTCATGCACTGCTTAAAGCATTATTGCTTAACAGCACATGACAACTCTGCCCAAGAACTTCAGATCAGAAAAGACCAGCCCACCCAATTGAAAGTGTGAGGCAGTCAAACAGGCAGTGATCTTTCAGCATGCAATGCAGAGAGGATTCTCATCCTTGCTCTCTCAAGAAAAGTGCAGTTTCATGCTTTGTGAACACTGTACAGAGACTTGAGGTTTACCTCTTTGCTGGTGGCAATCCCAGAAATTCAAACCTGTTAACTCCATGACTTAGAGGGTGCCAAATTTTACATTAGAGGAAAGATTTGCTATACCACTTCCACCAATTTAGAAGTCTCACAGACCCTGAACTTTTAGTTATGAGCTATGACATGATAACAACTTCAAGAGAGGCAGCTGCTCCTTATAATCAGATGGAATCTGGTTATTAATCTGCAATATTCATCTCTATTTACTTCCTCTTTTAATAAAAAATATGAATGCCATATACATATTCCATACAGATATCTTCATCAGCTGCCTGGACATACAAACTCAGAGATTATTCATTTTCCTTAAATACTATGTTATGTTGTGACACTTTAAATCCACAATTAAACTCTATTAGTTTCCTAGAAAGAAAAATCCATCATGAGCTATGTGTCGTAATTTCAGCCCCGTACCCTGTGTCCTGACATAACTCTTACTCTCTCTTACGGTAATCCACATTTTGAAGAGGCGTATTTGGACAGTCAGCTTCCAACTTCAGGATCTGTTTAGAGAATCAAAACACTTGTGAGGGGAGATGTGACATTTCTGTGTAGCCCTTTAGAGAAGCTGGGAAAAAACCTTTAAGACTCAAGCCATACTGAAAGGAGATAAATGAAAGCATGAGTTTGTGTTACTGAGATGTTTGAATATTTTCCTGGACTTTGTCCTGTACAATTAAACAAGGTATTTAGGGACATGCCTAAATTAAAATATCTCTAGCTTAACCTCATTTCCTCCCACAGAATTAATTTCTACAATCTTGCTTGTGCACACTTCCCTTTGTTCTCTTCCTCACTGTTTCTTTTCCTTTTAGGAGTCTTATTTAAAAAAAAAGTTGCAGTGTGCTCTCCTAACCTGTGTTTCAGCCCCTGAAGCAGACCGGAAAGTTTTAAATTGCTTTCAGAGAGTAAAGTCTGATTAAGTGCTGTGACATCACTCTAGCATTAATGTCCAATCCCAAATTAAATCTTTGGTGGTTTTGATTTTGTGCATGCTTTCTTTCAGCAGCTAATGACAAGTCTTGGAATATCTGAAACATATCTCATTTTTCCACTCCAGCCACAACCCATAAATAATTATTCTGCATTGGACCCAGTTTTGCTACATCCATGCCCAAATTTGATACCTCCTATCTGTTATTACTGATACAGTTATCTATTTACTGCTGGATTTAAAATATTTGACCCATTCAAAATCTCATTTATTCCATTTATTGGTGAAGTTCTGCTGTTTCTTGCACAGCTCCCTGTACAATACAGCCATCACCCATGGACCAGTCCCTAACTTTTTTCAGCTTCTGACATTGCTCTTTGTCATACCCAGCAATTTCTCATGTTATGTCCAGCAGTTTTCCTGTTCAGTTGTCTAAATCTCAGGTCAAGCAGCATTTGGGCATCTGCCTGCTGCCCTAATACTTTACTTGAAAGAACTGCACCAGCCAAAGATGTGACTTCTGAATCCCTCTTACCTCTGTCAGTGTGCACAGAACCCATTGAAACTCTTAATTTGCATACAGCTGCCTAGTTCTTTCTTCATGATATTTCAGTACAGTGATCTTTCCTTTTTTAGAAAAAAATCATGTTTTGTTAGGTAAACCATTCTAGTCTGTTAGCAAAAAAACCCAACTAAGACAAACAAATAAACAAACAAAAAACACTCCCCCCCAAAAACCTCATTTGCAACATTGATACTCCCTATCATATGTAGAACTTGATTTAAAGTCTAAAAGAACCAGAATGCCCTCAGTCCTTATTGTATTTTACAGAGAATTTTTCAGTTATTTATTTTCAGTTCAGATTGCTGTATTATTTTTGCCTTCAAGCCTCATTTTGTAAGATGACATAAAGCAGAGGAATTCAGTTTAACTTCATCATCATTTCAGCTTCCTGTAATTTATTCCCTGCTCAAAATGGAGCAGTTTACTGCACAAATGGAACAGATTTTAACCACCCAGTTCCTCCTGCTTGTAAAATCACACACAGTGTGCAGAGTTACGCTGTTAAGAGGTAGTCATAGAAAAATGCAGGCCTTTTAACCAACACTGGATATGTTCCACCATGCTCTGATTCAGTGATTTCTCCAACCTGCCCCAACACCAGAATCCCTCACCCCAGGCTTGTGCCAAATGGCACTTTTACCCCAGTTTTCTTGTCACCACTATTCTTGGTCTTTTCCTGTCCTTCCAGCCACAAAGCCTCCTCCCAAAATCAAGGCATAGCACAAATGCCTGAAGGCAAGTGGCACCAAAGAACTCACGGAGGAAACGCCTCCCAGGAAAGGATGACAAAAGCCAGAACCTGGAGCTGTCTCTGGTCTGTGCTCTATCCATTGGCCACAACTGGTATGTACAGAGCAAATCCATGCCAGGCAACAAGCTAATGACTAAATATGGACAAATAGAAGTTTCTTAGGCATAGCTGTGGAGATTAGGGACTGAGAAATCATCCTTGACTTTTAAATTATTTTCTTTGATAAGAAGAATCTTATCCTATCTGAACTTAATGTATTCTTACAGTTCAAACTGATGACTTGATTCCTTTCTCTACAAAGTAGGTCCTTCATAGTAAGAGCTGGCAATATTAACAGAAAACCCAGAGAAAAGCAAGTAGATTTCTCAATGTCACTAGTGAAGATTTAGGGGAAAAAAAAGGGAACTCAAAATGATATATTGTCTTATCTGTGGTCATAACAACTAAAAACCACTTAGTAACTGGGAAAAAATGGGGAGAAATGGGGAGAACAACAGTAAAAATGAGTGACAGTTTGCCAGTTCTGTGTACAAATGCTGAGGCAGGGAACAGCTCCCATCACCTACTGCAAGCTATCACAGAACATTTGATATTCTGCTCCAAGTAATTTTTTTTGTCAGCAGCTGTCCAGTCACCATGAAAATTTCTCAATTTTATACCAAGCATTTTATCAGTTCAATATTACAGTACATTCTTTCTGAGCTTAACAGCATCAGCAAAATAAAGGATGCAAATAATGTCACTGATCTAGAAACAGCAGCAGCCAGATAGATCACTGTCTCTTTCCATTTAAACTGAGTATTTATGTGCTGAATTTTAAATATCCTCTCCCTATCACTTTTCAATAAATTCATTTCTTTCTCTAACCCAAAATGTCTTGAGCTGTGACTGCACAATTATTGGTATTATAAGGACCATCTTATTTCCAGCCACAGATTATTTATTTAAGGATTGCCCAATCATGTCACACAAACTTCAGCTGAACAAAAAAGTCACTGTTTTGCCAAGAGATAATAATGCTGACAATATTCTGTTTGCTAGCTGACCTCTATTTATCACTGTGTACTAGTTAAGACTTAAGCTGAAAATATGTCCAGGGAAGAGCTTTTAAAAAACAACTAGAACCACAGATCTTGCACTACACTAAAATTATAAAGAAGATTTAGGTAAAAATGTACTTATTCTAACCCTGCCTTGGGGTAATTGCAGAGAGCAGGATATACAAATAATGTGATCTAGATTAATTCCAATGTCCCATCTAGTCTACCAATCTTACACACACAAAAATTTTCAGGAGATTTAAAATCAGGTCTTCAGGAAACATGAGCACTGAAAGCCACCACCAAGAACATATCCAGTCCTTGAGCATAACAACAGGATAAGCTATTTGAAACACTTCCTCTCATTTCCATCTGTGTGCTCCTCCTCTGGTGTTTGTGTATTGCTTATTACAATACTGGTATTAAGATCAGAATGACCATAACTTCTCATGTCATTGTTTTTTCCCCTTAAACTTCTCATAATCAAAATGAAGCAGCAAGGTTCAGGAAATAAAAACACAATTGAAAAATTGTACCTAAGATGGAAGGCTTTTCTCCTGCTGTTCTGTCCCTAGGAAAGAGGAGGAAGGCAGCAAAGTTATCCAGGAGAGCATTGCCAGTGGAGACAGAGTCCATCAATGCAGTCACGGGGGCTGGAGGGGAAGATCTTGGCAGGTGATGTGGGCACAGTCCTCAAGATGTGGCGTGAGGAGCAGAATTCACTGATGACTGAGCCAGGCTGAAATGCAAAGGTTACAGTGCAGTGACTCTGAGCTCAGGGAGGGCTTCCTTTTCAGTGTGATCAAGACTTTAATAGTAATAATAACCATTATGCTGATCCTGAGGATTCCACAAAGGATAATGCAGGAAAGCTCACTCTTTTTATGGTTCCCCTGCCAGAAAATTTTCAGGGCATCAAAAGAAATGGGAAATTACTGAGTGAAGTCATGTCTGGCAAGAGGAGAGGAAGCAGGCTGGCACATTTGCAGACTTGCAGGAGACTCTTGTGAACATCCTTTGCTAACAAGGCAATGGCCAAGCCTCTGCCACCTCATTTTCACTCCTGTGCTGAGGGAGATGCACAATGGAGCACCTTCCAAAAAGCCTTCTGATGAAATCACTTGTCCACTGGCAAGTATAACCTTTTCTTCCTAAAGGAAGATATGGTCACAATCTCTGTTGATATAAATTGACATAAAGAGATGCTATTAAAGGAATTTCTTTCAGACATGATGTTGCTCTAGGGTTCCCATTTCATTGTACAATCACACTCTTTTATTGTGCAGGTTGCAAATGAATTCATGGCTCCTCCAATCAATCCATAAAAATACAGCTTCCCATTGTGGACTGGTACACAGGTGTGATTCTGGAACATGAGTCAAAGCCAAGCACTGGCTTTGGTGGAAGTTCTTACAGAGAAAAAGTCAAAACAATTGTGTTTCTAAGTTGATAAAAGCATTTTGAAATGTTTAGGTATTTGAATCCAGGCACAATAATAAATATGTGGTTTCAATAAATTCAAAGAGATTATTTCCAAAGAACCTAATAAAATCCTACATAGTTTACAAAACAAAACCCAGGTTAGTTGGAAACATAAAAATTAATTTTGGTTGCATTTCCAAGAGATTCAGTTTAGCAGGATTAAAATTGCTACACTGGAATTATTCAAACAGAATTTTTTTGGCTTTGCAACAAAGTTTCCTTACCTTTATTTATCACTGTTTTATTTATTTATCACTGTTTTATCATCTGTGTCCTGCTTTCTGCTTCATTGAAAATTCTGTTCACACCTAATCAGATAACATTAAATTCTGGATTGAAGGTTAATCCAACAAAGGCTTATGTGTTGGGGACTCCATGCGCTGGATGTCATTAAGATTTTTTCGGCATTCACATGACATTTTATAGTTGGAAGAGATATTACAATTTTGCTTTTCATTGTGAAAAATCTCCCTCAGTATTGTCAGCTATGTACAGCATCTGACAAAGGTTTTTCTGAACTAATGAAATTCACTGAGTATACTACATGTTCCACCTAAAAGATGCATGTCTAAAATGAGGAGAAAAGGTTCTAAGAAGGCAGTCAGTCACAACTGAGAAATCAGAGGTTCAATGCCACAAAAGAAGAATTTAGTCTAGGCTTGCACATTTAGAGACTTTTAAAGTGGAAATATATTCTTCCAGATACTTGTCCCATAAAATACATCCCCATGGAATATCACTGAATTGCACACACTTGAATAATTTATTTAATTACTCACATGGGAAGTTTATTTCTAAAAATGAGTGCTTTATTTTCCAGCTATACAAAGGAAGCCATAAATGTTTATGTGTGGAAATTAGAAATCTCCTTTTTCATGAGGATATTCTTTAAATTTCACTGCAGCTTTTACTACAGCAAACTTCTAGAACTGCTTGATTCTCTCGTATATCCTGCAGCATTCCCAAGCCCAGTGTCACCAGGAGTGGAGGACACCGAAACTTAATTTCAAATCTCATATTCCCTATCCAGTTCACATGGTTCAGGAATTTCAGAGAAAATGAAACACATAAAGACTTAATCTAAAACATAATTAAATCAATGGCAAAAAAATTAACTAGGAAGCCCCTGGGTTGATGTTAGAATCTCACTCTGTTTTCCCTGAGACAGACCTGATCAGAATTTCTCTCTTTGGTGCCAAAACTCATTGCCAGTAGTCTGAAAAGAAGACTGTTCTCCATTAGCTTTTACTGTCTTTATATACACCAAATACTCCAACTCAGCCACTTAGGGTTTCTTCTATACAGAACAGAAGGATGTCCTATTCCAAAAGAGATGCTGAAGATTACTAGGGCAAAAATTTTCTCAGCATATGTCACTTTTATGGAAAGTTCTTTAGGCATCAAACTTTCCAATAGCTCTTTTGAGAAGAAGATTTCACCCAGGTCAGACTAGTCCCTACAGCAAGAAACATTGATAATTGTAGCTGCTCAGAGGAAAGAAAAAATAAAATAGGAGAAAAAAAGATGAATCAAAATGTAATAAAACTTGGGTAGAAAAGAAAGAAAATATGGTCTTCCTGAGAAAGAAGAAAGTCCCACAGTAAGACATATTTTAATGGGAGGTTCCAAGTGTTGTGTTCAGCTCCAGATGGAGGAACTCAGCACTGGGTGCCTGCCTTGTCTTACCTGCAGAGCTGTGTGTGTCCTGAAGTAAATATATTTGAAAGACATCTCATACAGTACATCTTAAAGTTGTTTTCCTTCCCTTAGACTACTTCTAAGAGCCCACGGATTGAGGTTTGATATAATAAAACATAAACCTGGTTGCTACATAATTAACTGAAATTTAATGAGCAATAAAAGTACCATTATGCTCTTGTAATGCATTAAGCTTATACTCCTGCTTAATCCATTTAAAAGGGCTCTCTAGGTGTTCACTTGGCAAATAACAAAATAAGCCAAGTCAGAAATTACTCTTATTAAATGTAAATGTGTATCTTTAGCAATTGATACCTAACATCATAGGACAAACTCGCCAAACTTAATTAAATGAATAAATGTGATTATGCACTTAATATCTCCTTAATTACAAGGCTTAATTATCTTTTACATGCCATGCTGTCAGCTCAGTGGTTGCTTGTTACCTCACCAAAACCACAGAAGTGAGCACCAAGTCTTGTTTATGCTGGTCTCCTGCTTTAGTTGCCATTCTCTGCAATGTGTCATAAACTTAAACTTCACGTCGATTTAGTACTTCTTTAACCAGTACCAGTCTTATTATGGCAGCATGCACATTTTTAAATAAAATTTGACCATATAAAGGGAAAACAAATAATAGTTCAGTCTCTATAATGTAGACTATGTCATGAGGTCTTTCAGCTTTTGGAATTATTTGTTACTGAATTGTATTTTCGCATAGTGGATGAACAGGAAACATTACAGGAACTTTAACTCATGGATGAAGAACAAACCTGTTCTTCTCCCAGTACCTCTGGGTGGTACAAGTGTCTCCTTTCAGGAGGAAGACACACTTCAGCTCTAGATCCCACTCTTTAAAGCCACTGTGACCTGAATGTTCCTTGACAGTCCCAAGTTGCAGGACTTCACAGCAGGACTGTAGGACTGGCAAGCTCTCTGTCCAAAATGCCAGGGATGCTACAGCCACTGGCTCCAGGCCAGTCTCATCCAGGGCCAAGGTGTGAGCTGGCAGGAGACACCTCACTCCAGAGACCATGGCTCATCAGGTGAGACCTGCAGAAGTGCACAACAGCTTCCTCCTCTTCTGAAAGGACAAATGAAATATTGCAAGAGCACATCTTTTGTCATGGTAACATCAGAAAACAACAGTAGACCAAAAACCAAATTCAATTCATAGAAATCTTATTTCACTACCTCTAAGAAAAATACTGAAAGAAACATCTCACCTGTTGTAGGGAGATCAGCTACAGCTCAAGAGAAGGCTTCACCTAAGACAAGTGTTTAATTTATAATTTTCGATGTTTTGTGTTCTAATTTTTTATGTTCCCCAAATATAAAGTACAAATAACATGTAATAGTCACAGGATTTTTAGAGATTGCATTTCCAGATAGCCAGACCTGGTTTGCCCTACTCTCACACTGTCCTGCCCCAATAAAACTTACTCACTGGGAATTTATCATTGGTCTTCACTTCCTAAGTAACCAGAGCAGGGTCTTTTATTTTAATTATTATTGTGTTTCTCCATTCTATCTTTATCAGTATCTTTTATCCAAATTAAATGCTGAACTATATCTGAAGCTTTTCAACCTTCTCTTAACAAACTACTTCAAAAAATTGTTTTTATATTTGCAAATGGATTTTTTTAACAAATGTCATTCTTCTTTTGTACAAAATTTTGCACTTTTCATTCCTTGATTTAGGATAAAAGAAATGTCAAAATATTTCAGTTTCTTCTGTAAAAGCAATTCCAGATTTTGACCAGTTCTATAAACTAGGCTAGCCTTCAATTCAATTTTAAATGCAGAAGAGGTAAAAGGCACTGAGAATTTGAAGTACACTTTGAAAGACAACTTTGCAATATTTTACTCTCATCATCACTGTGACTCATGGTACAAGGAAGAACAGCTCTGAACTTTTAAAGCACATCCAGAAAAGCTGTTGTTCTTTCTTTCTTTTTAAAAACCACATCTTTTCAGCATATTTCACAAGTGCTTGAGAACCATCAAAAGCCTTTCCTGATAGTATTTTAACATGACTACTAAAAATTATTTATTCCATTTTTCTCTATTTTCTCAGGAACCTTTAGAAATTCTCTTCCTACTAAGCTGGCTGTTTTATCTTACATTAAAGGCAAAAGAATCAAAATGCAAAACAGAAAAGGTTGACTATTTCTTGAACTACAGTGCATCAGAGATTTGCGGAATAGTTAACAGAGGCCAAAAGCATTAGCAACAAATGCAGCAAATCTCCTTTCAGTAGATTATTTATGAAATGCTTTTTATATTAAAGAGAAAATAAAGTTTCCAAAGTGTCTCATGAGTGATATTATGCAGCAGCATTTAGGGGTTCTTTCCTTAAACCAGGAATTTGTACAGTGTGCTTTTATACAGCTAAGTTGTGTATTCACATTACAAAAATTTTTTTTCTTAAAGAAGAATCCTTGAAAAACTACCACAAAATATAATTAAAATCCATCAAGAATGATCAAAATTTACACTGGACATCTTATATCACTTCATAGTATGCAAGGGACCTACCAGCAAAGTTAAAATACATTTGCACCCAGTTCAAGAGTTATAAATGCAAATGTTATGTATGGATTTTTAGAAATGTTGAAGTCAGGTTGTGTGTTAGGAGCACTGACATTGTATTCAAAACACCCTGTGGCCACAGCCTGTTAGGTCTATGCATCCTCAGTGTTATTTAGCCAGGGTGTAATTCTGGACAGAATTTGATTCCCAGAAGGAGAGAATTAGTCAATTAAAACTAAATCCTGATGATTCAAATGACATTTATCTCTGAAAACTGCTCAAGATGATGAAAGTTTTGGCTTGGGGATCCCATTACGTGTGAAGGAAAATACATGACAACATCTCTGTTACTTTTCTCAGGTACTATATATATAAATACTTCCCATACTGAAATCCCTTTTCTATTATTCTATACAGAACTCTTCAGCTGAGGTCCTTGTCATGCATTTTCATCCTACATTTGAGTCCTGACATGCTATGCTCTGCAAGGAAATAAAAACAGAGAGAAAAACTTCTATTTCACTACTGCCTCAGCTGAATTCAATGAGATTCCACTACAAGGAAAAGCTGGCTAAGGATAAAATCAGGTATGGCCTTTTGGGTCTCTGCAAGATACCTCCTGAACCCTGTGCTATGGACAAGGATGCCCAGCAGGGATGGGTAAGGAGAAAGATAACATCACAAATGGTGCTGGGACCCCTTCTCCCAACACCTTGGCTGGTCAGGGAAATGAAGTTATGATTCCCCATAGATTGTACTGTCAGTGCCCAGCCTCTGATCCACTTTTGATTTTTCAGAGAAGGGGTACTTGTTTTATAGATCTTGGTCACAGAAAGATTTTGGTATGTGGCTTGGATTCATAGGTCCTGATAAATCTATCCCTGCATGTATCCTCAGTGCCCCAGGCACTTAAGGTCCTTCTGCTCCCCCTTGGTTCTCTCAGATGCCCTGGAGCCACCCCTGCCAAACACAAATAAAGTATTCCCAAACTGGTGTATGAAAAAGAAATAAAATTTCACATTGACAAGCACAGGACTTACAAAGTGACCTGATTTATGACTTATAAAAAGTGTGTAGAGGTATCTCTGTCCCATTTTCTACTTCCCTTTTTAGATTTATGGATTATGTCTTCTCCCTATTTAAAGATGCAAAAAAGTCTTTGTGAACCCCACAAAGTGGCTTGCATTGCATTAGTTTTCTATACCATGTCCACAAGACCTCAGGATCCACCAAATACTATCAAAAGATTTATAGATGGTAGCTATGAAAAGCAGACTTAAGAGGTTAAATTTACTTTATGGAACAATTATTAAGATTGTCACAAGCTGAAGCACAGCTGATGCTCTCTGGTGTGCTAGCTATGAATATTGTGATTGGGAGTAGAAGGATGTTCAGGAGATGTCTGGGGTCTCAGGAAGGAGGATTTTAATTCTAAACTTATCTGCAAGTGAATTAACCTAGTGCCTCAGCTTACCATTCAAAAAATGAAAGTGGTACTTCTTTTCCCCAAATGACATTCAGAAGATAATTTCATCAATGTTAAGAAATGCTCATATATAGTTCAATGAAAATCCTAGAATATAAACCTATCTCCTAGCTATGACCAAAACAAAACATAAAAGTACAATTAGTAAAAAACTTAGTCTACTTGGAAAATAACTGTGATTTAATTTTTACACATGACCCATTTATTCAAAACAGAGGAATCCACTATGGAAAGAGAAATATATCAGGTGAAATTTTAATCAAGCTGTCAAGCTTCATTCTAATTCTCAGGCAGTCTACATGGAGGACAGAAATGCAGAGGAAGCATTAAAACCGATTCTCCTAAAGAGATGGAGAGACAGAAAGCAACAAGCTGTGCTGATATATTAATTATCTATTTATAATGTGTAATCTTTTCAACTTCTGTCAAGTTAAAATCAACAAAGAGTTTAGCTGAAGACAGCCATAAAATGAACTGATTACAGCTTGTGTATAGCAGTGATGAAAGAGCAAATACACACAGCTATGCAAATGTGGGATGGGACATGACAGAGAGCAATTGCTGGCCTCTGCAGCTCTCCAGTCAAACCACCCCTGTGATAATTCCTTTGTTCTGGAACTGGCACATTTTTGGCCAATAGGAGGGAGAAGGAGGAAACAAACTGAGAGTGAACTCCTGAAAGAAAGCTGCTGCAAATATGTGAAGTGCCAGAGCAATGGATAGGTGTCCCAGAGCTGAGCCTTCAAAGCACCACTATGCCCAGCCCACTCCTCCCAGCGGCTGCGAGGAATGATGTCCAATAACCTCATACAGGCAGTGGTTAAAGGCTGGCATTTGCCCTTCTCATTCCAGTGGAAACCCTCCATGAAGTCAACATAGTGAAGGCCTGATGCAGCCCACTGGATTTAATATGGGAAGATCCCTTACTCCCATGAAACTGCTTGGGGTCAGGACCAAGTCTGAAAGCTCTCTGGGTAAATAAGACAGATCATTTAATGCATATATTTGCATGCATAGTTGCTTAAAGGTGCACGTTAGCAGTTTCATGGAAGTCCTCAGCAGACTTAGGGCAGTGGGGCAAGTCACCTTCGAAAACCAAATGCCTGACTACAAAATATAAGCTTCAGTCTTAAACTTAATCTCCTCTGTTTGTGACATTTCTCAAGCATTACAGCTACACATGTAACAGCATTTTACTTTCACTTAGTTCAACAAGTTAGAAACCGGCCTTCCTGTGCAAGAGTGGGGTCTTGTCAGTGAGGCATCACCTTCCTTCACCATCCCCTCTTCCCTGTTTCCTGCCCTGGTCCAAATCCAGCCCCAGGGCCATCCTCCCCATTTCTCATGATCCTCTCACCCTTCTCTGCTCAGTATTTAGCATCTACACAGCATGGGAACTGATGGGAGCATATGAAATGCTGGTTAGATACCACAACACAGTACATCCCTAACCTAGCCCTGTGCAATTAAAAATTATTACTGCCTCAGTAACCTCATTGTGTAGAGCTAGGCCCAGCATAAATTAACAGTGATTTGCAACTTGGATAAGTAAACATTAAATGTGTGTCAGGGCCTCTCAGAATCATGGAGTCATCATTTATGCTGGACAAGACCTTTAAAATCATCAGGTCCAACAATTAACCCAGCACTGCCATACCTACCACTAAACCATGTCTCTAAGTGTCATCTCTACACACCTCATAATTATCTCCAGAGACACTTCCCTGGGCAGCCTGTTCCAATGCTTGGCAACTCTTTAGGTGAAGGTATTTTTTGTAATACCAAATCTAAACCTCCTCTGGCACAACTTGGGGCCATTTCTTCTGGTTTTATTACTTGTTACTTGGGAAAAGGTTCTGACCCTCAAATGACTGCCACCTCCTTTCAGGGAGTTGTAGAGAGCCATAAATTCCCCTCGAGTCTCCTTTTCTCCAGGCTAAACACACTCACCTCCCTCAGCTGTTTCTCATAAAACGTGTGCTCCAGACCCTTCACCAGCTGTTTCCTTCTCTGGACACACTCCAGCACCTCAATATTTCTGAATTGAGGGGTCCAGAATTGGGCAGAGCACTCGAGGTGTGGCCTCACCAGTGTCAAGAGCAGAAGGAAGATCAGGTTGCAAACCATAGGCTCCTGGCTGTATTTATAGCTCCTTCAAGTTCGCTCTCCTTCAGTGCTTGACTCTCTATTTATTTATTTTGAGGTGTCTGTTATTCAATGCAGTGATGAGAATGTCTGTACTGTGTTCAGAATGCACATTTTGGGATATATTGTTTTCAAGTTTCAGGATTAGCTCAGGGTTTGCTTATCTTTCACCCCTCCCCTTTTCCAGTGGCTCCAGTGTAGTCAGACACTCCTGACCATGCTAAGCTTTTAGAACTTCAGCCTAGCCACTGCAGTGGGGTTAACCTCATGCACAAAGCTCAGCTTCACTCAAAGAATTTAGTCACAAATTTAACTCTGTGTAGTCAAAACTAGGGAATTAACTTCAGTATAACTAATTTTTCCTCCGGCATAAAGCTGAGCATGTCCCCCATGTTTTGGTAGATGTGAAATTATTTACAGTTTTGTTCAGTAGGGGGAGGTTATTTATTCTGGGATGAAGGGAACCCTTTAAGATTTGGGGGAAAATATTTCCAAATTGAAAGGATCAACTATTAACTTTTTGATATACAGAAATCTCTAGGATTCTTTTTTTAGCTTAAAGACAAAAAGTTCTATAGGACAAGGCTAGAGAGTTCTGTTCCTTTGGGACATCCTGAATAAAAGCAGGAGTTGTGTGTTCCTGCTGATATATTTTGCACCCCATCTGGCAGAGTCAGATATCAAACCCAGACTGTCTTTGATTTCAGTGGGAGAAAGTAAGAAGAAAATAGCTTTTGGCAGAGAAATCAGATCTGTAAATTCTTAAATATTTCCCAGAAACATGAGGCACAGACTTTAACATCTACTAGAGAAGGGACGTGAGTTGAGATTTTGTATAACCCAGACAGATGCTGTAATCTCTGCCTTACAGACAAATGATAGGTAATCAGAAACTGTTTATAGGGTGATACTTTATAAGTTTTGGGGTTTTTTTAGTACACTTAAACTGATACCTTTTTTTGTGAATTTTTAATTTTTTGTGAATAATTATGGCCAAAAATTTCATAATATTGTAAGCAAATTTTAGTGAGATCTAAAAGTTCAGAACCTTAAGAATTCATACAGTTATTTTTTCAAATATTGAAAGCACCCCAATATATTATCTGGATTTTCTATTATGTAAATACAGATGTATCACCTTGTTTCTTCCTTTGGTTTCTTTTTTTCCTAAATAAATTCCAATATCCATGTGGAGAATGGAAAGGAATTCTGTGTTCTTTTGGCATAACCTGAAAGAATAAATCAATTCCTACTTTCCCCTATTTCAGGAAGTAAATATCTCTTTCACAAAAGATTATATCTTTTCCACCCAAAGCCTATGTTTTGTCAGCATATCTACTCTAGACAGATGGAAACAGGGCTCATGTTGCTGCTAGAGGCATCTGCTAGAGGGCTACAGTTGGGGTGCAAAACTCAGCTGTTCTGAAATTAAGGATTACTACATCAGCCCAGAGGACAACCTGTGATTGCCTTGCTTTATTTCAGCTGGAAATTTTTATGTCACAATCCCATCTTCCTATTAGTCTATTACAAATAACCCTTTGTTACACAAACCTCAAATTAAGATAACGTGAAATAAAGTGATCAATAACTTTCTGCCTAATTCATTTGGTTAAAACCATTCTCCCAAATATTTTCAGACACTGCAAGTCACTCTAACCAGTACCTGCTGAGAGCAGCCTTTTACCAAACTTGACTGCTCTGACCATTTAATTGTGAAGTACTCACCTGCAAGTCAGCTCGCATCACACAGAGGGGGCCCAGTATGACCTGAGAGTTAATCTTGCATTAGCAGATGTCCACTGATGGTGCTGCCCATAGAAGTGAGACTGAAATATGGCACACCAGACTGTCAGGGTGGCTCTAAATGTCTGGGGCCAAGGTTGCTAAAGGACTCTCATGTTCAGCCTATGTCCAAGCTCATGTATTTTCCTGCATCCTTCACACACTGCTGTTTAACTTTCTTCTTCAGGGAAGGATTTTTCCAGTGCATGGCTTGCAGATGCTTTTCCACTTCCAAACCCCTTCCACATGTAGGGTTTTATTTTCCCACAGTACTGACATTTCCATGCGTTCAGGGCTGGCCATACAAGATCTGCAGTGTGGGATCAGATGGATTGCTGACCATGTGAGAGGCCTGATTCCTGAAGGAATGAGGTGCACTGGGCAGTAACTCAATAATCTCAGAGAAGAAGGGCTGTTTGTTTTGTTCCTTGGGGTGGAAAGCAGGGGAGCTGCAAATCGTCTCTCCTCCTGATAGTGCCTGACAAACTTGATTCATGTGGATCACAATGATTTTTATCTAATGACAGTTTTTGGTTTCATATAAACATACATTGTTCCTGTGGGGTTTTTTCTTTTTGTTTGTTTGGGTTTTAGTTTTGTTTTTATTTTGACTTTAACAAAATGAAACACAGAAAAGGGGCAAGCAGGCATGTCCATGAAGATCTAAAAGCTCTTTGAATCTGGCTGACTTTGCATGTTAACAAGGCTCAGCTGTGAAGGCAATATCAAGTAAACAGAGAACAATAATATCTTGAGTGACTATCTAGAGGGCAAGTCCTTGCACCAAGGTAAACCAAGCATCTACCACACAAACTCTTTAAATTCATCCATTTCTCCATCCTGATATTAATATCTGAATATCAAAGGCTTTCCCCCAGCCTTTTAGTTCTTGACTTTCACATTTGTTTAAAAGCTACTTTTCTGAAAAGACTTTCTGCTTCTCATTTCATTATAAAAATGAAAATAAGTATAGTTCTTTGAGGAATGAATAAACTGTTAGTAGATATAAGTGGAAAACAAATAGGTTGTTGTAATAACTGCATATAGAGAGCAGATTGCCTAAGTATGCAATAGGAAATGAAAGATAACAAGATTGTTTGATTGCAAGTGACTTCAAAACTGACGTCTGAAGAAAAGGAATCTACATCAACCTACATGATAACCAAATCACACCTCCATTCCTTCATTTTCAAGTGCTTATCAGCCTATTACATCACCATGGGATGGATATAGATTGCAGAATTACCATGTTCACAGTATTTTTGACCATTTCTCCTAAACCTGGGAGTTAGCATCTTATGAGATTGCAGTTTGTGCCTTTCAATTCTGCTGAAAGGCTTAGAGACAAAGGTTGTGTGGTGGTTTGACCTGGGCTGGATTCCAGGTGCCCTCCAATACTGCTCTATCACTACCCTGCTCAAAGGGACAGGAGAGAGAAAATATATTAAAAGCTTATGAATTGAAATAAGGATGGGGAGAGATAACTCACCATGTACCATCATGACAAAACAGACTCTACTTGGAGAAAATAATTGGAGAGAAAAAAGTCATAGTAGGTAATAAAAGCAATCTTAAAAAACACCTTCCCTCTACCCCTCCCTCCTTCCCAGTCTTAACTTTATTTCTAGCTCTCTACCTCCTGCCCCTCCCTGCCCCAAGCAAGTGTAGGCAGGGAAAAAAGGAATACGAGTTGTGGTCACTTCATCACATGTTCTTTGTGGTGCTGTTCCCTCCTCAGGGGGAGAAGCCCTTTCCCTGTGCAGCAGAAGTTCTGCCTAGAATGTAACTCACACAATGTCCTGTGTGCAAGGCTATCAGTGGTCAGCTAAGAGACAGTGTGTCAGGCTGGTTTGGTGCTGAATTATTCCCAAACCAGTCTGACTCATTAACCCAAACTTAAATATCCTGATAGTGAGGTAAAGATGTGGCAGATATTGTAAAATATCCTTATCTAAATATCCCTATCTAAAAATGCCCAGATGACCTGGAGACATATGATTGACAGTCAATCATGATGAAAGACCAGTCCCACAGACTCACTTTCAAATCAGGCCCTTCCAAGATATCCCATCCTGGAGTGTGCATGAAGATTCCTGCCTTGGGTGGGGATGCCCCTCCATGACCTTCACCATCTGTGATTACCTCAGCCTTAGTCAGCAGCAGGTCCTGGAGCTGCCTGGCATAGACTCCTTTGGACACAAGGAAAATTCCAGCACCTTCTCACAGATTCACCCCTGTAGCCCCTTTGCTACCAGAACCTGAAAAAGAATTTGTATTTTGATTCAGATCAATCAATTCAGATTTCAGGGGGAAAAAATCTCCTCTAAGCAGTCAGAAACCACACATTGTTACCTGCATAATACAGTCTTCATAAAGAAGATGGGGTGCACCTTCTGCTTAAATTTATCTTGACACAAGTATGTTGAAAGATAGTCCATAATCCCTTTAGTATACAGGACTGGTTAATGCACTCATCCAGGAAAAGGGAGATGAACATTTTAAATTCACATTTGAAACTCTCCCATCTCCTTTTTGACAAGAAAGACGGCACCAGAGTAGTCATGGGAAAGAATATGATTTCTCCTGTTCGAGCAAACAATAGGGACAGAAATAAGCTTATTCTGTACTTTTGTATTTAGGAAAAGTGAATTTAAAAAAACCAAACCGTCTTCTTGTTTCAGTTTCCCTTTTCCAGCTGAGCATCTCAGCTGTGAGCAGATTCCTTCTTCTTTGTTCTTAAAGCCAGGAAAGGCTTTCTTTCCAGGATAAAAGTGAGTAATCATGGAGACTGGCACCATGCTCCAGGTCATGAACGCAGGAGGATGATCTGGAGAGCTCTGAAGTCAGCCCATGCCCTGCAGGGTCTGCTCAGGTGGGTGTCCCCCAGCTCCTCAGGCTCAGGAGTGCAAGTTGTGAGTGACTGTCACACGCTGCCCGCCTTCAGCTGTGAGAGAGTGAGATAACCCAGATCTGAACGCACCCTGCAGGCACCATTCCTCTTCACTTTGTTATTGCTTCTACTTTTAAGTGCATATCATTAAGCACTGAGTCTCCAGAGAGCTGTAGTTAGTATTTCTATTTTTTTTTCTTTAAATCGAATTATCTCCTAACTGCTGTATCATGAAATTACACAGTGCCACAAAATAGAGAGGTAGTTTGTGCAATACACATTTTTAAGAAAGAAAAATGATTAAGGAAGAAGTAGAGCTGCAATCATTTCCCATCTACCTAATGATGGTGTTGTGCTTTGCCAAGGGCCCTTGTCACCTGTTCTAATTCACTAACCCTGACACTTTGTGTGCAACCACAAACAGCTAAAATCAATGGGAAATGGAAATGTCCTGACAAGGCCAAATTGAGCCCACCTAGGCTGCCAATGATTTCTTCACCCTTATTAATGTTGTGTGAATGTTCCTGGGTGTACAGTGGTCAATCACACAAAAGCAGGGCGCTAGAGAGCAATGCAGTGTGCCTGGTCTCCAAAGCAGAGCCCTGGAGTTAAGCATCCTGCAGTGCACCAGGGGAGCAGAGGACCTGGGAATGGGATCTAATCCAACCACGAGCTCAGCTGCAGACCTCTCTTAACTTTCAAGATGTCATTGAAGACAAAGGTGTACCTTGTACATAATTTGTAAATAACCAGCTAGCCTCTGTCTTTGCATCCTACTCCAAATATTCATTTAAAGCCACTTTAATTTTTCATTGTAATCCTTTAATGTGCTGTTATTGTATGTAGGGTTTTTGTGAGAATCCACAACAGAAGTGGGTATTCTTCACTTTATCTTATTCAAGTCTCAAGCCCTATGAAATATAGTCATTTAGGAAAATAGGCCTTGGTTCTCATCTTTATTGTGCCAAATGGAATCTCCATATTCATATTTTGGAAAATTTAAAACTTACTAATTTGCCTTTTAGATTTTTCCTAATGAAAAAATAATATGTTTTAAAAATCAGCTCTTTTACACTTCTCTAATTAAATTTCCACAGGATATTTTTTGGTGGGGAATTCAATTAGGTTTTAATTTTAGTAATCAAAAAAGCATTGGTGCTTTGAGTATTTGATTTTTAATTTAAAAATTTGACATGGCATTCCAATTAAAATGTTCAACAGTTGCATTGTAGCATAAAAAGTCTATTACATCTGGTAATCAGGAGAATCCAATGACCATAAAAAATGCAAACAGTATTTCAAGTACCCTCAGGTAATACCATATTTAGCATAGACTAAACACTTCAATTACAGCTGCCTATAGCGGCTCTGATCACTCAGAACCCATGGCAGCAAATGGAAACAACTCTTTACCTATCTCACCTTTGGATAAGGTTATACCTTTAAAATGCCATCTGAACTCAGGTTCCAGAAATATAACCAAACCTGCCAGAAACATCAAAAAGGAAGTGTTGACTCTGCTTCTCATTCATGCAAACTCACATAAACCCACAAAAAAAAAAAAAGAGAATCCATTTCCATGCTAATAAGAATTAATAACCATTAATAGCTAACAATTATTAATTCTAAGAAATATTTTCAAGAATTAATGCACCTACATGTAAAAATGTAATTCTACTTTATGATCCCACATCAAGGAGTGCAGGACCCTTCAGACAACTGAAATGCAGTAGCTTGAATGTGCCAAATCCACAAAATGAAGAAGGCAAACAGATCATGTAGAGTCAAAGTGAGTTAGGAACACAACAATACTGTTTCAGTTTTCAGCAGGTGGATCATTTATATAAAAGATAAGCCAGTACCTTGCCAGTGCCCAGCACAGGCTGGGCTCATAACAATTGTATTTACAAAGCAACCCTAAGAATATTTTGGTCCCCAGGGGCTCCGTCATTGTCATCATGGATCACAACTGGCTCCATCTAGTCTACTGACCTGCCTCTGACAGTGACAAATGCCACTGAAAGAATCCAATATTGTCATTGCTCCCAACAAAGTGTAGTTGGGAGGCAAAAAGGCATTTGAGAAGAATTGCATCTGTCTTGCCTTTCGTTTCTCCTCCATCGCTAAATAACATAATGTTCCTGTGTTAAATTTTTTCCATTTTCCTTTAAATGTCAGCTTCACTGTATACTTCTCATCAATCACATGATTATTACACTTTCAATTTGGAACTCCTTTGCTACACATGACACTGCATGGCACAGACAGCAAGGCACGAGGTCAGGTGCACCCGCATGCTTAAACATGTGCTATGGTGGAGTGGAGAAAATACCCAGCCAAAAACTTCTCTAGGTGGTCCATTTTTGTTGGGTTTTTTTTTGTAAAGAGTGGTATCATGCATTGAGAATGGAACTATGATTCAAATCATGTCAACAGCTGAATTCAGAATCTAACCTTGTACCCAACCAGCATGATGTAAAACTGATGCCTGCTGTGGATGTGCATGATTTTGCTGGAGACACTGAAGAGGCAGCTGAGAAAAGGTGTTAGATTAGCTCTTTGGTGGTTAATAGAGGAAATTTGAAAGAAAAAAAAAGAGAGGAATTAAGATGAAAATAATAGAAAACACAGAGCCTAGTGAGACTTCTTGTTTGCAGTGCTATGCAAAACAATGAACACCACAGGGGCAGACGAGGGAAATTAAGAGAAGCAATGATAGCAAGAAGGCAAATCTTACTTTTTTCAGATCTAAAAACTATTTGAAATGAGGAAAGGAAAGGTTTTCAGGAAAGAAAATAGATGCAAAGACTGAAGATACAAAGACAAGTCAGACAGCAAATCAGAATAAATTGAATTTTAATAAAAATAAATACGGCATTGATCTAAACAGGCCCTGATGAAGTAGTCAGCCAAGGACAAACAGCTCAGTGCCTTCCTGAGAGTGCTCAAAGACTGGGATAGTAAAGTACAGAAAGGTGGAGAAATTTATAGGGAATGAGAATCCTTGTCCCTGGCATTACACTGCTGCTGCTAGCAGGGATGGGAGGACAAGGCAAGGAGGCTGCAGAGTCAACGTGTGACGAGAGCCCAGGAACCCCTGAGCCATGGCCCAGGTGTCTCAGCCCAGGTGACACAGGGCACACACCCGAGTACACTCCTGAGCACACACACCTGAGTACACTCCTGAGCACACACACCTGAGTACACTCCTGAGCACACACACCTGAGTACACTCCTGAGCACACACACCTGAGTACACTCCTGAGCACACACACCTGAGTACACTCCTGAGCACACACACCTGAGTACACTCCTGAGCACACACACCTGAGTACACTCCTGAGCACACACACCTGAGTACACTCCTGAGCACACACACCTGAGTACACTCCTGAGCACACACACCTGAGTACACTCCTGAGCACACACACCTGAGTACACTCCTGAGCACACACACCTGAGTACACTCCTGAGCACACACACCTGAGTACACTCCTGAGCACACACACCTGAGTACACTCCTGAGCACACACACCTGAGTACACTCCTGAGCACACACACCTGAGTACACTCCTGAGCACACACACCTGAGTACACACCTGAGCACACACCTGAGCACACACAGCTGAGTACACACACCTGAGCACACACACCTGAGCACACATACCTGAGCACATAGCAGCCCCAGGCCAGTCCAGCAGAGACGCCAGTGTTGAGCCGTGCCAGGAATGAGCGCCGGGAGGAAATGTCTGTGTCCAAAAGCTGCTGTGAGATAACCCCCCTGGGGCTCCCAGAGGGATGAATGTGGGGTGTCACCCCACATTTCAGACTCTGCCTGTTTCTACTTATTACAACTACAGATGTTGTGTTGTAGCTGAAAGGCCAAAGCCCCCCCATCCCCTGCTCTTGGCACCTGAGAATGCTCCATCAAAATTAACAATCCATATTATGCTGGAGGAGGAGCTCTGATTCCCTGCTCTCACATACTCTCTGTAGTAGACAGAGAAAAAGAGCAGCTGGCATTTTAAGGAGTGAATATGAAAAGGGATGAGCTTAAAAGTCTAACTTGAAATTTAATACCAAATTAAAAAAAAACAACAACAACAAAAAACACCAAGAAGATTAAACAAAAGTTGAAAACAGGCTTAAAAATAAAGGAGCAAGCAAAGGAATCATTTACAAACCAAATGAAGAGGGGAATAGATAAGATAGATTCTGAATATTAATGAGCAATCAGAAGTAGGGAAGAAGAAAAGAGAAGCTAAAATAGGTCTATTTTACCACAGGCAAAATAAGGTCCAATGTTTCAATCTCCCCAGTTAAATTATAGAATAAAAAGGAACCTTAATAAAATATCAGTGTGTAAATCTCTCTCCAAACCACCCACATGCTGACTGCTGCTGGAGATAAATAGGTACAATAACAGGTAGAAGGCAAAATGCCACTGCCACAAATGCAGTCAGGTTGATTGTTTTTCTGTGGATGGTAGAGAAGGTATTTTAATAAACACAAACCAGGAAAATTAGTGCAGCTGAACTGACCAGCAGAATTATTTTCAAGAAAGTGAGATTACACTGTGCACGACTCAGACCCTGAGGGGTTGGGTATGTGTAGAAAAGATGCTAAGTAGGCTTGCTGAAGTATTGTGATGTTTCCAGTCAGGAAGCTCTGATGGCACAGAAGGGTTGATGCATTCAGGGTCCAACCTAAAATGCCACACTTTCCTACATAATTATGGCAGAGAGAATGGGACCAAAAAATTTTTTTCCTCCCTTTCATCATTTTGTTTGGGTTGGGTTACATTATTTAAGGGTGTCCTGGGGACTTGCAAGGCTTCTGAGTAGTTCCTGCTGTAAACAATGTTTTTCTCTTTTGTTCCGGGGCTGAAGCTTCACATGTAAACTGCTCATGAGGCATTCTGCAGCTCTGCTTGCTGTATCCTCGAGGCACCATATACACTAATAAGAGAGAACAAGAGTAGAACCCATGTGGAAAAGCTTTGATGTCTTGTGCTGAGACTCCACCTACAATCTGATATGTTAATCATGGCATTAGTCATTATGAAGTGAGGGGAAAAAAATTATTTCTACTATAATGAATATATAGCTTCCTGGAAGTAGTTCCACAATCCAGGCTTTTCTCCTAGCTCACTCAGTCCTATCAGTGCCATGCTGCTGTAATTTGTCTCACTGGGCAGCCTATTTATTCTTCACGGTGGGAAATCAGGACTCTCCCTCCTCTGCTGGCAGAACAGCAATCTGGAAATAAAAAGAGTGTTGTCAAAGGCTTCTGGCATCTTAAATTCAAAGACCTTCCTACTATATAAAAAAAAATCACAGGATTTCTCATTGTGAGCATATTTTTGTATATTGCCCTGCACTTATCAGGGACCAGGGCAAAGCTTTGAACTTCAGCCTTCCTCTCCTGAGCACAATTTCTGCAGCCTGAACTGAATGAGAGATGACACTGGCTCTGCTTTTCTTCTCTTGTTGCTTTCCAAAAATAATTCTCATGAAAGGTCACAGGTGAATGTCTAAGAAAAAATACTGCCCAGATATGCAGTGAAATTTTCCCAGCTCCTGCCAGCCATGGTCTGGCCCTGGTGGGTTCCAGTGTCCCCCCAGTCCTGGACAGCCTTGAGACTTTCTGGTGCTCAAGGGTCTCCTTGCACTCCCACTGAGAAGTTTAGTAATTTTCTTCTCCTCTGGAATCTTTTTACCTAACATAGGACACAGGATAATAAGAACACATGAAGGTGTCATCCAGGGCCTGAAAGTTCACATGTTCAGATGGCTTCTCCCTAAATATTGAGAAACATCCTATATGTTATTTCTTGTAGACTGAGCAATACAAGAGAAGTAATACAGAAAATAATCCTGCAGAGGATAAGGGACCAACCACCTTATATTGCATAGAGAAAAAGAAATACTTTCATTCTTTTTATCATTCTGAAATTGCCTTTTGAACACTCCAGCTCCAATGAGAGACTGACTTCTTGCTCAAGGGAATTTCAAATTAGCAGTCAGTTAAACTCTAAGAGCTGTTTCTCCTGGGAATAAACATTTGTTTTGTTTATCTCCAGCCAGCAGCTAATAGCACAATAATGATCCAATCCCCAGATCCCTTTGGCTGGAAACTGATACCTTAATCTCTGTATTGCAAGTCTTATCAGCCTTTGCTCCTATGCAGTTTGAACATTTCCTTTGTACCCTCCATGCCCCCTGCAATGAAAGACTGTCACAGATTCTGGTTTTCCTTACCATGAGTTACCTTTCCCTGACCTCATTCACTGCTTTCTCACAAATGTCACCTTTGAACTCTTTTCTTCTGGCCCCTGTGTGACTGTTACTGAAGCCCAGTGTTACTGTTAATTTTGCTTAACTTTCTCTGTTGTGCACTATCCCAGTGGAATGGCTTTTTGTTTGATTCAATGATCAAGACAAACCAGTTCTGCTCTTACCCTGCCTTTACCCAACTGCAATCGACAGAAAAGTGTACAGCAAGCACAAAGTGGGCATTTCTTTTCAATCTCAAACCACACGGAACTTCCCCATGTTACCAATTAGATCCAGTAGTATCTCAATGAAAGAGAAAATTAATATTCCTGAGGGTGGCCTTCTGGCATCCCTAGGTGGTACCATTTCTTTAGATTAGCAAGCCAGATGAATTGGGTAAGAAGCCAGTATGTTCTAGTCACATTTAGGGAAACCTTGACAGAACTGAATCAAAATTAAGCTTCCTGTCAAGGTTTACTCATCACAACATTGCATGTATCAGAGCATGGAAGTAATACTGTGAAACAGTGAAAGCTCACACAGAGAAAAAACACACAATTAAAAATGAATATATCTATTAGAAAATATCCTCCATTCCTGCCTGTATACAGATCTAACTATTTATTTATCCTACACATCTTACACAGCTTTAACACTACCTTTCTATCACAGAGGCCGTCCTTCTCTCACCTGTCCTCCTTCTGCACTCTCAGATGTTGCAGCTGTTTGATCTGGTAACATGATGCATAAGGGATAAACAGCATGGGATAAAACAATAACATAATTTTGCCTTCCTCAAGATACCTCACCAGTTTGTTTAACAGACACACCACTAATTTGACCATCTAATTAGAGTTGGCTTGTTAAATAAACAAAGGTTAGTGATTTTTAGGTTCCCTTATATGCTTCTACTTTAAAACATATGCTGTTGTGTTCATGGTCATTCAGAAGATGTAATGCAAATATCACTGATTTTAATTAATAACAAGGATTTTCTTATCTATTTAAGCTTTGTTTGTTTTTTAGTAAGTTTAGATTTTCCCAGTATCTCTCTCAGTAATAAAAGTACAGACAGACGGGAGATGTGGCCACATTTATCTCACAGTATGCTATCCTTCCATTTATGTCATACGAAGTCCACTGGAGCCTAATTCTGTCTAAAATGAAGCACAATGAGAAGAGGCCTCCAAGAGAAGTATAAAGCTTCACAGAGACCATAAATGAGTCACACATCAGCCAGTGACATTGCCCAGGAATGCAGATAGCTGCATGATAAAAGGTTGCAGCACATTCCTCATTGTTTTACCTCAAAAGGAAATGTACTCAGAAATGAGTCAAGAACACAGAAACCAGCAACCTGATGCAAAACTAATGCCAGATTTCCTTAAAATGCAAACCAAGCCTCAGCATACCTGACCAGGTAAGTACCATTTCTAGTTATAAGTTTAACATTTCTGGACCAGATATTTTCTGGTGTTAGAGGAGAAAAGAAATGCAACGGAAAAACACAATGACCCTCTTTTTTTCTTCTTTTTTAAGTGGAAAAATAGATCTACCACATTCTCTTTCATTAATTGGTTGCACATCACTTCACCTGAGGAGAAAGAAGCAATTCTATTGGACCATACAGAGTTTACCTATGCTGTCTTACACTCTTTAAGTTATTTATTTCTGCCTTCTGGAGAGGAAAAATACCAAAGGCTGCTGCTAGAAGCCATTTTGGTCCAAAATTCTTTGTAAAATATAGGAATAGCAAGAATAGTATAAGAATTTTAACATTCTCAGCTCTCCCTTTCTTTTCCTCCTTGCTTTTCCCTCCTCTATTTGCAGTTATTGTTGATTTGAGCCCAAGAACAGAGCAAAGCACCCTGCCTGTAAATCAGCACTGAATAAAAGTGAACCTGACTGTCTCTTTCAACAGCCCAGCCTGAGAGAATTGCAAAGGCTAGAGAGCAACTCAGCTAATGGAAAATAAATCAGTCGTTTAAAGTCCCTCCTGTTTTAGAAACTGCAAGTGTTACCCATCAGTGACATGGCTGAGGACATTCTTTTTAACAGCAGTATGTCCTTGCAGTTGTTTGCCAGATTCTGAGGTGATTTTGGGCTGGCTCCTTTGCCATGCTCCTTTGCCATTCCCACTTGTGGAACTACAGTAAATTGGTGGAAAATGCCACCAGCTTCAAGCAGGGAGCAATCCAAACCGGCTCTCACACTGGAGAAGAGGGTGTAATGAAGACTTGCCTCACATTTATATTTTAGGTAGCTGAAGATGCTTGGTCCCAGTGGACTTGCTCAGCCCTGAAATGGGATTAAGCTCCTATTTACACTGCACATAGGTGAGCCTCTGGATAACTGAAGTGGCTCCAAATGAGCTGCCCAAGGGTCAGGCTGAGAGGAAGGGGAAAGCAGCCTCTGATGGATGGCCACCAGCTCAGCCTGGCAGCCCCAGCTCTGCCCCACACTGTGGGGTTGCACAGGGACCCCTCCCTGCAGAGAGCAGGCTTGTCATCTGCATGGGCTGTCTGGGAGAGGACAGCTTAAACAGGGCTGGCCTGGAGTCAGACAGAGGGTCGGTGCAAAAGCCAAACAGCAGGTTTCCTGCTTTATCCACATGCTTTTCCTCTTGTGGACCACATAGAGCCCCACTGTTTAAGGCATTTTCAATGAAGTGCTTTGCCCCAGCCAAATAAACCCAGCTTGACACATGTTCAGTGGGGATGTGGGCAGGGAGAGACTTGGGAGGGAAGCGGTGGGTGGTGGAGGAAATGGAAAAAACGAGGCAACACCAGGAGAATTTGAGGGCATAAACATGAAAACAGACCCAGTGCCTGCTGGACAGAGTGCAGAGTGTGATGGGTCCGTGAGGGGTCACGGGAGTCTGCCTTGCCTGGCACGCTCGTCCCGTGGTGGGCAGTGCTCGCTGGGACAGTGCAGCTTTGATCAGGAGGATGCTGCAGTGGCAGAGGAACAAGGAAATGTGGGTCAGATCCTGCTCTGCTGCTGCCCCATGGAGTGCTGCACTGATCCAGTGATCTAGTCACTTTACAGTGACTGAGAAATTAGAATGTGGTCTACCACATGCATTGCAAAATTCTCACATCGGAATGTTGTGCTGGTTTTGGCTGGGGTAGAGTTAATTTTCTTCACACTGGCTGGTGTGGAGCTGTGTTTTGAATTTTTGCAGAACACAGAGTTGTTAATATAGAGATGTTTTTGTTATTGCTGAGCAGGGCTTACACAGAGCCAAGGCCTTTTCTGCTTTCCACACTGCCACACTGGCGAGGAGTTTGGGGCTGAATGGAGGCTGGGAGGAGACATAGCCAGGACAGGTGTGTCCAAAGGGATATTCCAGACCATATCACATACTCAGTATATAATATAGGGGGAAGAAGGAAGAAGGAAGGGACGTTTGGAGAGATGGTGTTTGTCATCCCAAGTAACTGATACACAAGATAGGATCTTGCTCCCTTGGAGCTGGCTGAACACTTGCCTGCCCGTGGGAAACAATGAATTAATTTGTTGTTTTGCTTTGCTTGTGTGTGCTGCTTTTGCTTTCCCTTTTAAACTTTCTTTATCTCAACCCAAGAGTTTCCCACCTTCGACCCTTCCGATTCCCCAATCCCACTGGTGGGGGAGTGAGAGAGTGGCTGTGTGGGGCTTGGCTGCTGGCTGGGTTAAACCATGCAAAAAACAAAGAGAGCAGAGCAGCAGTCTCGATGTGCCTTCTGCTGCTGATCAAGGCCAGGATGAAGCTTTCTATCAGTGAGAGTTCTTGCAGGACTCTGGAAGGAAGTGGATTAAAATGCCTCAGTCCAACTGATGTGTTAAATTTGAGCTTTGCTTCAGACTAGTGCAGTTTCTTAATGAACTCAGCTGTATACATGCTCCTGATCAAGCAGACAGGGAAAGCAGAGGTCTTTGAAAGTCCACAGTGGCTCAATTACAGCATGGGATGTGGCTGAGCCATGCTAGTCCAGTGGGCTCTCCTGCCTCCATGCCCATGGGCTGGCTCCCTAAGGGCTCAGTGCAGGGAGGTGGGAAGCGCAAAAAAAGCCAGTTTGTCTGCTGATAGACCTGCAAAACATTCCAGCACAGAGCTAGGAAGTGATATGTAGAGCAATATCTTTGTTTTTAGAAGAGTGAATGTATTAAAGCAGGAGTATTTCTCCCTACACTCATTTGAGTCTGTATCTGCATTGCAAGAAAGACAGCAGAAAGTTCTCATGTGCTACCAACAGGACCTGTCCTGTTTCTGCAGTGCTCTACCTTTGGAATAAAACCCATCTGAGAGAGGATTTATCAGCAGGAGTTTTACATTCATTGCTTGGGCACTTGAACATACAATAAACCATGCCTCTGACTCCTTGAATGAGGGGGGCACAGGAGGTCAGATGGTAACTGGAGTGTCTGGACCACATTCCTTCCCTATTTCTGAGGCAGTGCAGCTGCTTGGACTGCCCTGCCTTGACACTGGCTACATCTTGCAACTCTATCTGTGTTTTTATTCCTGCCATTTGTTGGTTTTAAATATTTTTTTTCCTGTCAGAACTTAAAACCAAAAGTTATCTGTCCATCACTCTGCAGAATCTAACTTTAAACACGAGTTTCTGGAGCATCTTTCCCAAAGATATAGTCCTTCCTTATTGACACAACTCCCACTGACTCTGTCCAGCAATTTAGCTATAAGTCACAAATTTCTGCAAGCTTCCAACACTGCATCTGCTGGATCAATGTTCTGTGGGAAAAGAATGTCAATAACTAGCATTAAGGTTTGATTTGTAAACACAGCTTTAAGGATGGTTTGAAAAATGGGATTTGGCTGGAATTCCTGAATCTTTCCACCATAACTTGTCCAACAAGCTCAGACTTCAGTTCGAGCACTGAACAATTTTGGGGAAGACTGTTCCTCTCTGAAAATATGGTACTCTTGCCTTCTTGTTTAAGCATGATTTTTTCTGTATTTCATATTCCACAATATAATCCCTCTCCTTGGGAGAAAGGGGGCAGTAAAGTTGGACAGAAACAGATTTCATTTGAATGGAAACTTGAGCCTGAGGTGCCTATTTGATCTGGACATTTTCCTCCACAGTTCTTTCCTGTTGGACAACATGGCTTGTGATATATCCAAGTCTTTTCTCTTGGGGAAGAAAAGTGATGCATTATGGATTGCATATTCTAATTAAGAAACATAAAGAGATCACCAAATAACTGATAAATTTAGTTGTATGAGACAGTAATAATTACCAAGTAACCAAATTATCTGGGGCTTTGAATACTTAGCTGTTCAAGAACATTTCAAAAATTTTTATGGCAAATAGACTTTCCATATTATTACATGGTAATACAAGACTAATTTCCATTAGAGTTCTAGCCAAAGAAAAAGAAAATAAAGGATAAAAAAAGGGAAAAAAAAGCTGGCAATCTTAATAGTCTACTTAGATAGTAAATCAAGAAATGTCTAGCTTCTGCACAGGTAAATTGGAAGCATTTTGTGGAGAGACTATTGAAATGCTAATGTTAGAGATACAGTAAAACTGTTGCCTCCCCCAAAACAGAATCTGGCATGAGCAGTGGATAAAAAGCATTATTACACTATAGTTAAAAATACAGCCTGTATCACAGATAGTTGCCTATAGTAGAGAAATTTATTGATACACTGAATTATAATAACACAGGTCTGAAATGGAATCAGCTCATCCCTCCTGACAGAGTAACCAGAAAAATATCCTTCTTTTACAGAGTGGAAAATGAACCAGAATTAGTCACAGAACATATTCCATTTCTGCTCTGGGAGGGTGCCAGGTCAGATTGGGGCCCTCTGGTGCATTTGTTCATTCCTTTACACCCCAGCCCAGGGCAGGGTGCTGATGGTGTGTCAGACACGCTGCACTGAGCAAAGTGTGATGGCTGCAGATTTTATAGGTGGTGGGTGAATTGCAGGCAGGGTGAAAGCAAATATGGTTAGGGCACAGAGCAAAAAATCTTTTCATGAGTTAGTAAAGGGTTTGGTTTTAAAAGTTAGGTGTGACTGAAATTAATTGTGAACAATTTGGAATTAAAACAAGCACTCTAATAATTTCTTTAATTCTTAATAGAAATTAGCTTTGTTAATGTTTCTTTGTGACAGCTACAGCTGCTGAGACTTTGAGCTGACAGAAAAAAAACCTCTGAGGGAAATTTATTAGGATCAGGCTGTAAACAGAAGCAGGACAGACTAATTTTTTCATTTCTCAAGCAGAGAAACACCAAACTGTGGTTCCCTGGCAGATTGGATGGAAAGTAATAGAAATGGAAAGCACATTGGAGCTGTCATTTAAACTTGATGTTCAGGGGCCATTTTGTTTTTTTAGTATATGCTTAAAACTGACAATATCCCCTGAAAGATCAAAACTACCATTGTGTTCAATCCCAGGTGCAGTTCAGCCACTCTGCAAAACACAGATGTGTTTCACTGAAGCAAAGTCAATGCGACTTAAGTGCTTTGCTGAACTGGAGCCATAGCTGGACCTGAGTCAGAGACCCATCAACCTCACATCCTGCAGCACTCCCATAGCTCACAGAATACCCCTTTCCCAGTGTAACACTGCCTGTCCTGGCAGAGAGGTGTGTGAGTCCTGCAGGGACCTCAAATAAGGTGTTTCCAGGGAGTGTCTGTCCCTCCATTTGTGCTGATCATGCACAAAGCTGCTCTTACACTGCTCACATTCTCTTGGTTTCTTGTGATCTTTATAATTTGTGAATAAATTATTTGTTTTATGGAGCTGTAGCATATGGCAGCAAAGAATCACTGTTATGAGAAACTCCCAGGTGACAGAAAGAAAATGAATAACTGATTTCTTGTTGCTGTGTATGCGTGAGTATCCCCTGACATTGGGTCCTAGGTCATATGAATGCATTTCACTCCAAAGACAAGAGTAGGGAAAGAGCTGTCAGACCAGGCATAAAACAGGAGGCAAAGGACTGGTTGAGTGTGATCACCTGAAGGGTCTTTTCTATTGTTCTTACATGCAATAAGAAGGACTACACTATTTCAGTGGCAGAAATGGGGGTGGAATAAATCACATAAGCAACTGAATATCTGTCCCCAGATTATTTTATCCTATTGTGCTACGAAGAGAAGACAACAACTACAAAGTTTACCACTAGTTGTGGACAGCAGTTTGTAAGGTTGTTCTGGTTTTGCTCTGTAGAGGGAAAATCAAACCAGAACATGAAGTCTGAAATCTCATGCATCTTGAAATCTGCCTTTTATTTGGACTAATCTTTTACTTGATCTGAATATAAGGTTTTTGTCTTTCCAATATATTCACCAAGAATCCATTCTGCATATAAACCAATCTCACATTTAAGTAATGGAACAGATTTCATTATCTGCATCTTACCAGTGTTTTGGTGTCAGGTTGTTACTAAGATGCAGGTGTTGGGTGGATAACAGTCATAAAAGATAGTAGAAAATGTTCCTGAGGATATATGACTTGTACCTGGTTACTTTTTTAAAAAGCTATTGATATACATGAGCTCTTAGTATTTATTTAGTGCCAAAAATGTGGCACATTAGTACCAAAGTGTTCCCTGACCCTGAACTATTACAATTGAACAGAGAGGCACAGTAGAGTCATTGTATGCTGGAAAATCCAGCTGAAATCTTGTTGGTAAAGGTTTGATTTTTGGTTTAAACTCCCTTCTTGTAAGTCTTGTAGTGCTGCCCCAAGAGTGTCATCAAGGACAGATCATGGTGACTGCCTTTATAATGCCAAATGTCTCATAAAGTGCCAGCATGTGATGGAAAAATTCTGAATGAGGGATTGCTTTCCTCCAGCATTAACACTTTAATACATGGAAAATAAGTTTGAAAATAGGATCTTGTATTCAAGACCTGATCATTCCCTTACCCTCACCTCTAATGCTTTCCTCAGACATTTGGAGACACAGCAGGAGCTGATGACTCCAGACTTTTGGGCAATTAAGACTGTAAGTGTAGCACCATGGATAAATTATTTTAAGGATCCAGGTATCTGTGGCTCAGGCTCACTGGAGCCACCTGCTGCAAAGGAGCTTTGATCCTATCTCAGGTGAGCTGAGGTGCCTTTCAGACTTTTTAAACCTAACAGCTGAAGCTTGGTCTGAAACAGGATAAAAAAATAGCAGTGTTTGGATAGGACGTTTTTCTAGAGCTTTGTACAAAATTCAGGTTTATACATGGAAGGTCATTTTTCATGAAGCTGCTCTTGGTGCTTTGTGATTTAAATTACCATCCTACTCAGGGGCTCTTAGCAGGGAAAAATTATTAACTGGCAGAGTGGCAATGGTAGAAGTGTTGTAGCCATAAGAGTGCAAGAATATTCTGTTATCAACCTCTGCTTCAGTCCCTTCAGACATAAAATGAGGCTCATGGTGCCTGCAAGAGCATTTGTTGGTTTGTTTTTTCTCCAGCAGGCTAATACCTGTGCTTACAACCCTTGCCCTGGCTATTTGACATTTTCACCACAGTGTGCAGAGACAGAAAGTGCTGCCTGCCTTCAGTATTAGGCAGACAGATTTAATGGTCTCAAAGGCTGGACCTGTGCTCCCGTGGCCAACTTCAGTACAGTTTTTGTATTGCAGTGGTTTTCTAGCTCTTTCTGCTCTCTTTGCCTCTGCCTTAGCTACAGAAACCTCTGACCCCAGAGATCATAAGCACATTGCAAAGGTCTCCAGTGCTCAGACCCAATTGCTGCTGTCACAAACATTCAGGATAAGCATCATATTCTTGCTATCCAATACACAGAGCAGAAGACAATAGATTCAAAGGAGATTTTAGTCAAACCAAAAACCGACAGGTGATTTTTCTGTAGTCTCAGTGCTATGTATTCCTCTCTAAAAATGAATTTTAAAATTGCATTTGTGGTAGTTTGGGTTCAAGAAGGGACAGGAAAAATCCATGGGAAGAAGAAATGCACTGGCTTTCTGTTATTAGTTCCATCCTCTCTGCCTCAGGGAGGCCCTCAGACACAGACCACTGGAAAGATATTCTTTAGGAGTGGCAGAAGATGCTTGTTTTGGTCTTACACAGCTCATTAGGAATCTGCTGGCTTTTGGACACTGTATAATAACAGATACAGAACTGGGATGTCCACAGTACCTGTTCCTCCACTTCTGTGTAAGTAGGAAAAAGCAACGAGTGACATTGGTAGGGTAAAATTTTCTGGTAGGAGAAAAAAAGGAAAATGGGGAAAGATGGATTGAATTATACCTTTTGTAAGGAGATTGAAACCTAGAAAGGCTTTATCAATGGAATAAAACACAAAGACTTGAGGAAATACTAAAAGAAAAAAAGAAAAAGAATCAGCAAAAGTCGAAAAATGTAGGCCTATGAAAGATTGCTATGATCATTCCTAGTGAAACTCTTAGAACAGGGTTTGTGCAGATGCTGAATAATCTCATGCTGGTTGCTCTGAGATATCTGAAGATTGAATTCTGTCAGATCAATATAAGAAATGTGCTTTCAATACAATGCCAACACTTACTGTAATAGGCAGCAAAATGTTGCATCCACGTCTAGCTCTGTATTGTCATTTCAGATTTGAGTTCAAATATCTCAGACATTTTATGACATGCCACAGGAGACTGATACAGTTTCTGCAGCAGAGAGTATTTTCCCTCTTAGACATCATGCAGCCCCCTTCTGCATTTTATTTGCACGTTTAATTTGTAAGTTTAAGAACCAAAGAGAACAGAAATTTTAAGGCTCAGTTTTCCCTGTCTGACAAGTACTGGTTTTCAAAAACCCTGAACTGAACTCCTGCAACCCAGAAATTCCAGAAACAGGCAATGAAATCCTGGCAAAAAGGGATTCCCTGCCTGCCCAGTGCATTTGTTCTGACAGAAACATATTGCTCCTCTCTTCAAACCTGGAATGATGGAAATACTGTCAAAAGAAAGCAAAGATGAACCAAATTAATTTTAAGCTCCAACATTTACAAAGGTATTTTCAATACAAAAAATGAATAGGCTTCATGTGTTGGAAGACTTACTGTCACTGTGTGTCAAGTTTAAAAGTCCAAGTCACATCTCTTTCAGGTACCTTTCTTACAAAGTTGCCCCATTCTAAGATCTAACTTAATCTTAACAGTCCACAAACACTGGAAAGCCCTTATAAGACAGGTTTTACTCTGAAAAATAAAACCAGAATGTCAGCAGTTTTTATTATTATAGCTCTAGGGAACTAAATTGGAATTTTTTAAGGTAAAGGCATCAGACCATTAAAGCGTATCTGTTTATGGTTATAGAAAATGGAATAGAAGATCTTTAGCATATACTGTATTCATAGTGTCATCAAAATGTTCATTTCAGGTCCGGAAGGTTTATTAAGTTGCCTTTATGAGTTGAGGGTGGAGGTGCAGGTTTCAGAAACAAGGTCGTTCCAGAAGCCAAACTCCCATGTAGGGGGATGAATGCTCTCCAAATCCAGTTTTTAACGTGATATTTAACAGTATTTAATGTTTCTCTTGTCACATATCAGTGACTCAGAGAGATGTCTTCTTTCATGGATATAAATTCACCCTGCTCCCAAATACAGTTAGCACTTTTCAGCAAAGCTCTGCCTTATTCAACAGGGAGCTCATTTATTTTCCTATTCAAAAGAAGGAGATCTCACTTTTCCTTTTTTTTTTTTTTGTTTGAGCCTTCATATTCTGCATTAGAGACCAGGGAATTATTAGGTCAGGAAATGGAGTCAGAGCTACATGAATCAATCATGCCTTGTGTCCTCATATTGCAAACACAGAGACTGATGTCACTGGGGATTGATGAATGCCACATCTGCATGTCCAACAGCTTGCAGGCAGTGCTGGGAACTCACTCTGCAGCTATTTTGTGGTTACCTTCAACTCTGATTGATACCACCTCCTCACTGCTTCCTTCTGCAGTCTCCAGTGGTCTCTGAATGAAGGGAACTTATTCCTGAAACTCCAATCTCACTAAGAGATGGGGGTTTTGGCTTCCTCTGGCAAACTCGTAGGAAGTTGGTTTCAAGAGAAAAAAAAAGTTGACATTTAAGATCTAATTTTTGCCCAAATTCAGCAGTTTTTGCTGAGACAATTTTGATTTGACACATTTCTTCTTTGCTCTGGGTACCCAAGAGCTTGTCAGGGTCCACATACCAGAGGAGGTGATTAATGCTCTGCTTGCCTTGTCTAAAGAGTGAATGCTCACTCATCCAATATGAGCAAGTCAAGAACAAAGGACCACACGCATGAAACCACCAGACATACTGCTAGACAAGAGCTCACTGCAAAAAAATACCACATTAAGGGATGGGAGGGATGGGAGGGATGGGAGGAAAAAAGCAAAATGCAAACCCAGTTTTCCTAAAATAACATGCAATCTGAAATTATGTCAAAAACTAAAATTGAATTAAACAGCTTGTGAAAGAAAAAATCTGACTAACTGCAATTTTCCTTTAACATGATGAAATTTTCTGTAACTTCAGGTGAGAAAAGATCATTCCTGAAAAAAATCTTTCATAATTTCATAAAAATCTTATTCATTTCTGCTGGTGAGTGCTTTAAGTGGTGATCTGAGCACAAAGAAGCTGAGAACAGTTAGGTCATGATCCTTCTTTACCCAGGTCATGCAGGCTTCCAGGAGAAAGCTTGGTACCATTGCACTCCAAACAGGAGACCTTCATTTAGCCACTGAACACATGCATTAAAATGTTAATTTAAAAATTGTGTTTATAAATGTAAACTGAAGCCATCCTCACTGCATGGTGGATTCAATTGTGCCCATGTGGTGAGGCTCAGGGTGCAAGTCAGTTCATGTCATCATGAAGATAATTAGATATCCAGTCTCCTGGGAGGAGCACAGCACACAACACTTTCCATGGCACCACAAGGAAATTTGGCAGGCCCTGAGCTCACAGGAAAATTAATCCAGCAAGCAGCACATTTATGACATGTATCCAATGGGATCTCAGGGAAAATGGCAGTCAAGAGCATATTCAGAAGTATTAATGAGAATGGCACCAAACCTGAAGTCCAAATAGTTACTCCTCACCAGCATGATGTCTTTTGGAATCCAGAGAAGCTTTGGATATGATGCCCAGATCTACAGCAAAATTACTAGACATGCTTTGAAGGATGGGGAGAGAGGAATTACCTCAGGGAATTGAACACTGTGACAGGTCTGTGGTTCAGAGCTTACTGAATTTTACGAGAGACAACTAATTTTAATTACTGCTCTTCCAAAGTAATTTCAAACATTTCTCCAAAATACACAGGCTGCTACAGAGGCTCATGTGCATAATGAACATCTGTAGTAAAACTGCTTTATTATGGGTTGTTTGATGCTGTTTATTGCATACCCATTGGTTTTTGGAATGGCATTAGTGAGCAGCATTTTGAAGATGGATGCTAAATTTTGCTGTGGCAAATTAGTGTCAACCAAGAACATATTAGCAAATAAAAGAGTGCATCTGCTCCGAACAATGCTTTTTCTTTGCATCATGATGATGATTGAAAGGCTGTAATAAAGAAATGATACATATACTCTATCCCCCAAACTACATTAAAAAGCTGTTGCAGGCAATCAGCAGTGCAGCAGGATAGACAACTGCATTGCATGAGAACAGTGGAGGAGCTGATGCAGTTTGCCTTGGTTTATAAGGAGAACACCATCCTCAGTAACAAAATGCAGTTCGGTGCAAAGTGTTTGCTGCCTTGCCTGCCAGCAGCCTTTGTTGTAACTATCTCCTATCTGTCCTTGTTTCCTGGATATCTCTTTGTCTGAGTTTGTCTCCCTTTCCTCCTCTCTAGATTAATATCAATTCCAGGCCAGGGCATGTAAACTCCCTTGACAATCGTTACAGTAAAACTTCAAGGAAAGTCTTTCTGAGATATGGAGAGCAACATATGGGGACAGTTTGCTTTATGTCTCATTTTTCATACTAATGTGGTTATTTTATAGGACTGCATCTCATCTCCTGTCTGACTAATGCCTGAGCTCTGTCTCATTTAAATGAGAAGTTCTTCAGGTTCACTAAAGCACAGGAGGTTTGAAGCTTTATCATGCAGCTGATGCTGCGGTGAGTATTTGCTTAACATTGCTCAGCAGTGAATAACTCTTCTCTTCAATATCCTGAATTTTGCTCTCTCATAGGCAGTTCAGTCAGAACAGAAGTGCTGTGGTACAAACTTTAGTTTATTTTTCCTTAGACAGAAGGAAATTTTGGTTCAAATCACTCATGTGGTTTAGGTTTCCCTAGAGCAACTCTAATGCGTGATGCTCACAGTCACTTGGCAGGCTCCTTGCGGGTGTCAAAAATGTTCTTGGCTTGAACCAAATGTCTGAGCAAGTACATGTCCTGGGGCAGTGCTAGACACAGGAAAAATGTCCTCCAGAGCAACTACTTAAGAGAGATAAACTTTTAAAATGTGGGCTTTGCCACGATATTTCTGTTTCTAATTACTGGAGCAGAGGGAATAATGAGGGATGAGGATGGAAGGAGAGGAAACATCCATTAGGAATTTAAAAACAAAGGGTTCTTTTGTCTTTAGAATTCTCACTTTAAATGACTTTAAATTTGAAATGCAGGTTTATTTTTAGGAAAAAAACTTTCAAATGGATAAGTTAGACATTCAAGTGAAATATCTCAAAACCATTCATGTGAAATATTTCAACAATTCACATTTGTGTTTGGGGACTTCATTTCAGATTTAGTATATTTTCAAGACTTCAACTTGCCTTGAGTCTGGAAATGTTTGTTGTTGGTTTTGTTTTGTTTTGTTTTAAATTTTGTTGGAAGAGGAAACTTCCAACAAAGAGTTTGTGCCCAAATACATGTCCAAGAAACAGTTCATATTAGAAATATTTTAATTTCCATACAAAGTGCAGTTTTGTTAGCAAAGCTTATCCAGGGAATGATTGCTGGAATGACTCTTGGGGGTACTGCATGTGTAATTAACAAAGGTCAAGTTCAGGAAGTCAATGTATTGTGAATCCTCTCCTTTTATAGTTTGCAGTAGTACTCCAGGACCTCACACGCTAAGGAATTAGAGTTTGGAATTTTAATGTCCTGCTTGCCAGCTCTGATCACAAGGATAAAGCCATTGTGGACAGCTGGTGCCTGGCTGGTTCAGCTGGAGCACTTGGGACCAGGGAAGCTTCTGCCCAGGGTTGTGTCCTGGCACCTCTTAATTACCACAACAGAACTGACTGGTTTCCAGGGGAGGCAAAACACCCCAAGATTCAGGCTCTCTATGACATTTCAGCAGTCTTAGCAAAATTTAAGTGGAATTTAGTTACCAAAAAGGACAGAAGTGGAATTTAGTGCCCAAATTCCACATTTAAGTGGAATAGAGCTGCCTAGACCGCACTGCCTGCAGGGAATTACTCCTCCTTAACTTCCCAGTGCCCACTCAAAAGACCTTTTATTGCAGAAATACACGCTCATCACTGGAGCAGAGACAAGGTCCAACCTCCCAGCTGCACACTTTCCAATCTCACCTCATTGCCTCTGGCTTCCCCCCTCACTCCATGGCTTCATAATGTACAGCTACAGCAGGTGACTGTCAGCAGAGCACAGGAAAGCTGCTGCCCCACCTTGTCTCCTTCACAGCTTTACTGTAAAAGGCTTGAACTTTGTCATAACTACCCAGACTGTGGTGTTTTTGGGCACCTCATCAGGACAGGAGAAGCACATCCCAATCCCATATTCAAAAAAATTTCAGAAAAAGGCAAAGATACCATGTGGCCAAAGAAAACAGAAAATGTGTATCTCACTTTTTAGCAACATCTGAAGCAGCAAGCATCAAATAAAATGTTAAGTATCCCCTCCTCTTTCTGTGACAGTGCTGTAAAGGAAGAATAATTTATTCACCCAAAAAACTTGGCACCGAATGGGACTGTTATGCACCCCAGCTTTACATAGATACTGAATTAATGCCTGAGTGTAGACATCTAAATCCTGAAGAAATATTGGATTTCAGACAGTTTTCACTGGTTAGTAGGGACTCATGAAACCTCATAATGGGCAAAGAGAAGGTCAGTAGGGAAAAATACATTAACTGGATAAAATTATCACATATGCAAATGTGATGGAGGTCCCCTGTCACACATGGAATACACCATAACACCCACTGACACAGACTGCTGTAGCTGACAAAAGTTTGTATGAATTTAAAGTGCATTAAGATAAATTTATCAGTTAGGGGGTAGTGAGCAAAGAGATGGCACCACTCATCTGCTGGGAGATGTGGAATGGATGATTGCATCAGGAACACACCAGTGTATGCCTGCCTCATTCTTATATACTTCTCTAAACATCTGACACAGTGCACTGATAGAAACAGGGTAGAGGAAGAGCTTTGATTTGCTGATTTTCCAGCTTGCCTGCCCTTCTGGGTCTTATCTTTAAATGCCACTTCCTTGAATTTAAAACAGAAGACATCATCTTTTCCCACAGACTTCATCTTTCTTGGGCACTGTTGGCTGTGCGTAAGAAGGACATCAACTCTTGGACTCAGGAACATAAAAATTTGGTGTGTGCTGTGATGCAGACTTCACTGTCTGCACAGAATATGACTTAGACCATTGAATTTTACTCGTTACCTTGAATCTAAATTACCTCATAAAATTGCATGTTCAAGACCTGCTAGTGATTTTAATGACAAAAATCACTGACAATCCTAAATGCCACTAGTCAATGTCTGTTTTACATACTCAACTATAAATTGCAATAGGAATAATTCCTTTTTCTCATGCTTCACTTTTCTCATTTTAAAAATGAAAGTTTCTTGGAGTCTTTGTGTTCCTATATGTGTGAACCTGGAATTATGCTCAATAAAAGCATGAATAATACAAATTCTATCTACCACATGGAAGCAGACAGTCAGCTGCTGATTTTTCATGGAGTGTTGGGTGGTCCCTGATGTGGGATAAGCTTCTCTCCTATTGATAAAGACCTCATTTTCCCTCGAAAGATCTCTTGTGAACAGCCAGCATATATTTTTTTCATTACTTTGCTTCTTTTTAACCCAGAAGAGCTTGAGAACCAAGATATCATATTTTCTTTAGCTGAGTGAAGCTGACACATCGCTAGGGAAGGGTTAAAGAAAAACAAACCTCCATCAAGATGTTCCTGGAAAACCCAAGCAGATAAACACATGGGAAGCTCAGACAGCCGGCCTTCTGTTAAGTGTGTGAGAGAAATTTCCCATCTTGAGGTAAGGAAGACAGAGGCACTGTTAAATTATGTTTCCCGTGAGTGTTACTGAAGCATACTTACACATATTATATGAGGTAGAAAATTAGTACTTTGAATTGTTATGGTTACATTTGCAGTAAAGTGTAAGTGTTTGCAGTTTTTCAGAAGTTTGTCTATGGTTCATCGTGCAGTTCACCCACTGAGAGGAAAATTTACTTGCTGTAAAATAGCAGAACAGATCAACAGCTACAAGGGAACAATTGAAAACTCTACCCAGAGTCCTGTTTCTGGAAGAGGTGATTATTCTAGAGATGAAAGGACTGAAATGACAGCTCCAGGCTTCACATTTATCCACAGATCACCTTTGGAAAGGTTTAGGCCTGACCCTCAGTGCGCACTCAGCAGTGATATTGGTGGACTTGCACACATTGGTATCAATCTCTGACCCTGGAGGTGTGGGTCTACTCATGAATCAAAACTCTGTTACAGCACAGCTTAAATAAGTTTAGGATTTCTCTGATAGTGACAGGTGTCTCTAGCAGAGGTAGGAAAGTTGTGGTACCTAGGTCTCAGAATTTTTTAGATACGTATGTGGGTAGCTATGTATATACTTAATATTTTATTTATGTGTGTATCTATATTTATATATTTTTATGCATATGTATATATAATGTATATAGGTTATGTACTTAATTTAGGTAGCCCCAGTACTGTCAGAAGTGGGAAGAAGGCTGAGCCCTGGCAGCTCTGTGCAGTGGTGATATGAATTGCTCCCTTTTCTCTCTCTTAAATGCAGATAATGGAGGCACCTTCTGTAGACAGGCTG
>VWYI01029890.1:0-23027 GCA_013399455.1 Anthoscopus minutus | reverse complement strand
AATGAACACCAATAGGAGGTGATAATACAAAATTGGTATTATAAGAAATTCTTATAATTTTGAGCTACACAGGCAGTCAGGGCTTTTAAAAATTAATGTACAGAAAAGAAGGAAATAATACATGGAACATATGTGCAGAGGCTTTCAAACATATAAATGAATGTCAGTCCACATCTCAGGGGCCAGAGACCTTTTTCCCTTTGGAAAAACTGGACTACACATTAATGTGTTTAAAGCCAAAAATTAGTCATTGAGTAAATTAAATTAAATCCATTTGAAATAGAATTAAAATGATGGAAAAGTGCTGAATATAGTTTTTGTAACAATTAGAGTTGCTCTACAAAAATTAATGAAAAGCTCCATCTTAATCAAGTCATAGTTCTGTCAGCATCCCTCTTTGTCATTCTCTATTGTCATTTAAATAGCTAATCTTTCTCTTTTCCTTGCCACAGTTTCTACCTTTCATATCAGCTAGAGTTGGCTTGCCTCCAAGTTCCATGATAGTTAATTAAAAAGTTAGGAAAACCACCTGATTTAGGCTTCTTGTGGCTGAAGGAAAGCAGATACACTTGTCAGGAAAAGAAACAAATGAGTTATGCTATTTTTGTATAATTGTGGAAGATAGAGATCAAAACAGCCTCTTAGGTCATGTAGTTCAGCTTTACTAGGGCAAACACATTTCCAGCAGGAAGAGTTTTTATGTTTTAACTAATCCAGTTTTGAAGATCCCAAATAATGAGGATTTCATAACATTGCAAATTTATTCTGATTACTCCTTTCATAAACTATATCCACAAACTTTTCTCCTTTTTGCTATTTTTTTTTCTTTTTGTTCTTTTGCAAACACTATAATGTTATTTATACTTTATTATTATTTTAGCAGGAAACAAGCTGTGTGAATTATATACTTTGTGCTGGGTGAAAACATGCTTTCAAGTGTGATCATTGGAGATTTCTGAGACATCCATCACTGCATGTCACACCTCATAGATTCTTTATCTTTGCCCTCCATTACTGCCATTGATGTATTCTGAGAGAGCTTTGTCACGAGAGAAGAACCAATTGTATGAATGATCCAATTAATGTGGATCTCTCCAGGCTTCTGTAGGAAACTAATCTGTGCCGTGGAAATGAATGGATAAAAATAAAGCTACACACATGCTGCTAAGTTGGTGTTCTCTTTTATAGATATAAGAGTAAGGGAAGGATGCTGGAAGAAAAGACTGAGCCTTTCCAGTAATAAGAAGAGATGTTCTTTAATCATTTTATCCCAAAATTTCAAGAAGAAAAAATGCTTTATCTGCTTTAACTGAAATTTACTTAAAAATCATAAAATATAAAAAATGCACTTCCTAAAATATCTTTAATGCAGATGTTTTGATGCTTTGCTGGCAGGGGAGCAGAACAAAAATGGGACAGGAATCCTAGCAAGGGGCCAGTCTCTCAATGGAGACAGAAATGACATGAAAAAGGCTCTGTAGCCCCCACTAGAGAGTGAACCCAACAGTCCCTGCTCTTCTTATAACAAATATAGCAGGAAGTAAAAAGAGAGGGAGCCTGGAGGTGAGATTAGTGTGTGGTGAATACAGAGAGCCTGCCCAGACACACACACCTATCCAGGCTGCCCCTCAGAGCGTGGCAACAGCTGCCAGAGGATTCACAACCACTTAGGGAAATACTGGGGTTTTTGCTGTAAGCAACACCTCTTTTTAATACCTTGGCATCTGGTTTGTTTATTTAAACTTGGGGCAGGGACTGTTCTTTGCATACAGCTTAGATGTACTATGTTTTTGTACTGGCTGAGGTAGGACTCTGTGGACATTGTTATCACACAATTAAGGGATAATGGTAAAACCAAATAGATATTGCAATTGTCAAATCCTCCAAATAAAAATCCAGCTGTTTCACAGCCCTTGCAGTTTGTCGGAGCTGCAATGTAAGCATGAAGACCAGAAGTAATTTCCTTATTGTGAAATAGTATTTTTTCTCAGCAATGAAAATGATAAAAACCTGGCTTCAGGGAAATTCCAAAGCCTCGCCCATCCAAGATAATGTCTGCACAATACTCAAAATCAGAAAGGACCAAGTAGTTAATTCACACTACTCCTACTCACTCCACACCAAAGGCCACACACTGATGGCAACTCCCAGATACACAGATACCATTCAGGGAAAGTCTTGAGAAGTGAATGTTTTTAATGAGGACTATGTGCCTTTAAATAGATGGTCCAGGTCTTTGAAGTCACAGAAGTGGGCCAAATTGAACATTCTACTTATTATTATTTTTCTTAGACAGAGGATGTAACAAATGTGTTAATGTACATTCATCATTGCAATGGTTTTCAGCTGAGGCCAATCTTACTTTTTGTAGCCAGGATTTTTCATTTTCAGACACTGAGCCTGCAATTTGCCACTTATAGAAATAGCAAACTAATGCCTGTTTTCTTTGTACAAATGATCAGTCAGTACAGCTGGAGACAACCCTATGGAATTATTTTGCTTGTTTTCAGTATAAATTCCAAGGAAAGTGCTCAAGCAGTTTGGGTCAGGCCCATTCTCAGTTATTTCCATCTTTCCCAACACTGCACATTATCAGCTCTTTTTCCCTATCTTCTTTCAATTTTCCTTCAAACTCTTGCTACTCTGTTTTATTTGCTCTCTGGACACAAAACTTTTCTCCCTTTTCAGGGCATATAGTACTGAGAACTTGGTCAGATAGAGTTAAAACGCAGACAGTTTTCATCACAGTCACAATGGTGCAAAGATCAGACACCCAGTGTTATTGTCCCTCCAAAATGGATCTGATTCTGAAAAATTCTACATGGGCTTATGTATTTTGTTCAAATGTAGCCTTGTGATTTTTTTCATCTAGAAGTCTTTTATGTATCCAATTGATTTGTTATGCTTCAAAGATATGATTACAAACCCTGAAAACTAACCAGTGAATATAAGTAATTTGAATCTGTGAAGCACATCAGTCAATATGTTCACTCTGAAACCCCCACAACATGCTCATAACAATGCTTCATTTTTATCAGCTTCCTTCCAGATCAATATTTATAGTATCATTCAAGCATTTATTGTGATAGAACAGTAAAGCTCAGGATCCAAATAAGAAGGAAAAGGACAGCATTAAATGCAGGGCTCGCTTTTAACAGCTTGCAGATCTCTGAGTTTTCACTCATTTCCTTTGATTAGAGTTCAGATTGGAAGGCTCTGGTCCTTTCAATAGAAGAGTTTTCTAAATCAAGACAGGAAACTCTTTCCTGATAATTTGAATCACCATGCTCAGGCTGGGCTCCTCTGGGGTGCTGGTGGGTGAGGAGAGGCTGCACAAGCACCCAACTCTCCCCTACCACACCTGAATTACTGTGGCTCTGCCATGGCTCACTCCTGGCTGTGAGGAGTGCTAAAACTAGACACCTGTACCCCTCTAAGCCTGGTTGTTCCCTCCGTCCCTGCATTCTCATACATCTTAGGATCCCAAAGCCATGTTTAACCTACCCACCCTACTGAGAGTCCTTCTGCTTAGCACAAGGATGGAACAATAGGCAGCACAGCACACTCTGGGACAGGCCTCGATCCTTCCTCGTCTCTCCTCATAAACTCATCCCTCCCTCACCCCACCCTCAGCTATGGCTTCAGTGTAAGTGAGGAAGCTGAGCTGCTCTAAATTGGCTCTTTTTAATTTTTTTTTCACACTTTCTATATGTGAAACTCGGGGCCTAGGAATTTTCAGTAGGAAGGATTAAACACTGGCAAAGTTGTGAGTGTCCAAATGCAGGCTCTATACAAGAGGAAGTGCCAGGCAACAATAATAGGCTGTGCTGCCAGCCTTGCCTATAGCATATCTCTCTATTTACTGAGGGGTGATGTATAATTATGATGAGTGATGCAGTCTGCTCACTAGCCAGAGCTCTCAGAACTTGGCTGTCTGTACAGTGATGGAAAGAGGATCATAATAACTTCTACTTGTGACTGATGATGTGGTTTACATTTCCCACATAGGGATTTCTGGCTGGGGAACAGATTTTTTATTACTTTTTGGGCCTGGTTTTATCTCAGTCTTAAATGGTTGGTTTGCTTTGGACAAGTGGCATTAGCAGCATCCTGGCGTTCTTTGTGTGTCTGGCACTTTTCTGGTTTTATTCCTGGACACTAAACCAAGGATGTGTACTGGCATGTAGTCTTTACCTTTTACTGAGCCAAGTTAACCCATCAATGTATGTCTAAAAAGAGACATGGCAATATTCATAGCTGTTACTGCTAGGGAACCAAAGCAGTTGCCAGTGTTCAGAGAGTTTATACTTATGAGACAGTGGAAAGAATCCCTTTTATTTGACCTCTGGTGTGCACGCAGTTGCAAACAACTTCAACTGCTCATGGAATTCATAGATCCCATTCTAACAGCCTTCCATAGGGAAAGATTAAGTGCTTTCAACAGAATTCCCTTATTTCAAGGGAGCTTAAAAAAAAGTGCTGGTCTTCAGATTAGTTCGAATTAGTGGTACACCCTTGTCTCTTAACAGAGAAAAGGGATTAGATTTAACTCAGGATGCCTGAGTTAAATCTTGAGTTGCTTCTGCTAGCAATCTGAACATGACAGGAGCTTGGAGAAAAGGCACAATACAGCTGACACAGGTGTTCTTCCTTGCTCTGTCCAAGATATTTCACGACCATCTTTTTGCTTAAAAAACCTTAGAAGCATACCCAGTTCTTTGCTTTAAAATAACTTCCAAGGCAAATATTTTCTAGATTTGTGGCATAAAATATAACTTTCCTTAAGGATGACTCCTGGAAAGGAATGCATTTTTTTTATACAAAGACCTGGCAGAGCACAGAAAGGCAGGCACACCAGACTGAAAGGGTCCTCAGGTATGCTGTCCCCACCTATTCCACATCATGTGACCCTTTGAAAACTTTAGGTTTTCTTCTTGTCTATAATCAAGAAACTGTTTCAGAATCTGATGAGTTGGTCAGATACAATCTTCTGATCCCAAAGTGCATTCCCATGTGGCTTGTACCAAGAAGCTCCTTCATCTTGAAAAGAGGTTTTTTCTCCTCATGCTGAACCCATCTGCACAGCATCCACCCCCATTCTTTGTGTCACTAAGATAAATAACCCAAATGTTTTGGTCTCCTCTTGTGAAGTAGGTGTTGCTTTTTCCAGCCCTGCTGCCTGCCTTCGGTGTCCCTACACAGTCAGAAATCATCTCTCCTGATGGTGAGCACCCAACGAACAAAGGATTTGCACAGCTCTGCTTGTGCTTCCCTCTCACTGCTAGACACACTTCTGCCCTTATATATTAGAGTGAATTTGACCACCCTACTGCTGCATTAGGGTAATATTCTACAGTCTTCTTTTTTGCCCCACAGTTATTTCCAAATTATGAACTCCTAATGTGCAGCAGAATTACTATTCCCTTATGCATGACCTTGATTTCAAGCCCTTGAATGTAATTCTGAGGTCAGTCCAGTTTCTGCATGCCAGTTCACTCCTTCTCTCCACTAAGAGTGCCTCCCAGCACCTTGGCATCAGTAAGTTGGTTTGATATCAGTTCATTTCCTAATAGTCCTGCCAAGCTCATTAAGGAAAATAGTGAGCAGAATTAGTGCCAGACTTTATCCTTGAGGAACTCTGCTAATGAATCTTCCCCGGCCTTATATTTCCCCTTTAACCCTCTCTGTTGCTTTATCTGCCTGGAAGCCAGGTCCTATCATTTCTTTTTTTTCCCTGTGAATCCCCATCACGTTCATTAGTCCATATTTCCCACATGATGGTACAACCAATAGCCTTCCCTGATTCAAAACAGACAAGATCTACAATATTATTTTAGCAGAGGAAGTTATTGACTCGTCTCATACTAAGCTCCTATTAGACAAAATCAATGTGCATTTTAATCTTCTTTTTCTATAACATCTGCCTTTTAGACACTTTCAAAATCCATGTTGAAATTATGATCCAGTATTCAGAGCAGATAAACCCACGTCATTTTCCAATCTCTGTCTCACTATATCAGGACTAAAGGTGCTGCTGGTGGTCACCTGGTGTGACCAGGCATACACCAGGTCTGTTTGTCTTGCACACAGACAGGAATGCAACATGTAAATTCCTCCACTGAGGTGACATGGAGAATACCTGTATTCTCTGCCTCTGTCTTCCCAAGATCCAGGCTCTGACAAATCTATGGCTTCACTTGGAAAAACAGTTTTGATTTTGTGGTATTAGTTTGGTAAGATTTATTTATTTCTACTTTTCTGCAACACAGCCAGACTTTGTACACAACACTTGCTGTTCTGACCATGACCACCTTATGCATCCTCCCAAGGCCAAGTAAAAGCACTTATGTTTCACAATTAGGAATCTCTGCCTATAACTTTATCTCTGATCCTGGAATGTTTGAGAGTATATTACTCAGAATATTGAGGATAAATTTAGGATAGCGGGTTGCAAAAAGGAGAATGTATGCAATGGTATAATTGTTTTAAATGTTTGGTCTGTATGAAATTGTGTAAGGAGTTGGAAATGCCAGAAGCAGTTGACACAGATGAAAGAATGACAGGTTTCCTGCACCTGGACTAGTTGTAGGAAGAGGCCAAGTGATCTGGGGGTCTCTCAGTGCTGCAGGTGGCAAAGAAGCCAAGGGGCCACTGCTCCAAGGACAAGAAGGAACAGTCACCTGCTCCTCTCCCCACTCTTGTAACACACAAAGAAGCAGCAATGCATTTAGATAAATATCATTAAATTTTCTCCAGAGCACTCTAGCACTGCCTCTCTTCTTTATCTTCCCAATTCCTCCCCTGGTAGAAGAGGCAAGATTCTCTGCTCCAGCCTAAAGTTGCAAAAGTTGCAAGTTCAATTTTTCATATGCTGTCGGGGAGCCTTCAGCTCTGCAGTTGTTCTACCTTCCAATCATCATGTAAATGCATCACATAGGAAGCATCCTGATAATTGATATGCATACACATATGAGTAAAGAAAAAAAATCATTTTTCATGTATAATTACAGACACAGAGGTACATATACATATACATATACATATACATATACACACTCATATATGGTGTTTCTGCTAGTAAAAGGAATTGCTGTGAATTTACTTCAATGCACTTTATTTAAGCATCTCTTAATCTTCATAGACTAAATCCTAGTAAACACTAATTGGCAATGCCTGTCTTCTCAGGAAAAAAATAGTCCTACTGGGGAATAATTCTTCTCCAAGAAGTTTTTTATAGTCAGGCTAGTAAAAATGAGTTAAATGTAATTTTGACTCATCCATAATAATCTGTTTATAGCTCTGATGGTTATTTCTGTTTTCCACAGAAGCAATCACTTGCTAGATAGAACAGAACTGTAATCTTAATTTATCACATACATTTTTTGGTAGCAGCCAGTGGACTGTAGTAAATATTCCAGTTGGAACAAAGGTGCAAATAATCAATACATCTGTTCCATTTACACCAATAATGGCACATAGTGAGATTTATGGACCTCACTATAAAGGAGGTGCACTACTCTGCTGATTACTCTTCAATCGCTGACATGCATTTGAGTTTCACTTGTGTGTAAATATGACAAGAGACAAACCATTCATGGAAAATATTTGAATGTACAACCAACACCCTCTCGACAGAGTTTTTCCCTCCTTTTTTTTCTTTTTTTTAAGTGAAATTTTCTTGGTTAAAAAAAGCCTTGTTTCCCTTCCCTGGGAGGAGATTTCAATTATCTGGCTGCCTACATTCCTATCCCACACAAAAGACAGGGCTCATTTTAATTCAAACCCAGATGTATTGTTTGCTACTGTAAGGAATCATGGCTCATGATGGCAAAATTTGCCTCAGCTGTCTAAAATTGCTCAGAACATTAAGGGCTCTATTATCTAAATGCTGATTTGATTATCAATACTTTAATCTGAGAAAAAGAAATACTGTCACTGCTTGGAAGCTGAGTAGGCTGACTGGAGAAAATTTATGATGAAGAGTCCTAAGAGCAGGGATCTGCTGAAAGGTAATAGAATTAAGAGCTTGTTAATGAAAATACCTTCTATAAACTCTCTTTTGACATCAGGTACTACATTAAAAACCTATCAAGTCTCTAAAAATTACTTCAGTAAGAGTATAAGGCACACTTTGGAGGAGTGGAAAACTTACTCTCAATCTTTTCATGTACTTTTTGTTTCTGGTGTCAGGTCCAGGAACATTTTCTTTTTGCCACAGAAAGGTAAAATGCTGTAAGATGAACAACCATTCAAGGATGACAGGCTGACAAGAAGCCCCTGAGCATTACATGTTTACATATGCTTTTATTTTGCTAGCAGCTGACAAACTGCAATAAATAACTGCTGGGACAAGGGTGAAAATGACCAATAGATTTATTCTGTTTAAATCAATAAAATAATTTCTTATACATCAGGATGACATGATGTACATTGACAAGGTGCTCATGCTGCTCCTCCTTCATGTCTTCTAAGGGTAACACTACTCAGCATTTCCTGAGGTGAATTTGCCTTTATTGTTCCTCCACGTTTTACCAAATTAAGACATTCATTATCATTAGCTGGCTTTGGAAATCTTAGCCCAAGGCTCAGTAAAGGTACATCAGGGTCTGCAGTGGTGTCAGTGACAAAGAGCAGGAGAACAGGAGACAGTGCTTTGGGTGAAGTGTGATGCCATGTCTCAGTGGCAGAACCAAGTGGTGTGAGGCCCTGGTGAGCCAGGGCTGGAAAAAAAATGGACAGAGCAAATTTGAAATCTTTTCTTTCTATACCTTTGTTGTCTCAGATCTGCAAATAAGACTTCCAGGTGTCTTCTCTCTTTTCCCTGCCCAACACACACAGCTCATAAGGCAGAGAGGAGGGAAATAACTGAACAGCACAGCCTGCAGGAAGAGGGTTAAGCAGGAAGATGTACTCCAGCAACAACTGCAATTGCCTCACACCTATGCTGGCATCAGCAACACCCCACCAGCTTATGATATGATATGATATGATATGGCTTGGTTATGTCTTGAGTTACAGTCCTAGGGCAACTCAGGAACCCTCAGTATAATCTAATAACCCTCACTATAATCTAAATGAGTAGCAGACAGGTGCTCAATCTGCCTTTCATCCAAGCTGTGATACATCTAGTTATGCACAGTGGCAGAACTAAGATGTTTCACCATGGTCTTAAGATCATAGGATTCAAAGTCCAGGAGAAGGGGGAGACTGATGGTCCAGTCTTCCTGTACCTCCTTTGTACTCAACAGAGATAAAGAATTATTAAGCTCATACTTCATCACTTCACTATATGCACATAGTTACCAGTGGTAGTTTCCCATTGCTTAAAAAAACTTGAATAATTATATACAGTGGCATATACTCAGAACTGTGCAAAAGAAGACTAATTTAGATGGCACTCAAACATTAGGAAACGTCAGATTTCCGCACTCCCACCATTTTTTCTTCTGATTAAAATAGTTCTAAGGAAGGCATGAATCATCTCAAAATGAGCATAAGACTAAAGCGGTATGGGTAACTGGATAATTTGCCTTCACCTAAATTTGAAAGCCTTTGATTTTGTAAAACTACTTTGAAGACTTGAGACCTTTATCCCTAATGAATCTGGACCATGCCACTGGATCCATTCTAAGTATCCACACACACAGCACACATTCTCAACAGGAGACTTCACTGAAAACATGTACTTTAAAAGCCTCAGTTTAGAATTTATTCACTCAGATTTCTTTCTAAATCCATATCTTCCTGTTTTATCTCTAAGAACATCCTGCTTGCATCTATGTTGCTATTCTGTATCCCAAAAGCAAAAAAAGAATAATTGCATAAAATGTTTGGAAAACATTTCACCTACATATATAAAATGCAAGAGAGCTGGTTCATCACTTTCCTAGTTCTTTTCAGCAGCAATCAGTACTGGCTATCCGAGTACAACCATGGAAGAAAGCAATCCCATGGCATTAGGAAGCCAGAGGCACAGCTCTAGCTCTGTGCTCAGTCTCAATCTGCCATGCTTTAGCCAGAGAGATTAGCTGAGCTCTGATCAGAGTTTTGAAAAGCCTGGTATACCTTTTGGATTAACCATCTCCCATTACAGATGTAACAGGCAACAACAAATTATTTTCTGTGAAATTATGCACAGTCTGGCTGCGGGTCCAGCTTGCCCTGCCAGAGCACTTTGACCTCCTTGGAGAAGACCAGGCCTGAGCCCAATGTGATCTGTGCTGCCCGTGGAGTTGTAAACCAAATTTCTCTGGGCAGGAACATCTGATGATTACTATCTGCAGAGTTACATGCTGGCCAGCCTGATTAATATGAATGTAGTGGGATAGAGGGAGAGCCTCCCAACCTTTGAATATATTTATTCCTGAGTGAAGCAGAATGTCTGACAAGAGCTCTCAGAAATGTAAAGGTTTATTGTCTCATAATGGAATAAAGGGATTAATTCAGAATAGGTCTGTAGCCACTTGTAAAATATTTCATTTTAATAATTTATACTAATGGAATATATGATCATGGGGGGGAATCATATGGGTTGCTCCTGGGCAGTTGTTGACAAGGCAAATGTGGCTGGGGAGACCTGGGCTGGACTGTTATTTGCTTGTCCCTGGTAGACTTTTAGGATGTTAAAAAAAGAGAATCAGTACAAGCAGCAGACAAAGCCTTTAATTCATCTACTCTTCATGTCACTGCAGAGTGCTCATCAGACGACAGAGCTGATCAGCTCAGCAGGTTCCTAAAACATTCACAAGGAGGAAAAACTTAAGCTTTTATCTCTGTAATAAGTAATGAAATCTAATTTCCCTTTCTAACAAGAAAAAAATCAGCCTTCTTGTGTGAGCCCAGAAGGGCTCAGTAACAGAAACAATCACAGCTCCAAGAGGTGTGCAGAGATTTGGGGTCACAGATGCTGTTGTGGGTCTGAGTCTCAGAGCTGTGGCTGAAGAAATAGCCAGATGTAATAGACAAGAATTATGCAGGCAGCACAGAAAGAGGGTTGTATCTCTTTCCACACATGTGCTGTAGGTCTGCTATCTCCCTTTATCCATCTGAACTGTGTCTGTGATTGATATTTCTGACATGCAGACCTGTCCAAAATCTGAGAAAGGACTTCAGGAGCTCATCATTGCCCAGGGATTCTTAACTGAGAGATTTGCAGAAATTTCTCAGTTCTGTTTCATCTGTCTCTTGTTTTATAAGCCCATCTGCTCTCTGACAGTATCACACAGAGCCCAGTGTCTCAGCAATTCCTTCAACCTTCCCCAGGACTGCTTAGGCCACCTAAGAAAAGGCATCCCGTATGTATTTTTCAACTCTTTCTGTCAGTATCAATAACTAAGAATCAACCAAAAAAAAAAAAGTTGTTCTCAATTCTATTCTCACTTAAAAAAAAATTCACACAGAAATTCCAGATTGATTGGTTCTGTTTTATCTGACAATGTAGAAAAACATGGAAGTTTGTCTTACCTCTGCCTCATTTTTAAACATAAAAACTTGACCTCTGCTTTCTGCCTCCTTCCCTAGCTTTGCTTTTGTCAAACTGTAAACATTTTTCTTTCATAACAATTTACATATGTAATTACAACAAGTACTTCAGGAATTGTTTGCTGAAGGCTCCATGTAAATACTAATTGTCAGTAATTAAAAATCCACAGCTATTAAGAAGATACTGATAGGGAGAAAATAATGCTTAGGAAGCAACTAACATTTGTCTAGGCAAAATTAAACATCAAATAACTTTCTATCTATGTAATTATACAATATGACTCATCATTTGCTGCATAAATGGAAGTGCAAATGGGACAAAGGGGTCCCCACACACACATTCACATGCACCCCTCACCCCCAGCCTTCTCACAAACTGCATCTGCAACACTGCAAACCCACTCCATGATGGGAGCTGAGAACATTCAGAGGTCTCACAGTACAGTTGCAGAAAAGTGACAGCTGTGCTGAATCTTTTCCACAGCATCCTAAAATCAGGTGCTTCCATGCTGATGATATGCAAAATTAATTCTCCAGGTTGTCAAATGCAGTGGGATTCTCTCTTGTGTTAAGGGAAGTTATCCTGCATAAATACTACAAATACAATGCAGAAACAATTGGCATCTGCTTAATATTTTTTACAAAAATGTTTTTTTTTTCACCCTCCTTGATGTTTTTTGGTTGTTTTTCTTGTTGTTGTTTTTTTAACTGTTAATGAATATATTTCATTAACCATGGTTCAGCATGCATGTACTTGAAGTGGAATTTTGACCTGTCTACAGATGTCAAAGGGCATTTTGTCATTGTTGTAAGTGAAATTATATTTTCATTTTAGTGATTTATTACAGATTTCAGCAGGCTTTGAATCAGCCTTAGTCCATCTAAAATTAATCAACTCTCTGAGCCTGGTGGGAAAAATAAGCATGTAATCTATGTGGGTTAACAGCAATCCCAAAGTTTGCTCACTGCTGTACCTACTCCTGGGTATGGCAGGGGAAAAAAGCCATTAAGCAAGCAGACAGGCAAAGGGACAGCAATTTTACAAGGAGAGCAAAACAGATTTCTGCTCTCTGAGCACGGCTCCATCTCACTGAAACCTGTGGCTGTAATGGGGCAGTGGGAATGTGTGTGGAGCACGGGGCTGCTGCTGGTGCTTAGCTCTGATGAGGAGATGGGGCAGCTTAGTGCAAGCCTCTCATCCCACAACAACACTCAGCCTTGGTGCTCCCAGTGCCTGCAGCCCCATTGCCAAAGGCAGGGAAAAGCCACCCAGGACAACAGCTCACCTGAGCTGTCTCCAGAATTCATTTTCAGGTATATTTCTATTCACTTCTGTAGAGTTTATTTTTCCCTTTCTGGCTTTGCCATTTTAGTTTCAGATTCAATTCAGGGAAATACTTCAATTATCTCTGGACCCAGCCCTCAGTTTGTATTGTGTCTGAGGCTTTGAAAATTGTTGCTATCAAAACTATTAGCTGACTTGCCTGTGCTATTTTGAGCTGGAGTGAAAAGGGCTTGATGGGACATTAAGCCATTCACGAACCACAAGTCAGGCAAGAATAACAGGACTTTCACTGTCAGATTTTAACTTTCAGCTTTCAAAAGTGTTTCTCAGCCATCCTGCTCCCTGTCAGTGAGCTGCCAGACCCAAACTGCCCTGAGTCTAAGGCCAAGGTGTGGCAGAAAAGGGCAGATGTTTTTGCCACGTCTGAATCTACCGTGGCTTGGTTTGCTCCTGTCAAGAGGATAACACCTGCTTGGTGCTGGTGGCTCACACCACACCAGCTCAGGGGACAGCTCCAGCAAAACCCTGGTCTATCTACCACCAAGTGATGATGAGAGACAGAAAAAAATAGTGACCATCTCCTGTGTCTCTGCACAAATATAAAGCATGGGAATTCCATGACATCTGGAAAATCTTAGCTGTCATGCAGCTCCATAAAACAGTGTTCTACCATCTAAGTAGCAATGGCTTCCTAAAGTCGGCTGATAACTAATGCTTTCTATGAATATTTTAGTTTATAGTATTTCCTCAGTCTTGGCATTTTTATTCTTTCCCCTCATGCTTTCACTTCCCTTTTTTTCGTCTCTTTTTCAACAAAGCATGAAATCATTGTTCATCAAAAGGCTACCTGCTATTTCTGTTTGTAACTAATAATATGTTCTCCAGTCTTCATTTCTGGGGAGACATGTAACTGGATTTGAGATCAGTCAACCCCATTGCTGTGCCTGCAGGTTACAGTCAGGTACACACCAATGAGCCTCTCTTGGTCTTATTTTTTTTTATTTCATGAAAAGGGTAAATGCAGCTTCCCAAACAGACAGAGACCCCTCCCTCCCACAAGTCCCTGTCCTCCCCCAGCCCCAGCAGGTCTGCTATGGACAGAGAACTGGACAAAAAAAATAGATTCATAGTGACAAACAAGGGACAGTTTAAGATTTTAGTCACCCATCCACTTCTCATTCACCATCTTAGACCTCCACCCAAAATGGATGTGGATATTCAGACGACAAAGAGAGGAATACAATACAGTATACAGGGATTTATCTGCAGGGACCATAAGTACTTCTTCTCAATCTTACAGGTGAAAGCATCAGCTAAATGCAATGTAGAGGACCTGTGTTCAAAACTATCCCCTGTCTGAGGGAATCAGAACCTGCAGCACTCAGTCACAGCTGGGCCAGCAGAAGGAGAATTAGAACTTGGAAGGAAGAGTAATATTTAATCAGCCCTGCTGAAGTAATTTGTAAGCAATTTGAAGTAATTTCATATAACATAAAAAACCCATTCATTACCTATATAAACAATGTATAGCTGTGTGTTAGCTGTTAGCATGAGCACAAAAGTTGAGAAGATCTGGAATCCTGCTTCAGTGTACACAATCCTATGGATAGTTATGATTGACTAAAGGGGGGAAAAGAGAAGCACTGTGGTTCCAAGAACAAGAGATAAAAGTGCTTGTCATTCTCTGGTGAGTGGTGTGTCACTGTAATGGCTTCTAAAAAAATATCACCTCTGAGCTCTGTATGACAATGTATCGCTCAGGACAGCAGAAGGGTGGATTACACAGAAAGAAAGAGAAAAAATCCTCGAAGGTAACAAGCTCAGAAAGTTTTATAGTGGTATCCATCACAGGCACTGCAAGAACTGCAACTGTGTCTGGGGAAAGTTATCACCAAAGCACCCTTTGGAAAGTGCTGGAGTCCAGAGTGGACCGAGTGCTTGTCAGCAGGCCAGGGTGTGGGTGTCTCCTCCACGACCAAATGTGGGGCCACCTGCACTTGGTAGGGCAGAACATGGTCCAGATGCTCTTCTCTCCCACCCACCTTCCTTGCTTAATCTGATCCTTTCAGATCACTCAGACATATTCACAGCCCTCCTCCAACTCACCTCTATGTTATTTTTCTTTGCTCTAATGTGGAAAGAAAACAGGTCTTGAAACCTCAAGATCTGCTTGTTGTCCTCTGATCAGCTTGGGCTGGGATGCCAAAGTGTATCACTTGCAGCAGTGGGAAGATCAAAAAGGTACCCTAAAATGTGGGCTATTTATTCCTGGGCTGTCATTCAGCTCTCTAAGCATTGTTAAAAATAAACTGGAAACACAACAAAAACATCAGGCATTATTGTTTCTATTTCCAGCCTATTTCTGGACTTCAGAAACATGAGTTCAATTTTTCCAGTATCGGCATGTGGGTCTGCCAGAGACTGGCAAATCCCAGTAAGCAAGAGGCTGGAATTAATGAAGCTAAAACTGTTTCCAGTCTGATTTTATATTCAGCTCAGGATAAGCTTCCTTTGTTTTGGCAAGAATCGGTGTGTTTGCGCGTCTGTGTGTGTTTGTGTACATTTATGAGTGTTTACCTTGTGGTGGTTTCACTGGTGGTGAGGATTGCAAATGTGCTTGTTCATTCCTCATGGTTTCACTGTACAAGTCAAATATAATTGATTTAGAAGGAAAGAGGTTTGCCAAGAACTGTAGTAATGGCTTACTGCTAAGTAAATTTAATGGAATATGCTTTGGCCAACAGCTGCATCTTTGAGAAGGAGCGATTCACCTTCTCCCAGAAATAATCATGAGAAGCCAAGTAAGTAGCTGAGAAGCTAGTTTATGCACACAGAGGTTCAAAAGCCTGCAGTGCTAGCTAATAGAATCCAACAGCTATCAGAAAATCATGGCCAGCTGAGCTGGTGAGTCCCAGGAGGGTGAAGGAAAAAGGGAGAGAGAGAAAAATTCCTAAGAGTGGTTTTCTGTGTAGATTGAATATACACTTTTTAAAAAATTATTATTCTGGGAAAGACGAAATGAAAGTGACAGAGACTGCCAGTTTTAGGTATTAAAATATTTAAAGATTCATTAATATATTAATCCAGAAAATACTATTTTGTCTAGCTAGCAGAGATTAATACATTTCACAGATTCTAAGGCCAGAAAAGGCTATTAGGATCACCTCTATCAGGTTTAATATGATTAGGCTTCAGTAATAGATGCAGAGACCTGTTCTTCCAGGCAGACAGCAAAGAGTAAGGTCATTCCCAAAGTCCCTAAGAAAAAGCCAAGACAGGGAAGGTCAGCTTCAGAGGGGACAGAGAAGGGAGGTCAGCTCTGCAGGGCTGCCCTACCCGGTGTGACGAGGATCAGAGGAGTCACCTCCCCTGCAGGCAGCAGCTTTGCCATGGGTACACAGCCCCTCGGCTCAGCTCTGCCCTGGCAGGATTCTGCTCTCGCCTCTCCCCCGGGCGCCAGGCTGGGTTTTGGATGCGCTGGTGCGGAGCGCAGCCCGCGTGTGCCTGGCACCGCGCAGCTCTTGTGCCACGGACCCGTGCCAGGGGCTGGGGAGCAGCAGCTGGGCTGGCTCTTCCCGCAGCTCCTGGAGCAGCCACACGATAACCAGCGCGGGTGGCTGCTCTGGCTGCAGCCTGCGGCTCCGAGCTCTCCCAAAGGCACTGGAGCAGGAAGCTGCCTCAGCCGCTGCCGCTGCACAGATGGGTGACAGGACATGGGCTCTTCCCTGCCCTGTGCTCCAGCTCCTCCCCAGCACTGCAGAGACGCTCCGAGTATTTTTTATTTCCACACTGAACTTACGCTTGTTCACCTCAGGTTTAAGCCAGAGGACTGTGAGCATCCTTCAATTTTACTTTCTGGGTTGCTTGTTTGTTTTCTAAATCTGCCCCTGTTTTGGGAGAATAGAAAAATAGTTAAAAATGCAGCAGCTGTGAAAGACACCCTCATTATTAAGTGAAAAAAGTAAATCTAAATGCGAAAATAATTTCTATTTTCACCACAAAAGGTGGTCCAGTAATTTTTTTTTCTGCTCATAAAACTGCTGCATTTACTATAAAGCTTCCTCTTCCAAGGGTGACAAAAGGTTTCTTTGAAAACCTTTTGTTCCACGCTGGCCAGGCTGTAAAATCTAGGCTGGCCCCGAGCTGCAGGTACTGCTGGAAGTGTTTTCCTCCTTTTGCCTAGGGGCAACAGAGAAAGAGAAAAGGAGACAGTGAGGCCACTTCTGAGCCTTATGTGTTTGCATCTCATCCTTGTAAGAGAGCTCAGGTGACTTTGTTCTCCACCTTCATTTGTATGCTTGTAGCCAATCCTACAGTGGATCTAAAAACCAATCATTCCTATTGATTTCATTGTGAATTTGCCATGTGGAACAACAGTCAGAAGAAAAGATTGCCTTGTAGCTATAAACATTAAAAAAACCCCAAACCTCAAAAAAACACCCAAACACCAGCAAAGAAAACCAACATTAAAAAAGGAATCCAGAACTCTTATTTGCATTAGATAAGCATCTTGGCATATTAAAACCACCCTTGAGCACCTCCAACTGAAAATTAAAAGAAAAAGTAGGTTTTGTCACCAAATCTAAATATGTTATTATTAATTGTGGGCATTGTTGATGTTATAATACATGTCATTTCAAATCATAACAGATGAACAATCTCTAAATTGTTGGTTCAAATGAGATAATACTCCATCATGCTTTCCTTTGCAACACAAATCCACATAAGTAGCATGGCATAAATACAATCACTGGCTGGTAGAAAAGCTTCAAATTCTATTTTAAATCCTGCAAGTATGGCTGGCGCTCAAATTGACAGCTCAATGCTCTGTCATTTCCCACCACCAATCTCATTATGGAAGTAAACGGTTCTATCTCTTTTTATCCTGTTCCATACATGATGCACTTAAAAGGACTTAAAGAATCTAGTAAATGGAAATATATGGTACAATGAACAGTTAAAAATGTCAATTGAATTAGTCGTTGTGTGATATCTTTTCAGCATACAATGTGAACACAGATGCTGCCTTTTATAGAGGTTTATGCACACCAGAAACATGAAGTGGAACAAATGAGATTTGAATTTTATTATTCTTTTATGGCATTGCATTGCAGATAGGTTTTTTTTTTTAATTAGCTCCTATCTCAACACCTTTGGCAAGCCTAAATAATTCAGAGAATCTTGTCTTTTGTTGTTTTTGCTGTTATGGTTGTTTTTTCCACAGAGAAGTAGACTTTGCTAATGGCAGGAAGCTTATCTATCACCTGGTTTAAAAATGATTCTGCAATTACACAAACAGCACAAAAGGAGTGCAGTGTGGTCTCCTCAGAGTCTTAAACCCAAATCAGCTGCCAGATGCACAGTGACAAACCTATCCCAAGCCCTAAGAGGTGCCAGGGTTGGTAAAACTTTGCTTTCCTTTTCATGAGGTTTCCATGAAGAAGTCATTAGGAGGTTGGATTGATGGCGTGGGGCTCAGGGACCTGGCTCCCCACCAGCCCCTCAACTCACCCAAGGAGGGACAGGAGGGACCTGGTGCCACTGCACAGCTCCATCAAACTGTTGCTGCCTCCTGGCCTGGTGTCACACCTTTAGCAGTAAAACCCAAGCTGGGTATGAAATAGGCCTGAAACCAATCATTCCCAGGACTTCAAAGCAACAGGCGGTATTTTGTGTCAAAATAAATAAACAAATGCATGTAGACAGAAGCTGATGTTTATGATACATTGCGTGGTGCAGGGAGGAGGAATAGTCCCTTAAGCTCATTTCTAGACAGCACATCCCCACACAACTTCTTTGTTGAAAAACTTCAGGGACATGGTGTCTTTATAGGGATTCCCTCGGGCTTCCAGCCTCTCCCTCACTTCACAATGTGTGGGCAGGATACAGCTGTTCAGCTTCACTGCGTGGTCTTCTCATCCAAACTGTTCACATAATGCAAAAATTACATCCCTCAAGGCACTATGGAAATTCACATCCTAACACAGTTTCAAATGCCTATTTATTTCACAGCCTAGTGCAAATATTACGTCTGCTTCAGTATCCACTGTTTCAAATGATACCACAGTCTCAGATTAAGTATGTGGGATTTCTTTTGCACCTAAAAAGGGCAAGGAATTTCTTATTCTTTTCAGAACAGAAATTTTTTTTTTTTTTTTTTTTTTTTTTTACTTTTACTAATTTTACTGACGCCTGCCTCTCCCACTCCCACTCCCAGGCTCTTTCATGACAAATTCAAACATCAGGAAATTTCTGAATTGCATAAATGGTCATTCTGGGTGTGTAGCCCAACTCAACAGAAACAAGTATTTTAGGTTAAATATTGCGCTATAGCCTGTTCACCTACTCCAGCTGAGTCCCCATTTGCAGAAGAAAAAACAGGTCTCGGCAACTGTACATTATATAAACAAAACCTGGTGTTAAATGCTTAAAGACATGGATTTGAGAAGGCTCTAACTCGAGCTTTCAGCAATTACATCACTTTGGAAAAGTAGCCCATGCTTTCAGCATCCTTTTCAAGGCTGGGAAGCAAGCACAGAAGGAGGAGCTCAGCTCAGGCAGTCTGGGGGAGCCTCTGTCCAGCATTAGCCCTGACTGGGCTGATAGTGCAGGCTCTGGTCACTCATGCAAGGACACATTACCAAACAAAGAGGCTCACCCATGCCCACACTGAATGCAGGTCCTGTACACACCACACACTATGCTGAGGAGGGTTTGGGGTAAAAAAAGGTTGTCTGCTACCAGTTCTGTACATTCCGCCAATCTCTTTTGCTTATGTCAGCTTTGAACTTCAGAAATGTTGTTCATACATATCCTCTAGCTCAGTTATGGAAGAAAAGGACATTTGCCAGGTTATGCAGTAAGGAATTTGGTAAAAAATGCAATTGCAAACCCAGGCTGCATGAAATGGTCAGTAGAGAATCCTGGCAAGGGCACCTTGTGTCAAACCCCAGGTTTAATTCAACCCATCAGAATGACAAAAGAAAGAAGATAAGAGACTTATATTTTGGTAGCATCTGCCTCTTCTGAGACAGCAGGTGCAGCCAAAATAGTAGTCTCTCTGATCTGTTTTTCTCTGGTTTTGTGATGGACAGGTATGTTTAAACTGTACAGTTGCAACAGATCAAATGAGCCAAGGCTTCTTCCTGATAATTGATGGATTTCTTTCTCTTTCTTTTCAACACTCCCTCTTCCCCTGATGCCCATTCTTCCTTTGAATCTCTCTGTGGCCCCTTAGCTTAATTAGATCTTTCAGGTTCTCTTCCTGCGGTGTGTTCATCACTGCAGGTTTTGTTTCCACTCCAGGTTTACCTTTCCTTCAGGCTCCAGCTGTAGTTCAAAGATGCTCTGCTGCTCTTTGCCATCGGCCGCTCACCTGAGCTACCCTTTTATAACAGTTGTAGCTGCTGCCCCTGTGCTCTGTGCACAGCTGCTGTTCACCTCAGCAGTCATCAAGGGGTACTGAAGGCAAAGAGAGGGCATGAAACTGTAGCCCTGGGTTAAAAATTAGGTAGGAACCTGGGTTTCATGAAAAAATTCCTAGAGAAAGGGGACTAACAGGAAAACATTAACCAGGTCAGCAGGTCAGCTGAGGTGTCTTCAAGGCATTACACTTCTCACAGACAGAAGGACCTTGCCCAGAGCTGTGGTTTGGATGTCTCTATGACTTAAATCCTTTAATCCTCCTCCTTTTTAAACATCCAAGTCAGGAATTTAGGGGTACAGGAAGCAGAATGGATATTTAGCAATATTGCCTGCCCTGTGATTAAGCCATGGCACAGGAGGATCAGCCAGAGGAAACTCAAGCCCAGCACCTGGGGCTAGGGCAAGCAGAGGGGGAGCTGACTTCCAGCTCCTGCTCCCTAAATTTTCTAGAGACTAGGACCAAGACAGAAAGTCTTTTCTCTCCCTTATGACTGCCTTACTCACTTGCCCAGAGTTGTAGCTTCCTTTGCTTGTTCTTCAAGGAGCCCTATAACTCTTTTCTACCCTCCTGCAAAGTTTCCTAGCATCAGCATATTATGAAAAGGTGGTGTTGAATTGTCAACTTTCTGTAGAAGAGTGGTAGGTGTGTTTTGAGAATGCTTAGTTGAATTGAGGCCTGCAGGGTAGGGGATTTTGGAACTGAGAAGGCTGTGTTTTTGTAACTCCTACCAAGCACAGGTAGGAGGTAGAGACCATCCTCTTGGCCAAGGTGTCAGTACTTTTATTCACTCTGGAGTACAGCAGAAATAACCTACAAAAGACTGCAGAACATTTGTACTTTTTTTTGAGGGTATCTTGGATTCTGACCTGTTTAGTTAGAGATCTGCTGGTTCATTGGGTTTGATTTAGGATGACAAAAGGTCATCTTCCAGCCTACACAGCTTGGTACAAACCTGTGAGGAGGGAGGAAAGGAAGCTGTAGGCAAATGTTTCCATGGGAATACTGAATAAAAGGTGGCACACTGAGGACAGCGCTTAAAGCAAACCAAGTCAGACTTTAGACACAAGACATCAGCCACTTACTAATATCATAAGATTGGGTTTGACACAGCAGTTTCCCTGCAAACCCCAGCAAGGAGAGCAGTTTGTGTGCTGGCTGAGAGCTGCTTTAGCAGTGCTGGCAGCTTCCCTTTTGGCTTCCTTTCCATGGTGTACCCTGCCCTGTGGTTTTTGGCAGTACAAGGGGTGACTGCAAAGCAAGCACTGGGAATGAACTTTTCAAAGGTGGGCACACAGTAGCAGTTGCAGTAGCATTGCCTATTCAAGATAATTTATCTAAAGAGAAGGCCTTCAGTAGCAAAGGATACATGAACAGATTCAGGATAATACAGTGAGGAGAGAAAAGCAGCCTGTTCTGTATTTACCAGCTGCCATGCTGGTAACTGGCTTTGGCAGAGTGGCAGACTAAGTCAGGAGTCCAGGGAACAAAAGAGGCAGATTTCGTTCTGCAGTGTTTAGCTTCTGCATTTGCAGACTGTCTTGCAAAAGACACGAAGAGAAGAGAGATTATGTATGGCAATTCAAGGATTAGGAAAGCTGCAATCCATTTCACCTGGGAGAGGGCAGGCAGCTCCAGAGGGTGTGCAGAGAACAAATACAGTGCCAGGTTTTTCCTGGAAGCACACAGGGCATGGAGAGGCAATGAATTGTACAGTAGTGACACCTGCTTTAGAGGGAATGGCACTGGAGTGTCACAGTGGCAGACTTTTAGCAGTGCTCTGGGCATACCCAGCTTTTCTAAATCTATTCAGTATAGCTCCTAACACAATTAACATAACCACATTTTCTAGCCAATGCTATGTCAGGAACACTCTCTATATGGAGCTCTTTGGAAAATTGGCTCCTATTTTTTGGCAGTAATCGAAGGCTGAGCTGTTAGGAAAATGGGAGCTCTAAATACTTGGATGACATTTCTCAGCTTTGCTCACAAACAGGAAAACCTATAAGCCACAAAGGCAGTGTCATCAGCCATCTTTTAAGGATATCATCATCAGACAGACTATTTGCTCTTTTCTGTCCTGAGTAGAACTACATGACAAAGTTAACAGTAGCAGTGTGACAGACCACTACAGCATTCAGTTTAATATATCCCCTGCTTAATGCACAGCTATTATGTTAACAGAAACAGCACTGATGTGCATGTAGGTAGCAGTAGGTATAGTGCATGACTGTTCCTTTAAATGAAAGGATCACCAGGCAGTTATCTCCGTCAGACTTTATTATGCGACATAGGACGAACAATTACATACTGTGCAATAAGCTAAGTGAGGTTTTAATCGCTGCTGCATTTATGGATGGTTTATCCTGAGCTCTCATACCCTTAGAATTCAATAACTGAAGCAAAACAAAGTTTACCAGCTCCTCTCAGAAACAAGTCATGTGAGCATAATCAAATCCCAGGCATTACTAAAGCCTGGATTCCTTGGCTGATGAGGAACTGAGGACTTTCATGTCAGATGGGGCTGAACAAGGCCTACCTTTTCTTTTTGACCAAATCTGAACAAAGGATATAGGGTTTATGGTTAAAGCCAAATCATCACCCGAAGTAAATGACACTGAATTTGCAGCTTTCATTGTCTGCATACTTCTTTTGTAATACAATAGTAAGCTTTGTGATATATTTAATGAAGCATACTTATGTGGCAGTTTCAGTTCAAACTGGGCAGAAACACCAATTTTGTGTAGTGGTTTAGATTCACCAATTTGAATTTCCCAGCCCACCTCCTCTCCTTTCCCGACTGATGACGTAGAAACAAAACCTGGGATTTTACATCAG
>VWYI01029889.1:3461-14659 GCA_013399455.1 Anthoscopus minutus | reverse complement strand
TATATTATATATATAATATATAATATATACATAAATTATATAAATTATATAATTTCCCCAAATGATATTAATTTACCCCAAGATTTCAGATCTCTCTTAATTGGCAGAGGCCAAATTTTTCACGGAAAAATGAAGTCTCATGGAGCAATATGGGATTGGAATTGTGGGGTTCTGTGCAAGCTCCTTCTTCTCATTGATTTAAAATACAGATGCAACTTCTGATGACTTTGGAATTGTCCTGGTTTGGTTTTGAATGGCAAAACACTGGGGAACCTCACGTTTTTCTCTGAAATGCTGCTCAGGAACATGAAAAAATATCCAGGTGGTGGCCAGAGCTGGTTTGTGCTACCAAAATTGGAGTTCAGATTCTGGCTGCTCTCAGCCTGGTCATGAGAGGATGAGGAGGAGTCTGGGACACTTGGGGAGGTGATTGGGGCACTTGGGGAGTGTTTGGAAAAATTTAGGGAGTGTTTGAGACATTTGGGGAGTGATTGGGACACTTGGGGAATGTTTGGGACATTTGGGGAATGTTTGGGGCTCTCGGGGAGTGTTTGGGACTCTTGGGGAGTGTTTGGGACACTTGGGGAGTGTTTGGGGCACTCGGGGAGTGTTTGGGGCTCTTGGGAAGTGTTTGGGATACTTGGGGAGTGTTTGGGACATTTGGGGAGTGTTTGGGGCATTTGGGGAGGTGTTTGGGACACTTGGGGAGAANTTGGGGAGAGTTTGGACATTTGGGGAGTGTTTGGGACACTTGGGGAGGTGTTTCGGGAACATGGGGAGTGTTTGGGACATTTGGGGAGTGTTTGGGGCTCTTGGTGAATGTCTGGGACATTTAGGGAGGTGTTTGGGGAACTTGGGGAAGTGTTTGGGACATTTGGGGAGTGTTTGGGGCTCTTGAGGAGTGTTTTGGACATTTGGGGAGTGTTTGGGACATTTGGGGAGTGTTTGGGGCTCTTGGTGAATGTCTGGGACATTTAGGGAGGTGTTTGGGGAACTTGGGGAAGTGTTTGGGACATTTGGGGAGTGTTTGGGGCTCTTGGGGAGTGTTTTGGACATTTGGGGAGTGTTTGGGACATTTGGGGAGTGTTTGGGGTACTCGGGGAGGTTTTGTGTGAGGATGGGACATGGGAGGGTGCCTGGTGGCCCAGGAGGAGGTGCCTGGTGGGTGCCCAGGTGTCTGATGCCCCAGCAGGACCAGGTGGGACACGCAGGTGACACCGCAGGCACCTTGGGAGCTCCATTGCCCCTGCTCTGCTCTGGACACTGCTCCTTGTTCTTCCTGGACATCTCCTGTTCCATCCTTCCTGCTCTGCTCTGGAAACTGCACCTTGCTCCTCTGGGCATCTCCTGGAGCTGCAGCGGGAGGGAAAGGCCAGAACCAGTCCTGTGCTGGGGCAGGAGCTGCCAGGCCTTTTGTCCCAAACCTCTTTGCATTTCAGAGCCCCACAAGCAGCTCCGCTCAGGGTCTGTCCCCTGATATTTCTCCCCTCGTGCTCCAGGTGTCCCCTGCAGTTCCATGATCCTTTTTTCCAGGACTTCCCTTGAAGCCTGGTGCCAAAAGTGAGTTTCCATTTCCNACTGCTCCTTGTTCTTCCTGGACATCTCCTGTTCCATCCTTCCTGCTCTGCTCTGGAAACTGCTCCTTGCTCCTCTGGGCATCTCCTGGAGCTGCAGCGGGAGGGAAAGGCCAGAACCAGTCCTGTGCTGGGGCAGGAGCTGCCAGGCCTTTTGTCCCAACCCTCTTTGCATTTCAGAGCCCCACAAGCAGCTCCGCTCAGGGTCTGTCCCCTGATATTTCTCCCCTCGTGCTCCAGGTGTCCCCTGCAGTTCCATGATCCTTTTTTCCAGGACTTCCCTTGAAGCCTGGTGCCAAAAGTGAGTTTCCATTTCCATATTAATGCCTGCTGGTGGCTGAGCTGATATCTCTCTTTGCTTTTGCAGCTGGATTGTATCTGGTTTGCGATTCCCATGCCATACCCCTAATTATTATTATTTCACACTTCATAACATTTTGGTAACCAAAATGCTCTGGGGCTCCAAACTTATCTATTCCATTTTAGCCCAGAGGAAACTTCGCAGCCAGTTCCAACTTCTAACCCCCCAAATATGAATTTAGATTGGAAATTCTGATGGGTCCTGCCCGGGATTGGCGCAGCTCTGATAGAATATTGTAAAACACCGACTTGGTTGCACGTTGAGAGGGGGGTATTTTCTCCCCCCCTTCCTTTCTTTTGTGTAAATCTGTTTTCACCACAGGAGCACATGCTGTCTCTTCTGGCTACAACACTACTTACTAATTCATCGATTCATCTTTAATGAGGCCCCCTGCCAATGTTTAAATAGCATTCGGAACAAAGAAAAAGGCAACATTTCCAAAACAGCTGCTTCTCCCCAGCCTTGACATCTCAGCCTTGCAGAATTTTTAAGTTTCTTTTTTTCCATGCCCCCCCCCCCAAAAGTTGGTAATTTATTAATTTATAATATAGGTGTAGCGTTGTAATTAATTGTTTGCAAGATGGAGGGGAAATAGGAAGAGGTGGGAATGGAATTAGAGGGAAAAGAAAGGAGTAAAAGTTTCCCTCAGGCTGTTGTGAGACGTGAAACCAACGCTGTGGTTTCTGTGGATCGCTCGGCGTTGCAGATGGAGAAGTGGGAGAATTCTCCTTGGCAGCCCAAATCATTTGTTGTGTGTGGCGAGCTGGGCCAAGGACATGAGAAACAAAACTTTCCTCTGCTCCAACAGCTTCCCTTTCTCTGGAAACGTTCAAAACCTGTGGGCACGTGGCACTGGAAGCTGTGGTTTAGCAGTGTTGGGTTCAAAGTTGGATTTGATGATCTTTAGGTCCTTTCCAGCCTTAACAAAACTTTCCTCTGCTCCTACAGCTTCCCTTTCTCTGGAAACGTTCAAAACCTGTGGGCACGTGGCACTGGAAGCTGTGGTTTAGCAGTGTTGGGTTCAAAGTTGGATTTGATGATCTTTGAGGCCCTTTCCAGCCTTAACAACTCCAAGAGTTCCATGAGTTCGACCCTTCTGGGAGTTGAGTTGGCCCCACGAGCTGCTCCCACAGGGGTTTGTGTCACCTGGGTCACTGCTGTCCTTGTCCTGGGGGTGGATGATGAGGGACACGCTCAGGGAATTGGGATTGCTCAGCCTGGAGAGGAGAAGCTTTGGGGTGGCCTCATTGTGGCCTTCCAGGAGCTGGAGGAGCCAGCAGGAGAAATGGAGAGAGAGTTTTTTCCAAAGGCCTGAAGGGCCAGGACACAGGGAATGGCTTCCCACTGCCAGAGGGCAGGGTTAGGTGGGATTTTGGGGAAAAATTCCTCCCTGTGAGGGTGGGGAGGGGTTGGGATGGAATTCCCAGAGCAGCTGGGGCTGCCCCTGGATCCCTGGCAGTGCCCAAGGCCAGGCTGGAGCAGCCTGGGATGGTGGAAGATGTCCCTGCCCATGGCAGGGGTGAATGGGATGAGCTTTAAAGTCCCTTCCCCAACTCAAACCATTCCAGGATTCCATGAAAATTCTGTGCAATGGTTTCAGACCAGGAGCCTGCTCTCCTGAGCACTTGTGTCACACTGAGGTTTGGAATTCTGCTGAGTCCAGGTACCTCCTTCTGGCATTAACCTGGAACTTCTGGATGCTTCCCAAAATAGGAGAGCACTTCTTACCTTCAGCTGCTGCCTGTCCTTGGTTCCTCCTCTGGACTCTCTCCAGCAGCTCCACATCCTTCCAGTCCAGCCCCCAGCACTCAACAAGGCCTTGGAAAATCATCCCTGTGCTGATGGGAGAGCTGGGGCTGAGCTGCACCTGGCCCTGCTGTGGGACAGATCTTGGGGATGGCCCCAGAGGGGCTGGCACTGCCCAGGGAATGGGGACATTCCCAAATCTGCCAGAGCTCCAGGAGCGTTTGGGCACCGCTCCAGGGATGCCCAGGCTGGGATTTTTGGGGTGTTTGAGCAGGACCAGGGCTGGATGATCCCAGTGGTTCCAGCTCACGACATTCCATGATTCTGTGATTCTCCTTTCTCTTGACCATGACAGATGCAGGGAAATCAGTGAATATTTTAATACCCACATGCCATCCAAACTGCAAGGCCAATGTTGGCAAAGGAGCCCCAGGCAAAAGAAGGGAAATCCTTGGGAAAAAATAGGATATTTTCCATTTAAATTAACGTTGCACCCAATTTGGTTCCCCAAAATGACATTTCTACCTTAAATAACAGCAGAACTCCTACAGCCTCAGCGTGCACATGCAGCAGACTTGTCTAGAAAGAGCAAGAAAACAAAATGAAGGCAGTTTGGAGGCATTTCCTGGGAAAAAGATTCACGATTCTGTTTCCATGGAAGCGACAGCACATCCCAAGTGGCAGAGGGAGCTGACAGAGAGCGGCTGGGAGAGGGAAAGTGCCATCCCCTCCCTCCCAGCAGAGCAGGGGGGCAGAGCTGGGGGGAAATGGCTCCTGAAAAGGAGGCAGGGAAATGGGAAAGGACACATGGACATCTGGCTGCACGGGAGGTCTGGGGAGCTGGGCTGGCTCGCAGCTCTGCCAGAAACTTCCTGTGTCCCTTTGGGCAACTCACAGAAGACGTCTTCCAGTTCCTGTGGAAATCAATAATTGATTTCATTGGGCACTAAATCAGAGCCCTGAATATCCTGGCTGGGTTCAGGCTGGGTCCTTTGGCTCCCCATGGCTCAGGCCCGTGTCAGTTTGGGTTTGCTGTGGATTTTCTGCTCTGCTTGGGAATGAGACCCTCCCCATTTCCCATGGCTGCTGATCTCCTCAGGATGGGGGGGTTTAATATCTGCCCCTCCAGAGCTTTACACAAAACCTGCGAAATCCTGGGTGACTAAAAACACCTTCAGGGCAGCCTTTCCTTGCCTTTGGATCAGACACTTACATTTGTCACCGTGCATTTCTTTAATTTTAGATATGGCACTATGAGTGGAAGAGTTGAGGAATGAGGGGGGTGAGCAAGGGGAAGCAAATAACGCAAGTGTGTGCAAATTTTACTGATTGCACTGAAAATTCCTTCTCAGCACCTGTAACCAGCCACATCCAGAGTCAGGAGGACCCTGCTGGATCTGGGATTTGTTCCCTTTAGAAATGAAAGCCCAGTGTAAAAGGACAGGAGAACATCAAACTTATTGTGAATATCTCCTGTATTTCTGTTCCATGTATATCCCACGTCTAGCTTTCTAATTCTTTCCTTCTTTTAACCTGAAAAAGAACTGTTGGCTCAGGGGGATTGTTGTAAGGGCATAAAGAGCAGAGGTATTAAAATAAAAATCCTTTTTTTGGACAGAATTATTTTGGCTGAAGTTTAGTTTGTCTCATATTTAAACTTAGCCTTTGCCCCTGGGACAACGACTGTGATGGAATCTCAGCTTTTCCTCTTCTCCAAAGTTTGACTGAGTGAATTCTTGGGAAGAGCAGGAGCTGGTGAGCTCAGGGGGTTGGGAGGATTCTGCAGCCTGTGCTGCACAGGAGAGGGAGATAAATGCCTTAAAATCCAGCACATCATTCCCCAGGCTCCTGGGCCCACGGGAGGAACTTTGCAGATCCCAAATAATAACAGTGGGTTTGCACAAGGCCTGGCCACAAAACACCAGGTCTGGCTACCAGGACTCCCTCCACAGCCAGAACCCAGCCCTGCCTTTGGCCCTGCACTGCCAGTGCATTAATTATTACAACTTGTGAATTTTGATCCCCTTTCCAAGAGCTCCAGCTGGACTGGAGAGCTTTAACTGGAGTTCCCAGAGCAGGAGCTGGGGTGCAGAGCCATCCCCAGCACGGAGTTGCAGTGCCTGGGCTGCTGGATGCTGCTGGGTTTTTATCTGTAATGGTTTCTGGCAGTGCATTACACCGAGGTAAGTGCTTTGTTTCTCCCTCAAGTGGCACTCAGCTCCCTGGGGCTTGCTTATGAATGCTGAAGGAGAACGTCCACTCGCTTTACTTCTGTTGTGTTTGTACTGTACAAGCTTTTGGCTGTCTTTGCCAAAGGAAAAGACAGGCTGCTGCTACTTAGAAGAAATATTTTTAATTGCATAGTATTGATTTTCTCTTTTCCTCGGTGCAGCGAGTGCTCTGCTGCTGGTGGATGCAGAAGGACGTGGGGCTGGTTTGTGTGGATGGATCAGCTCTGAAATTAGAAAATTGTGTTGGGGTTTAAACCCATCCAGCTCATTTGGGGCAAGTTTTGCTGCCTTTGAGCCACAAAGAATTTGGCTTTGAAATGAAATGCACACAACCGAGCATCTTCCTCTTTCTGAACTGAACTTTCTGCATGGATATAAACCACAACAGCACCACACTCTGATGTTGTGGCTGCTGTCATTCACGTGCTGGATTCCTCCTCCTGCTCCTCTCCACAGCTTTGGGGTGGATCACGGCCAAGGGAGACGGGCTCAGGTTTTTATGTTGTTACCCCTCAGCAAATGAAACAAAGTGCAGAGCCCTCAGCATCCCCAGCAACACCTCGAGGGGGAAAAGAGTAATTCTGCAAATAGTTGGATGTAAAGGGGTGAACCTAGAGCTGTGGAGCAGAACCATTTCCTTTATCATTGCTCTAAAGCCAGGGTAACACCCAGCTCAGAGCTGGTAAAAGGCACATGAATGTTGATGCAGGGCCAGGGACTTCTAAAATTGTTTTCACATTTATATGTAAAGCAGTTACTGATGATTTTTTTTTTTTTCTCTGCCTCATAACCTGAGAAATGGAGCAGACATGCAGGAAGTCTTACTTTTTATTTCACTCTGGTAGACTTGTAAAGCAGGCAGCCCTGGTGTACAGAGCAACAGGAGTCAAATGAAACTGGAATTTTCTTTTTATGGCATTACTTGCAGCCCCATAATGCAGGCAGATACCTTTGCATTGGAGAAGGGGGTGACCGAAGCCCAGCATTTTCTGACAGCCCACAACCATTTCAAAGAGGTTCCTGGTGACCAGAGCATCATCCAGCACTCTTCTCTCTGCCCTGGCTCTTCTCATCTGTCCTCTCCAGGGCACTGGGGAATGCAATTTAATTTTTTTTCACCCATTATTACTTTACAAACTGCCCACTCAGACTCTCCTCCAAGCCCACACATTCTTTCCTGAGGTCTAATTAATTCATTTGCAGAGCGTGTGCTGCTCTCCCTGCTCGTTCTGCAGAGGTGCTAAGTGCTGCAATCAGAGAGAAGGAACCTGAACAGATTTGTTTTCACATCCTACGTTTGGAGGCTGGGTGGAATCAGACCCAGTGCTGGAAAAAAAGAGACATGCCAGAGAACAGCAGTGTTTGGGTCAGGATTATCCCGAGCTGAGCCCGTTTTCCCAGTACCCAGCCCCTGGGACACATGCTCTGCACTAAGGAGCAAAACCTGAGTCCCGCTGGTGCTCAGCCTCTTGCTGCAGCCCCTGCCTGGGGGAAAATGTCTCCTTGTCCACCCTGGAGTGGGAAGCAGGAGAGGCTGAGGAGCTCAGCACCGCTGATTAATGACCCCTACCTGGTGCCAGGCTGGGCTCCTGGCCCTGCTCTTGGAGGGTTTGGAGCTGGGGACACAGGGGAGGGGAAGCAGGCACTGCTGGATCAGCTCCCACCCACCCTGGGCCTTCACACTGGGGTCCTGACCTCCCAATATTCCCTGCTGGAGCCAGAGGCACAGGAAATGCTCCTTTATCTGTGCTGACAGGCTCAGACACTCCAGAGAATGCTGGGGTTAATCTAAAACCATGGAGAAAGCTTCTAAAGCTCAGTAGAGTAACTGGCAATGTGAGAGTGTAAGACAGAATTTCCCTTCCTTCTCCTTCTTTCTCCTTCTCCTTCTCCTTCTTTCTCCTTCTCCTTCTCCTTCTTTCTCCTTCTCCTTCTCCTTCTCCTTCTCCTTCTCCTTCTCCTTCTCCTTCTCCTTCTCCTTCTCCTTCTCCTTCTCCTTCTCCTTCTCCTTCTCCTTCTCCTTCTCCTTCTCCTTCTCCTTCTCCTTCTCCTTCTCCTTCTCCTTCTCCTTCTCCTTCTCCTTCTCCTTCTCCTTCTCCTTCTCNTTCTTTCTTCTTCTCCTTCTCCTTCTCCTTCTCCTTCTCCTTCTCCTTCTCCTTCTCCTTCTCCTTCTCCTTCTCCTTCTCCTTCTCCTTCTCCTTCTCCTTCTCCTTCTCCTTCTCCTTCTCCTTCTCCTTCTCCTTCTCCTCCTTCTCCACAAAAACCCCCTAAAATCCAAACCAAACCAAACCAAACCAAACCAAACCAACCAAAAAAACCCCCAAACAAACAAACCAAAAAACAAAGGAAAAAGCAGTTACTAACAATAATTCATTGTGGGAAAATATTTACATAGATAAAAATATTGCACTTGGCACGTTAGGACCAGGATTAAACCCATCTCTTGTCCTGTAGCTCTCATCTATTATTCATTCTTGCTGTTTGGCTCTTTTCATGTCCAGATCTCAAAGCGTTTTGCAAATGAAGATGGAAATTGTTCTTGTTTTATTGCAGAATGGCTGAGAGAGGGAAATGACTGCACTGCAGCACCACTGGACACCTGGAATCCAGGGGCCTCCACCATCCCAGGCTTCATCCACTGGATCCTGGAGCTGCCACTTCTTCCAAGGGTAGGAAACATGAGGGGATTCTTCAGCTCCCAGGAAAAATCCAGGTGGAGAGGTTTGGTGGCAGGGGAAGGGAAGTTCAGGGAAGGGAAGAGAGGGAAGTTCAGGGAAAGGAAAGGAAAGGAAAGGAAAGGAAAGGAAAGGAAAGGAAAGGAAAGGAAAGAAAGGAAAGGAAAGGAAAGGAAAGACTGAGGGGATTTAGGAGAGGTGGGAAAAGCAGATGTTGGGTAGGGAGAGGGTGGGTCTGGTGTGGGTGGAGTGGGCTGAAATGCCAGGGGCTGACAGGGATGTGTGCTCTGGATCTCAGGGGGGGTCTGGGAGCTGAAAAGAACTCCCAGGAGCAGCTGTGTCCATGGCTTTTCCAGCAGCTCTAGGGAATCACAGAACAAGCTGAGCTGGAAGGGACCCACAGCATCATCGAGTCCATTGTAGGCATTGCCTGGCAGCCCTGTAGAGGCTCCTAAACTTGTTTTTGTACCTCCATAATTAATAACAAAAATCGACCTGACCCTGCAAATGGGAGAATTCACAGCTCAGTGCCTCACCAGTCTCTTTAAATACGACCCCTTGTCCTTGTTCTCGATGCTGACTCTGGGTACAAATGATGCTGATGGCTCTGCCTCTGAATATCCATAATGGGCCCATCCAGGTGACGACACATCCAAAGTTTTGAGACTGGAAGTGTCACTCTGGGCCTGGAAGGATGTTTGATTTCATTCCAGGCATCGAGTAACAAATTGCCTTTAATGGCAGCATCGCCAGAAATCGGCCTCCCTCGCTTTTTCATGTCACTTCCAAGTGTCTTGTTGATATTTTTATGGATTTTTATTATCCAGCTTGTTATCCAGCAGCCAGAGCCATGCCAGGTTCTCGGGGATCAGCAGGCAAGGGGGGCTAAGCTGGAATAAGAACTCCTGCACTCGTGGTTTTAATATCTTTTACTTCAAAGCAAGGAGCTGATGTGATCTTTCATCATCTCAGCTGTTGTTTACCAGCTTCCTACAGATGCTGTTTGAACTAACAAACCCCACATTTCCTGGCTGGAGTAAGGAATTCCCTGGGTGGCTGCAATCCCTTCACTCAGAGGCTGAGTCGTCCTGATTGAATGATGCCACTAACGAGAAGGGGATAAACGTTCAGGATCACCTTTCAGGCAAAGAATAACTGCCCAAATTACTCGGGCTCAGCTCCTCAGCCCTGCTCCTTATTTTCTGCTTCCAGGAAAAACCACCAGCAGCTCCAGGGCTGGGTTTGGGGTCAATTTACTCGGTGGCTCAGGGACAGAGGGACGTGTCCGTGCTGCAGGGGCTCCTCTTTGCTCTGAGCTCTGACCAGGGCTGGTTTTGCAGCAGCCTCTGAAATGAGCTGAAATGCAGGAATTACAGGTGAGGAAAAAGCTGTGAGGTCACCTGTGCTGAGAGGATCAGAGCAGGGTCTTCGGTGCCTGTGATTAAAGTGTGTGAGAGGCTGTGAGGGAGGAAATAGCAGCGAGTTCCTTTCTTCTCCTCCTGCTCCTCCTTTGTTCCCCCTTTTTCCAAGGGGGAAAATCAGCTCCTGCTACTGTCATCCCTTTTCCTGGAAGTTCGGTCTTGCTGCAGAAGCTGATGAAGCTTTCAACCACACTGAAATAAATACATTATAATAAAAAATGGGCTGAATGTGCCAGACTGGTCTCCACATAGGTGCTGGCTTTCCTTTCAGGATAAGAGGATAAAACAGCCAACCAGGACGGGTTTTTTTTTCCCAATTATTTACATCATAAACCAAGGAATGATTTGGGATGGAAGAGACCTTAAAGACCTCATTGCACCCCCTGTCTGACTACCCACAGGGATGGGGCACATTCCAGGATAATGGTATTTGTATTTTTCTGGGAACATTGCTCACCTGCAGAGCCCTCATGACATTAAACCTGCTCACCTCTCCCATCCAGCATCCCTGTCCCGACGGGCTGCTGCTCTGGGCAGGGATGGATGGGAAGAAAAAACGGGATTTGGGAAGTGATTTGCTCGAGGTGATTCAGTGAGGAGGTGGCAGGGATTGGAAACAGAAGGGGATTTTCGGGGTCACTCTTAGTTCTCTGTTCATTAATTGTTGTATTGATGAAGAAATGCTCTTTAAAGTTGAGATTTGTGCTAGACCTGAATGGGTAAAAGTGCCAGGAGAATTGGCTGCTCCTGGAAAGAGTGGTCTGGTTGAAAATGAGTTTCTGAGTTCCAGAGAGCAGGGTGGACAGTAATCCTCATTTTAGAAGATAGGCAGTGATATAGAAAAATAGATAATAAATATGTAATATACAATGTACAATGTATAATATATAATAGACAATGTACAATGTATAATATATAAAATATAATATATAAAATATAATATATAACGTATAATATATAATATATAATGTATAATGTATAATGTATAATGTATAATGTAGAACANATACTATAATATATAATATACAATATATAATATATAATATATAATATAGAATATAGAATATAGACTATAGAATATATAAAATATAAAATATAATATATAATGTATAATGTATAACATATAACATATAATATAGAACATATAATATATAACATATAACATATAATATAGAATATAGAATATATAA
>VWYI01029887.1:0-57081 GCA_013399455.1 Anthoscopus minutus | reverse complement strand
TTAGCATGGAAGATTAGAAAAATTACAAAATACATCAGAAGAGAGGACACCATAGTTCTGGACTTTGCATCATTATTTATACAAATTGGAACTGCACATGCAGTCAAGGTGGCATGCTTACCTACAAAATACTAAGAAAGGGGTTCACACATACAGCAGGAATGCATGAAAAATATTCAGACTTTCCTAGAAAAATAAACTGAACTTTCCTACATTTTAAATGAGCACCCTAAATTGCTGGGGATTGAGCTGGGAAAGGTAAGAAGTGTTTTCTCCATCCCATTTTGTCACATACAGTTTACTACGCTCCTGCTGCAGTGAGCAAGGGGAAGGAATAGAGCTTCTGTTGAGAGTGCCTGAGAATATTCCAGCATGTTTCCTGCAATGAAGTGCTCTCCAGAAAAGCTGATTTTATTCCATCAACTACAGCTGGTTCTCACATACTGTTCTCCTCATCTTTATGTCATCTCCTCATTACAGTATCACTGCAATTATCAAGGTGCCCTCTCTGTGCAATGACCTGGGATTTACAGGATACTCTTTGAAGTATTGCACAAGTGAACCTTGACTTCTATTGTTTCTTCTCCATGAAACATTTCAGTTCTCCTTACAAAACCCTGAACACTTGATTATCCACTTTATTGTCTTGTTCTTTCGACATGTAAAACGAGTATTGCAGTGATTTGACAGTATTAGAAAATTAAATTGCATTTGCTTTGAACAAGTACAAATGAATACACAAGCACTGATTAATCAGGTAGGGGCAATTAAAATGACTAGAAAAGTAATACTCTTGAGAAATTGTCTCATATTGTCTACCTCTGCTACTGCAAAGTACTAGTAGGATACCTATTGAATCTACTGCTGGTATGTTTGGATATAATATGGGAATTCAGCCTCAGAGGGCCAATGTGCCCAAAGGGTCTGCGATAGAATATTACTGAAAATGATTTTAGGTTTGTCAGCACAACTGGGTGCTCTTGCTGAATATACTGAAGGTTAAAACTGGCATAATTTACTATGAATACAACAGCTGCTATGTAGAACTAAACATTGCTTTGACATAACATTATCTACTACAAAATAAGGACAGGCCTCTAACGTAAAGGCTTCAACTGCAAAACTTGAAATATTTATACAGCACATTGCCTTTTCCTCCAGATAATTTATTTACGATCTCTTGTAACTCAGACATTTTTTCCTACCCTTTTCATAGGAAAACACATATTGTGACAGTTCGTTCAGGAGCTTACTCACTAATTTGTACAAAATAAGATTTTCTATACCTCCATACCTGCTATTGTCACTCATTATATCTTCTGTGCTTCTTGTGTGACTGACAACTGATTGTGACTAACAACATGGATTAAAGGTTGAAGCTATAGGGTAGCTACCACGAGTTGAGACAAATAAAAATGCATAAGCAAAGTGCAATAGTATTTCATTCAAAAGTATAACTTCAAAAGGCCAGTTTTTAATGTATGTATTGCAGAAGAACCAGGATCAAGTGAGAGACATTGACCTTTTTTCACTCAGAAAAAAAGAAACAAACATACAACTACTTTTTTTAAATGACCCACAGAAGGCCATAATTAGAATGATGAAAGTACGTGAGGTGAGCCTGAAGTGAGTCTATATGACAGAAGATCAAAACACAGTTTGTTCCCAGTGGTCTCTTCACTGGGACCATTTGGCTATAAACAGCAAAACCAAGTATTTCACCAACACCGAAGAAGCTAGGAAAAACAGCATGTTATGGAAGGGATAATCTGGAAGGCAGAATTCAAGATTCCTTTTGTAAATCAAAAGGGACAAGGATCTCCTCAATTTTAAGAGTTCAAGAGCAACTGAATCATAGAATTGTTAAGAATGGAAAAGATCTTTAAGATCATCAAGCCTAACTATGAGCCCAGCACTGCCAATCCCAACACTTAACTACGTTTCTAAGTGCCACAGATACCTGTGTTTAAATACCTACAGGGATGAGAACTCAACCACTTCCCTAAGAAGCCTGTTCCAGTGCTTGATAATTGTTTCAGTAAACAAATTTTTCGTAATACTTAATCTAAACCTTTCCTGGAGCAATTTGAGACTGCTTCCTCTTGTCCCTTTGCTTGCTACTTGGGAGAAGACACTGGGTACATCATGGGTTACAGCCTTCCCCTCTGAAGGAGTCTCCATCCTACCTACTCACTGATATTCCCTGAATCGTGTCCAGGCAGCATAGAATTACAACTGGGTCGGGTCAGTATCTGCCAGAGATGCTAACAACAGAACAGTATCCACGACTGTAGAGCAAACACCCACACACCCATGCATCCACACACAAAGCATGTTTTACTATACTATAACAGTCCTGAATAATACTGATTACTGATTGGAATATTAATACAGACAGACACACTATCAATTGACAACTCAAAGCTGAGTCAGCTGAGGTTCCAAATGATAGAGAATACATTTTTCCTCTAGCTGTCTTCAACAGAAGCATGCAGCATCTTTAATTTCCTTGTAAGTGCTGCTGCAATATTTTTTTTAAGGATATAAGAATATAAGGAAGTGTGTTTACTGAAATTCAACCTAGTGCAAAGTTAGACAGTATTTCGTCTATGTAATATTGTAAAATGTAATATTGTTTCACAGAGATTCAATGCATCACCCATTATGCATTTCTACTCAATTAAATTATTTTTAAGGCAAAAAGGTCTTTAGAAAGGTCAATCATACGGTCTGTGTAAGAAATGTGAAAAGGTTATTAAACTGCAAGACAGAACAACTGGAATTTTCATACACACTAGGAAAAAAAGCATTCTCTTCCATATAGACATGATTGAATTAAGTCAGAACAAGTTAGACACTGGAAATTAGAGAAAAATTATTACTTTGCAAAAAACCTTCCTCTGCTTTATTTGTCCAACGCCTGTATTTTTTATCACAGTGAAATACAGATATAATTAGAATATAGGAAAAATAAGCAGCTTTCAAGAAAATCTGTTTCCTAGCAGTCTTATATCCACAGAAATATGAAAAGAAATTTCAAATGGTATAAATGGATTTAATGATTTGTACAAAAAAAAGTGTTGAAGATTATAATCAAAAAGCACAACATGCTTGCTTTTGAGGACAACTGCAATACCCTTATCACTTAATGGAAGGTCCTCACAGGATCTGTGTAGTTTACACAACTATGCTAACTATGCAAGTAGTAATAAAATGATTCAAAATATTTTTGAACAAATGCTTTCAAATGTCACACTTCTTTTCTAGGTTATCTAGTATTTGCAATAATAGGCGACATAAACAATGCCAATTGGAAACAAATATTTAATTAAAATCTTTCAAATAGAAACAGATTACAACGCTCTTAGCACTACACTACGTACACGGAACGGACACAGCACTACTAGAAACAATAATGCTATATAACAAGAATAATCCCAACTATTTTTATGGAGGTAGCATGAAATAATAAACACCCATGTATGTGTTGACAGACCTGAGTAGCATTCAAAATTCTGCTCTTGAATAATCTTGTAGTCAATTCAGTGCCAATTGGTTTGCTCTCCCTATCCATCCCTTACCTATTACATGTAAATTATCCAAGTTATGGTCTATTTCCAGCTAGCTAGTCTTAATCTATTTACCACAGGGCACATAGCTTTAGAGAGTCTGAAGAGAGACATCAATAAATACTTTTTAAAACTTTCTAAAAGCGCACCAAATTAGAACTATTTCTCATCCTCTAGAACCATGGAAAACACCACACTGCTTTTCTCCAAGTTTTGAATTGGTCACAATCTACTGTAAATCCATCTTTTAAAGTCATCAAGAAATACTAAATCATCTTCTGCGATCTCCTGTTTATGAAGCTTAAGCCCACTGCTTTGGATTTGGCTACACTCTATGTGTTATAGGGACATCCATTTAAAGAGAACTGGATGAAAAATACATGGAGAGAACTTCTGAATTCAAGATTTCCTCAGGACCAGTTCAGATGCTTCAGGTACTTACTAGGGATAGATAATTACATGCACTTAGCCATTTTCAAGCTATTTTGACAAAGGCAGATTGGCCTTCCGTGCCACACTCTAAATGTTCTCAGCAGTTCTGTATACAGCAAAAAATTATCAGCCTGCTTACACTCCTGAACTATCACTACACTTGGCATTATTGTCTTGGCTCTGAGAAAGTACTTAAGCATTCACAGTGGCCTCCTTCCTGTCCACAATCCAGACACAATTTACACTCTCTATACTCTCACTCTCTATTTTTCACTATGGGAAAGCCACTTAGTCCTTGAAACTTCTTTATTGACAATCCAATATTAAGACCTTCCAACTGGTTTGTTATTCATCAAAGTCTGGTCTGTTTTATTACATAGTTCAATTTATGTTTTTATTAATTGGTTTCATGTGGCAGTAAGTCAAACGCTTTTCAAAGTCTTTTACACTGACACCATTATCTTATCAAACTTGTAATTTTACCAGATATTAAAAGATTTAAATCCAATTTTTGTCAATCATTGGTTTTACAAGCCCTACTTTCCATAAAACTCTGAGCAGAATCAATTTTGCTCAAGGCCTTTAATTCCCTATCAGCTGAGTCCCCAATCAGCTTTTTCCATATGTTCACTGAGATTTATATCCGGCTATATTTACCCTGCTCAATCTGCTTGTCTATTCTGAATCTGGGCAGAATACCAGCTTTCCTCCACTCTTAAGGAACGTTAAAAATGAAAATCTGTGAACCAGACATCTTCCCCACTGGCTCCTCACAGGTAGACCCATCACACCTAGACTGGCTGGATGAATCTTCAACACATATTATTCAGTATCTACTAATGGTTACTATGACTACAGAAGCTTTCCATCCTAATATGATGAATCATAATTTTTCTTCCAATTTAATGTGTTACTTGAAATAAAATAAAATTGGACAACAATGATAACCCTGTTTCTAAGACTTGGTCCTATAAAAAAAACCCATACACGTGCCTGCTTCTCCATGGCAATGATCAACACATCTGCCATGAGAACAGAAGCTCTTTCAATACAAGTACCAGTACTGACTGTACATCTGCACAGGCCCAGCAAAATGAGATCCAACTGCTCTCAGCATAACTTCAGTATCAACTGCTGAACCAGCAACAGAGAACCGCTTCCATTACCCACCCATTTTCCACTGCCCCTGACATGCATCTGTACCAGGTCATCAGGCATCCACTCAGTAGATGCACCCTTGCACAAGGCTGACTCCTCTGGCCCTGCTAGGACTGAGCAGGGTTTGTATTGCTCTTCCCTGAACCCTAAAACTTCATAGCTGCTAACTGGATCTCTTTGGTAAATGCCTATGAACACTAGGATACAGCTAAAAAGGCAGAGATGGGGGTCCTTAAAAATTCCACTTGTATTTCAACTGTCTGCTCAAGAAATACAATCTATGAGCACCAAAGAAGTAGGAAGAAAAACCCCAAACAACTAAACATGGAGGTCAAATATCTAATTAAGGGTTGCAGGTAAGCCTGTAAAGCTCAGTCATGTCACAGACTTGAATCCTTAAAGCAGCCACTTACAGCTGATTTTTAAAACACTGGAGCAAGGCTAATCTGTCCTTTTACAGTTGTCTTGCATATTCCCTGAAGGTCTATATAGGATTTGGCCCTTTCGAGGATTTAACAGAGCAGCACTTAATTTTTAGATCCTGCTCAGCTTAAATCATAAACTGCTTTGGCTTGGGTGACTGTAGACATGGCCAAACAAAGCTGCAGATAGCCCTCAAATAGGTAGGTAAGTCTAGTAAGCCTGGCAAGTTTAGAAGCCTCCAGAATCAAATCGCATCTGAACAGCACTTCTGTACTGCAAATTTAAACAAATATCTCAGTATTGCTTGAGTCCTTTCTGGTATCCTAAATTCTTGACCGGATTCAGATTCTTTGACCTTTTTAATCTTCTCACATAAAAATAATGGAATGGAACATAAAACTAATGGTTCAGTTACATCTATTTCAGTAGTCTTTTAGAGCCATGACAGCCTGAACAAATACACTTCATCTCTTATGAATGTATACATACTTTACTGTCCTTCAAAGACTTGGTTGAGATGTTTGAATTGAGTGCAACTTTGCAAATCTGCTGAAGAACATGAGTTGGCAAAGGAGGGAATGAAAACACAACTTGCATTGGTTTAGGGACAGCTAGTTGGGCTTGAAACAAATCACTAAAGATGGGGATCAAAGAGAGCACAGAATTCTGCTTGATCATTAAAATACTCAGTAAGTTAGAAAGAATTCAGAGTAAGTGAGAGAAAATAAACTATGAAAACACATTTCTACAACTCATGCGCGGTAAAAACAGGTACCTAGATCATTAGGATATCTAGGTATTATTAGGATAGTTCTTCATGCTTTGACACTTTTTAGAGCATGCAAATGATCTCATTGTTCATTAAGTACAAGAAATTCAGCACAAACTTCAGCAAGACAAATATTTTCAAGTAGCCCACCTCTTTCCCTCTGAAAGTTTTTGCAATAGAACAAAACAGTGCTTATGAGAAAAAATATCAATGTATCATCAGCCTGCTTTGACAGCCATACCATAATGTGCAAACAGAACCAGAAGGAAAACTGTGAAGTGGACAGAAGGAAAACACACCTTTACCCTGAGTGAAGACTCACAGTTCAGTTCCTTTTTCCCCTCACTGTCAAATAATTGTAACAACTCATGAAGTTCTGGTTAACTTCATCACCATGAGAAAGCCTGCCTGCTGCAGCTGGACACTTCAATTCTATAGATAAAATAGAGCAGGGAAGGCTGGCATTCAAGTTTTCTTTTTTTGTCTGCTGCCTTTTTCTTTTTTTCTTGAACCTCTGATCAGCCCTAGAGGCCACATCTGAAGTGCTGTGTCCACTTCTGGACTCCTCAGGACAAGAGAGGCATGGGAGCTCCTGGAGCAGGTCCCACAAAGGGAGATAAAGATGATTAAGGGGCTGGAGCACCTCTCTTACACGTCCAGGCTGAGGAAGCTGGGCCTGTTCAGCCTTGAGAAGGGACAACTGAGAGGGGACCTCATCAATGTCTGGAACTGAAGTTCATGGAGCACATCATCTTCAGTGCTAAAATGTGTCACATACAGGACAACCAGGGGTTCAGGACCAACTAACGGGGATTTAGGAAATGCAGGTCCTGCTTGAGCAACCTGAGCGCCTTGTACAACAAAGTGACCCACTAAGTGGATGAGGGAAAGGCTGTGAATGTTGTCTACTAGACTTTAGTAAAGCCTTTGACAGTGTTTCTCACAGCATTACCCTGGAGAAACTGGCTTCCCACAACTTGGATGGGCATACTCTTTGCTAACTAAAAGCCTAGCTGGATGGCTGGGCTCAGAGTGGTGGTAAATGGCAGCCAATTGGTAGCTGGTTGCCAGCAGTGTTCCCCAGGGCTCAGTACTGGGCCTCATCCTGTTCAGCATCTTTATCAATGATCTGGACAAAGGGATCAAGTGCACCCTCAGTGAGTTTGCAGGCAACATCAAGTTAGGTGGGAATGTTGATCTGCTGTAAGGAAGGAAGGCCCTGCAGAGTGATCTGCACAGGCTGGATCGATGGGTCAAGTCCAACTGCATGAGATTCAACAAGGCCAAGTGCCAGGTCCTGCCTTTGGGTCACAACAACCCCAGGCAGTGCTACAGGCTGGGGGAATGGTGACTGGAAAGTGGTGGAAAAGGATCTGGGAGTTTTGGCCAGTAGCCATTGAGCCAGGGTGCGCCCAGATGGCTAAAAAGGTCAATGACATCCTGGCCTGTACCAGCAACAGCGTGGCCAGCAGGACTGGGGAAGTGATTGTCCCTCTGCACTCAACACTGGTGAAGTTGTACCTTGACTCCTGTGCTCAGTTTTGGGCACCTCACTACAAGCAAGACATTGCTTGGTGGAGGTGCTGGAGTGTATCCAGAGAAGGGCAATGAGGCTGGTGAAGGGTCGGGAGCATAGAACTGATGAGGAGCACCTGAGGCAGCTGAGGCTGTTTAGCCTGTGGGGCCTGATGAAAGTAGGCTGTAACAAGGTGGAGGTTGGCTTCTCCTAAGTAACACAAGATAGGACAAGAGGAAATTGCCTCAAGTTGTGCCAGGGGATGTTTAGATTGGATATTAGAAAAAATGTCTTCACTTAAAGGGCGCTAAAGCACTGGAACAGATTGCCCAGTGAAGTGGCATAGTCACCGTGCCTGGAGGTTATTTAAAAGACATGTACATGTGGCACTTTGGGACATAGTTTAGTGGCAGACTTGATAGTGCTGTGTTAATGGCTGGATGTGATGATCTTAGAGGTCTCTTCCAACCTAACTCATTCTGTGATACTATTATTCTGTAAAAACAAACACTTCCAAGTTCAGAGCAGGGTAAGTACCTTGCATCAAAACTTCAGAAGCATAGACAACATTTTGGATAAACCAGCATTGCACCTGTTATTACTTCCCCCTGGAGTCTACTGTTATCCAGAATTCTTTCCATTTATTACTGTATTTTTCTGCTTGTTTAAAAGAAACTATGTGATTTTAGCCAGTTTTACTGACACTGACTATTAAACCACATCTGTCCAAATGGAAAGACCCATATTATGTTGTTTTAGTGGGAAGACTTCAAATAACAGATGTAATTTACAAAAAAATTCATATTTTCAGAATTTAACCTTCATTTTGCCAGTGACTGGCTGTGACAATTCTGTGACTGGCTTCATCTGGCTTAATTAACTCTTGGTTTGATTAAGATGTGTTCTATTTTACTGCAGCTGATTCTGTTAACTTTCTGTTCTCCAGCCATTTTCATGTAACTTTATTATCAAAGTCCAAGAAAAGATAATTTATTCAAAAATATAAAGGAATATCTATTTTTATGCACTTCACATTTATGTAAATGTGAAAAATTTCTCTGCTATTATGATGTTAAAGGGTTAGTATGGCTTTCAAATGAATTTATTTTTTGGTTTCATGTATCAAAAATAAAACCCGGTGGCTTAATTCTCACAATAAATCTTACACTTCTAATAAGAGTTTCAAAACACCATTAAAAAGCTGAAACCTAAATGGGATGTGCTAACCTACATTTCCATGCCGTTGCTCTTTCATTTGAAGTATACTTTATATGTTAAGAATATTTTCAATTTCCCATTTAAAAGAATCAGAGAAGGCATTTAACACTACTGAAATAATGTAATTTCATGTGCAATTTAAGCAAACAGAGGAGAACAAAGCAAATAACTAGAGCCTGAGTATGCCCTTTTATAAAATCATTAATTTAAACCTTAAGGATAAAAAAAGCTCATTTATTCATCAAGAAGTTAATCCAGTTTGTTCACTAACAAGGAACATTTATTTCATTTTTTTGTATGTCTACACTATTAATTAATGAAACAAAAAATTTTACCTAGGACTTCAAACCTATTATGTAAGTAAACATTATGTTTTGATGTAGAAGTTTACACTGTTCACAGAATCATTTGAATTTCACATTCACATTACCACTAAGGAGATAAAAGAAATTTCTTTCATATTGCCATGTTCATTACTATTTTCTTTGACTTTTTAAACTAATTTATCCTTTACATCAAAATCTCAAGTGCTATCAGCACACATTGCAAAAATAGTATTTTTTTTCCTGTGTAAATTAAGCTCATTACAGTTCTGCACACTCACACCAATGGATGACAAAAAGCTTTTTTCCATTAGAAGTACTCTCTGTCTCATTATATGAATACTATTCTAAGCCTATATGATATCCTCCCACAAAATAGTACTGAATATTGAATAAAAGAAAGATTCTTCAAGGTGAAGGAAAACACAATACAAAATCCAAAAATAACAGCAACAACAACAAAAATTCCTGAAATTTTGTCATCACTACTACATAAGCACTTCACTACACTTGTAAACCAGACTGTAAATTGGTACTAAAAGACTGATAAGCATATTATTTTATCCACACCAGAGAATGACTACATTTAATGATTCAAAAATAAAAAGAGCTTATTTACATATATACATATATAATATTTGTATTATACAATAAGGCTTCCAAAGTAGTATCTGCTTGCTATGACAATATGTCTAGGTAGAGAAACAAAGTAGCACTGAAATGAATTGAATTCCTATTTCATGGAAAGGCACTGGTTTATAATTATGCATCCATCTTCTTTCCAAACTACAATTTTTTCCTAAGCCAGGTTATTTGCTCAATTTCTAGACATACACAAAAAACCAAATTTCCCTCCAATTATACAGGTACACTGAGAGCAATTTTTCACAGCACAACTATTAAAAATTATTTCATTCCATTTTGCCAGTTCTAATTTTTTTTTGCAGTTGTAACATCTAATGCACCTTTTTCATGCAAATGCAGTATCAAATATGAACATTTCAGAAAGAAAATCTTAAGAAACTGTAACAGTGAAGGCAAGACATTTAAAAAGAGAAAATAAATAATTCCTCCTTTGCTTTGATTACTTCAAACACTTGGCTACGCTTTACAGTTTTTACAAATTACCTTATTCTTTGAGGCAATTTTCAGTCATTCCAGTCATAGTTAGAATAACAGTGTATCAAGGCAGCTTATCAGTTAGACCCTTCTCCTTCACACATCTTGAAATATTGATCCTTCAAAGAAAATACAAAGGACTGTTCACTCGACTCTCAAGCAACACCTGTGGATGATACAGCCATATTAGCATAACAGTGTTCTGGATTTCAGCACATGAAGATTGAAAAATTGCTATAAATCAACACAAAAGGCCAAAATTATTTTCTCAGACATACTAATTTGAATTGAGAGAGATGCTGTCGTCCCAGGATTTTTAATTTTACATTAAATTGCCTTACTGCTTATACACCAGAGAAACTGTAATGTAACTAAAACCAGAAAGTACTCTTTAATCTTTAATATATAATTAAATTTTGGTGGTTTTTCAATTTATCCAGAGATATAGTACCACTTAAAACTGTGCTTTGTTGTATTCATTTTAATCAAATGTTATTTTAATTGGGTCTGTAAGGACATGTAGAAACTACTGCACCATAGGGAAGAAAGTAATTTTTGATCTTCTGTTCTTAAATCTCTGAAACCAGCCAGGTTTGCAGTCTCACCTTTAACTTCCCTTCAGGCATTATTCCCTAGGGTTCCACAGCTTCAATACCCAATTCAGATTTGCTCAAAAGAATAGCATATCACAAAGCAGTACTTCTGGAAATAAAGACATATGGAAATGGGGATGTCTCACCAAATTTCCCATATGGTCTATGGGAAGAAGTTGAAACTTAAGGTAGAGCTCCTGGGAAATGCTTCACAGACCACAGGGACATAGCACAAATGAAAAGGCCGGTCTACCCACCAGGCAGGTACCTGATGTTTATGAAGGTGCCACCATGTGAGCACATTACAAAACTGGAGGTCCTCCTTCCAAAAAGGAGCAAGAAACCAAGATAAGACCTTCCTTAGACAAGCAGTTGTGAATGTACTGCATCCCTCCCTCTCTCCCTCATTCTGATTTCTCCTAAGCACCATTCCTTCTAGAAGACTGAAAGGGGCTGCCTTTCCTTCCTTCACAAAACATGTAAGCTAGCCAGCACCACCAGACTGATAGAAAAGCTGTTCTCCATACTGCTGAGTGCAGACATCTATGAAGAGAAAGGGGGATGGGAAATAAAGCCCATCATGGGAAACAACCTTAATCAGACCTTGAATAAGAACAGTCTACCTCATATTGAAGAAGAGGGTTTGAAACATGGCTTTTCTTACTTTCAGAACAATAAAATACTAAATCAATAATATCCTCACACAGAAATCAGTCACAATAGCTAAGACTGGCTGGCAAATCCAGGCTGCAAAATTAGGGCAACCTCTCTCCTAGTCCTCCTTTCCTTACAGAAACTTGACTCAAGCTGTTTCACTGCAATGATTTGTTAATTATCAAATTATGCAGTTTCTAGCCTAAACAATAAGATAAAATCATAACTGTATTCTACAGTTAGGTTCAAATTTTCTAGGCAACACTTAATCGAAATTAAAAGCTTTACTTCCTGTCAGAGTAAAATTCAAGCTAGCAAATCAACTTTCATCTCCAAATGCATGAACACAATGTTTCTCATTTAAGACATATAAAAAGTTCTAAAGATGGGGGTATGGGGAATGTGTTGAGGTTTCCTACATTTGGAGGTTTGGTGGGAGTTTGCTTTGTTTTGCTGGGATTTTGCACTGAGTTTTATAGAGAACTGGACCAAATTTATGAAAGCGGTTATATCACGTTAGTTGCCTATGCAGCAGTCACTAGACAGCAATGAGAAAAGAAACCATTGCAAGATTCCTCTTCCCAGTGAAAAAAGCAGAAAACAGGCATCAACACATTTAGGGGTTTTCAGTAGGACATATGAAAACTTTTTCCTACAAACCTGAATAGTGTAAGAAGGAAAAAATCTGTGTCTCCTTTAAGATTCATATCTTAAAGTGTTTTGGTTTTCTCACACTTGAAATGTGAGTAGAACACAAAGGCAACAAGGCTTTTAGTACCCCTTATCATTGTTTTAAAAATGTGTACAAGTTTTCACAGTAGGGATCAGGGATCTCTGCATTCATACTCATGTCTCCTTTTAACTTCATAACTCATTCTGTAACAGGAGCTGGTTTCTTTAAAAAGGAGTTGCCTAGAAGCATCATCCATAAAATCATGGAGAAGATAAAGATGAAATAAGATCTTTTCTCATTCTTCTTTAGTCTTGATAGTAAGTTCCCATCATAAGGCTGGGTCCAACAGATTAAATGTATTTTCACATATAATGCTTGCTGCTGGGTAGTTGCCAGGTAAGATAATACATTTCTGCTTAATTAAACCACATTCCTGTTTTTCCACAACCTCTGACAATCTTGGCTATTTTCAATGCTGCATGATGGATCTACATCAGTATATGCTGGGAAAAGTACGATATACATTTTGTTTAAAGTCAAAAACCAGTATTTCCAGACATAAAAATCAAGATTGGCATGGCCAAGACTCTCTGAACCTCACACAAAATCTTTCTCACATATTTAATCAGAGAAAGTTTACTTAAGTCACTACTCTGGTTTGGCAGAGATATTGAATGTTGTGGGCAAAACAGAAAGAGGAAGGAAAGACTCAAATATTTAAAATGGAGAGAAGTGTAGTTAAACTATTGTTTTAACAAAATGAACCACTTCAGTGTATTTGAGTCAAGACACCTGCACCGAAAAAAGCCCCCAGTAAAGTCTGAGTTCAGAAAGATACAATTAAACCTGAACGAACTTGACTGCTGGGTCAATAAATGAACTTATCTATACAACTGGTTTAGCTACTATAAAAGCATTAAGGGCCAGGTTAGAAAAGTAGTTTCCCCTTTATTTGCCAGCAATCACTGTAATCTCTTGAACATTGAAGTACTTTATTAGAAGGTACTTTTCAGTACTTAAATCTTCCATATACCCTAAACAAGTGCATGTATGAAAAAAAGGGAGGTTCACAGAGACTAGAAGAACAACTTTTCTACTTTGGGTTGCTGGGCAGAGTCACAGAATTATGTAGGGGAATTATTTCCATAAATTAAAATAGAACCTTTGTATGTCTGTGTGTGTGAAGGGGTGGAATTAGGGCCATCCATTCACTGGCTATACTCCCTTCTTTTTGCAAGAACAGACCTTAGCGTTCTCTCCAGCATTCCCTTTTACTTAAATGAAAAAGTTGGTACTTTATTTAAGGGTGGATTTTCCCACTAGACGCTATGATCTAAAGAGAAGTAGCTGTGAAGAAGATATGGAGAGGTCCTGAGCTCTTCTGTTCCTCACTTCAAACTCGTGCCCTCTCCCCTCACATTTAAGAATTGTAGCATCCCCAGTGAGCAACATCAGTTCACTGAATCAAGAGAAAATAAACCTCTGCAAAAAACGATCAGGTTTTGACATGACAGATTTCCTCAAAGGAACTACCTCTTTTGGAAGATAGCCTGAAATTAAACAAGGTAAAGCAGCATGTGAAACTGTATCCCCAGCCGAAGTCTTCATGGATATGAGTGAGGTAAGTGTAATACTGAAGTATTCCCATCACTCTATCCTGACTCTTGTTCCTCCCTACTGAAGCATTGGCAAAGAATACCCTGAAAAGTCAAGGACAATTACTTCTGAAATAGAGTCAAACACCTGAAAACAGGTATATAAAATTAATAAAAATTAAATAACGATCCTAGTATCTCTGACCTAATCCATTTGACTCAATGAACAGTGAGTCAGAAATATTCACCGATTTTTCAAACCATTACCAAGTGCATAAAAGTTAAAATATGTTCCTCAAAGACAGCCTCCAAAATACTTTCTTTTCACCTACTTTGATATGGCAAGAACTTCTCAGAAGTGCAGACTTACTTCTTCCCAAGGAATTTTGTCACAGTCTTCAAATTTTGTTTATGCTTGGCTTTTGCATTCAGATTAATCAACTATCCAGTATTTTGAATAGCTGATTATTCTGAATGACTTTCATTCAGACATTCTTTTTCCATGACCTTCAGCAAGGACAGTCTCTCCATGTGTCTATGATTCACAGCCATCTTTTCTTTTTAAACTACTTTTCACTGTAACATCCCATTTCCTTCCAGACTGTAGAACTTTAAGGTTTAAATACATTCAACTGCTAGATGCGATAAACAATTACTCCTAACACTACAAATCCTGCACTAAAATTTCTATCTCATAGAAAACTGACTTCAGATACAATAATTTGGCTAAAAAGAACACTAACTTGGACTGAGTTCTACTTTATTTATATTGCTTCACATGCACAAAATTGTACTATCCTCAGCAGAATTTCTTCTAACACACACAGAGGAGAAGAGAACAGAACTGGATCTCCTGCCCTCACATACTTCATGTGACATGTCTGTATCACAAGAGCAGAGCAGTCTATAAAGTCTATACCAATTTTTCTCTCACCATATCTCAGACATGTTTCATAAGATGACAAATGCATTAATATATTTCACTGTACATTTTTATTAAAAAACACTGACATTTCATTTTCCCCATCTTTATGATTCAAAGCATGTCCTTGTATTTCTTTCTAATTAGTTGCAGCATTGCTCCTAGTGTAGGCTGTTAGATACGTGAATTTTTGCTTCTGAAGAGAAGCAATATATTTTGTTAACTCCATTAAGTCATGTAAAAAGGAATGTCAAACCTTTATTGGATTTCCCTGATTGAGTTTTATATCCCCAACCCTGTAATCGTACTTGAATAAATTAGTGTATTTGGTTTACTTGGAATAAAATAATTCAAGAAAGTGTAGGCAAATACCGTACACCAGTGTATGCAGTTTCCTGCAAAATAATTCTAATGTAGTGTCATCCTTCACATCTATTTAAGAGAATGTATTTTATAAACAGCAGAAATTTTGTACCTGAAGCTTTTGTTTCTAAAGATAGGAAAGTTATGACTAAGACACTATCGATCATATCTGAGAAGCTGCAGCAGTCCAGTTAAGTTCCCACTGACGGGAAAGGAGGAAATACAACCCTCATTTTTACAAAAGGAAACAAAGCAAAACTCAAGAGAACCACAGGCCAGTCAGTCTCACCTCAGTAAGATCATGGAGAGCAGAATCTCCGGGAAACAATATTAAGACCCATGGATGGTAAGGAGGTGATTGATGACAGTTGACATGGTTTCAGTAAGAACAAACAGTGCCTGACAAACAAGAGAATGATGGCATTGATGGATAAGAGAAAAGCAACTGACATCATCTCCCTGCATTTGTGTGAAGCATTTGACACTGTCCTGCATGATGTCTTTGTCCCTAAACCGGAGATAAATGGATTTGAAGTATGGACCACTCAATGGATAAGGAATTGGCTGGATGGTCAAATTTAGAGAGTTGTGGTCAATGACTCAATATCCAAGTGGAGCCCAGTGACAAGTGGTGCTCCTCAGAGGTCAGCGCTGGGACCGGCGCTGTGTCTCACCAGTGACACGGACAGGGCCACGGCCACCGAGTGCACCTCAGCAGGTTTGCTCACGACACCAAGCTGTGTGGTGTGGTCAACATGCTGGAGGTAAGGGATGACACCCAGAGGGACCTGCACACGCTTGAGGGCTGGGTCTGTGCAAACCTCATGAAGTTCAGCAAGGCCAAGTGCAAAATCCTGGGTCAGGGCAATCCCAAGCACAAGCACAGGCTGGGCAGAGAATGGACTGAGAGAAGGCCTTGAGCGTGTTGAGCAGCTCAAAATGACCTGGCAATGGGCACTTGCAGCCCAGAAAGCCAAATGTGTCCTGGGCTGCATGAAAGCAGTGTGGCCAGTGAAGCAAGGGAAGTGATTCCCCCCATTACCCGGCCCTTATGAGACCCCACCTGGAGTGCTGCATGCAGCTCTAGGGTTCCCAGCACAAGAAGGATGTACACCTGTTGGAACAAGTCCAGAGGAGGGGTCACAAGGATGATCAGAGGGCTGGAGCACCTCTCCTATGAAGACAGGCTGAGAGAATTGAAGTTGTTCAACTTGAAGAAGAGGAGGCTCAAGAGAGACTTACAAGTGCCCATAAATGGGCCTAAAAGAAAGCTGGAGAGAGACTCTATGAGGGCAAGTAATGACAGGACAAGGGGAAGTGACCTTAAACTGAAAGAGAGTAGATTTATATTGGATATTAGGAAGCTCTTCTTTACTGTGAAGATGATGAAGCACTGGAACAGATTGTCCAAAGGAAGTGCAGATGTCCCATCACTTAATTGTTCAGGAAGAGGTTGGATGGGGCTTTGAGCAACGCAGTGTAGTATAAAGTGTCCCTGCCCATGGTCCTTTCCAACCCAAACCTATTTTTCTTTAAAAGTTATAGTGCACATAAGTGATAAAGTCACCTACACTATATACCTATAAAATTATTAACACGTGTGTATTAACACACATATGAAAATAGTATTTAATCCATCCTGTAACAAATTAGAGCTATTTCTCAACATAATGATAATTTGTTTCTCTAATGAGTGGGTACAGTTCTTTAAAAAAACACCCTGATTGCAATTCCTGTGCTTACTGAATCTTAAATACTTCTGTCACAGAGCTCTTCCATTTGCACACTAGTTTGCAAATTAGATCACTGTTACCCAATAGTCAAATTAGCTATTAAAAAGGAATATGAAAAATTATATTTAAGGTATTTATGGAAAAGGGGTGCAAACAAAGACAGATCATTGACAGAAAGTTTGGTAGGTTAATATGATATTCTGGAATGTGACAAAGAGGGAGAATTAACCCAACATTCTCCATTAGAATTCATCAAGCTAATATCAGAATTTTAAATCTATTCTTGCCAAATAATCAGCCAATCTGTGCACCATGTTAAAGAAAAGCTCAAAGCAGAATAAAGATTTGCCAAAGCTTCTGGCTACTAATTTCATTTCAACTGTTGGTATCCTTTTAGGAAGGAAGGAAAAAAAAGGAACTTTTAAAACACTGTCAATACAGTTAAAGAAGAGAAATACTGCTTTTGATATGAATGCTGGCCAAGAGGCATCCCACTGTGTAGGTTATTCCAAAAAGGAGATTTTAAAAACACATTTAATTCATCTATGAGAGTCCAATGTGACATTCTTTCAAAAATTAATCCAGTGCTATTTTTGTGCTCAAGGCTTCATGGTCTTTTCAGGCAGCACCCTGGTGGAGCAGCTCACTGCCTCCACTTTGCTCAGGCCACTGACACTTCAGGCTCTGTTTAAGCTCTTCTCTCTCTTTCAGCATTGTCAGTGAGAACACACATGCCAGCTGACACCTTTCCAAATCTGTTGGAATCCTTTATTTGTTTGGAGGTTTCTCTGTGGAGAAATGTTTCTGAGTAGAAAAGCATTTAGCTCAGTTTAGCTCTATCAAGACAAACTGCAGTAGTAAAGCCAGTCTTTATGCATCAGGAAGCTTTATCTCATAACAAAAAATAACCATTTATTTTGTCCTCTAAAGGCAGGTACTTTAAACATGAAAGAAGTACCACATGTGTTACCAACAATAATAGAAGGATGTCAATGGGCACAAGAATTTTTGCAGGAAGTTTTCTACTAAGAAAGCTAGCTGTAGGTTTAAAGGTGCTGTATTCAGAAATTCAAAATTAAGTTACATATGATCTTACTGACTACAAAATGCAATGTAAAGCCTGTTAACCTTTCTTGATGAAAGAAAGTACATTTTTTGTACAGAGGTACTGGCAGTAGGTAGAGTCTTTCCTTTTGCCATTTGACAGAGTGCATTGCAGTAGGTAGACACAAAAGGGACTTTTATACTGTTCCCAAAGAGTCTGCCCATCCTTTTTTCTATGCTAGCATAGTTTCCTTTTAAAGGAATTACAAAACAAAAGCATTTAATGAGAAATTCATAGATTCAAATTTTTTTTTATTTTTTCCAGGCAGAAAATTCAATTTCTTCTGTCATCTTGCCACTAGATTAGGTCAGTAATTTCCTTATGAAACTGTAGTATAAATTTTAATAGAGAGAAGGATATATTATCTTTCAAAACAATTTTTTCCTTTTTAATTCATGCCTGCTTTGGTAGTATTTAAAAAATTAATGAATATACAGACATCTGACTAGATGACATTTCAAAAACTGTTTTGCTTTCTGTGGCTAAACATTTGACAGTTTTCCTGCAGAAATGTGTTTCCTGAATAACACTTCACAGAAATTCAACAAAAAGAAAAAGAACTTATACTCAAAAGCTGTAAAAGCCAAAACCACATGAACTGTAATTATTTTAGAAACTAAGTGGCCATCAACTTTTGTACATCCCGGTCTTTATCGTTTTGTTCTAGTACTGTACACTGTCATTACCTATTCTTTCAACAGTATTAAAAGGCTTTACAAACTGCTGATAGTCAGTCATTTACTCTCTGGTGAAGCCAGAGAGCTTTATAACATCAGACCACATCACATATCAAAAAACACTTAGCTTCTGCAAAAGAGGGATCCTGACGCCAGACAGATTACATTATTGAGCTGTTACAGTACTCAGACCTGATAATTTTTAGAAGGCCCACAAGAGTTCATGAATCCCAAAACAAAACCAAAAGCCTCTGTGGAATAAACATGAGATTATGTTTTCCTCAGCATGCATTATTTAACAATGTTTCTGCTCTGGATTCCACAAATCCCATACAGACTAACCATTTAATAAAAGCCTGAAAATGTAGATGCTCCACAGATGCTATTGCAGTGTAATAGTTTTTATCTTTCACAAAAGGCTTAGAAGAGTTGCAGAAAAAGGCATAACTGAGGAATTTTCATATCACAAATACTAGGCTTCACCTTTTGCAACAAAGGGAATGCAATCCCTGGTGTTTAATTAGAAGTCTGAAATCACCTAATACTAGGTACTATTCTAATACTGATCCCAAGTGAATGCAAACTGATATTGTGAGCACTTTTCCCTTCTGATGATAGTGCCCACACAGCCACATTATAGGGTCAGTGAGATTTTACCTCAGTTCTGTTGAAAGCTGAGGTCCTCCCTCTTGCCTTTGCTTAACGAATTTAGGGCCAGAACTTTTAGTTTTCTATCCTCAGATGTACACATGATAAGACAGTTTAAATAGTAAAAGCAAAAGCAGTGCAAATCACGAAAATGAATTCATTCACTGCTCTGGAATGTTCAGCCATCCCCAGGAGGGCAGGGCCCCATCACGTGTAATGGTTACTGGGGAAAACAAACATCCTAGTTCCAAATATCCCCCTTTCCTCCTTCTCTCCCCACTGCACATACCAAGCATGATGCCATATGGAACTTCCCCTTGGTCAGCTGAGGTCACCTGTCCTGGCTGTGTCTCCTCCCAACCTCCTATACAGTTCCAGCCTCCTGGCAGTACAAGAAGCAGAGAACACCTTAGGTCTGTGTAAGCCCTACTCAACAGTAACAAAAACATCTCTATATTATCATCACTGTGTTCAGCACAAATCTAAAAGACAGGCTCATACTGTCTCTGTGAAGAAAATGAACTCTATCCAAGCCAAAATCAGAACACGAAGTGTCACAGAAAGCTTTCCATATCCTGTCATGGCCACTCTCCTTTCAAATCAATTATGCTGAAAGAAAGCACAGTCATCTTTCTATGAGTCTTCCAACTTGTGTAGACTAGTACAGATGAAAGAGCTTCACTAAATCAACTAGAGAAGTAAACTAAATATTCTGAACCTAATTCCATCAACTTTCATATATTACTAGGAATGCAACCTCATCACAGACACCCAAAGGTAATGAATATATATCCTAACTTAGTAATGTCAGTAGGAATTCTGCTGCTAAGTTCAATTAGACATTAATGCATCCAAAACAGATAGGGTTATCAACTGGATAAGTACAAGTAACAACGATGCTACATAACCTGGTACAAAATGGGTTACTCCAGGAGACAAAATGTAAGGTGTGCTGAACCAACGTGATTTAAATCCAGGACTGTAGTTCAGGTCAAGTATGCAGCTTTCCTGAGGTCTACGAGAAGAAAGCAGGGTACAATGGAGAGCAAAGGTGCTGTGCCAATCATATCTCACAGGCTTCACACAGAAGTCACTGTCAGACACAACATGTCAGGCAGCAATTGTTCCAAACAGACAGGCATGGTAACTGCACACATGACAGAGATAAGTGCTGACACCTGTCACAATACAATGCACACATGACATACTGCCCTACAGTCTGTTTGGGCCCTAAGCCTGTGCTCTTTGTAACCTTTCCCTCACAGGCTCACTTCTTATACAACACCTCTTCTTGAAGCTCTCCTGAAGGCAAGACCTACAGCAGAGGCCTCCACTTAACAACAGGTGCAGGAGAAGAGGTGAACATCTACAGAAGACATGCTACTGCAGCTGCAAGAACAATCATGGGTGCAGGAACATTTGCTGCTACAGTCTGAACAGTGTTCATACATTTATTTATTTGCCCTTTTCTAGGGAAGAACACCTTATTCTTGATTGGTTAGGTCATTCAACACTGGACCCTATGGAACTCACTGATATGTAATAATTTGACAATGAACAAGCTGAGAAGGTGAAATACGATAACACTGAACACCTTGGACCAAACCCAGAAACAACAGACACAGGCTTTCAAGCACTGAACACCATAAAAAGAGTAATTCACATTGTTGTTTAGGGCATCTATGCCCCCTATTATATTGAAGACAATAGACGCATTTTTGCATAGTATTCAAACAGCTAGTAATCTCTGTGAGGAAATACCTAGCTACACAGAAACTAATGGAAGCTTTAAAATTCTTTCTCCTGAGTTTAAAGTACTATTATATCACTATAGAACCAGAAAAGAGAATGACAGTGCAGTGCAGTGCAGTGGTAAGAACATATAATGACTTTGAATATGGAGAAAGGATGCAGAAACACTTTGCACATTAGTGTGGTAGAATCACAGAATCATAGAATATGCTGAGTTGGAAGGGACCCATTAGGATCATCAAGTCCAACTTCTAGCCTTGCACAGGACAGTCCCAAGAAGCCCAAAATGAGCCTGGAAGTGTTGTTTAAATGCTTCTTGAACTCTGACAGGCTGGTGCTGTGACCTCCTCCCGAGGGAGCCTGTTGCAGTGCTCACACAGCTACAGAGTAGGAGGAAACCTGTATAGTAAGCATTTAGTATTTCATATTTAAGCTAGCAAAAGACCCTAATCATGAGACTCTCAGGAGTTTCTATTACTCCATAAGCTGGGACTCTCTGCAGTCAAGAAAACCTAACTGTTTGTATGAAGTACAGCAAAGAACTTTTAGTAGAAAGACATACACTGCGTGTCAAACTCTTGGTATTATCTGGTGTAGGGCTGCCCTCTAATAAGACAGTTTCTGTTTTGTGGAACCTGTTCCTTATCCTTATGAGTGCTCTGTCTCACTTGTTTAAGAGCAGACTGTGTTACCAAGTGCTTGTGAAAAGAATAAAACTAAGAATTCTTCCTGGACCTTTAAGTGAAACAGTTGCATCAATGACAAATCCTCCTGCAACTTTATACAGGTTATCTGCACAATTTTTAGAACAGCAGTATGAAGAATCAACTCTCAAAATCCTATGACTTACTTCTTTGATACCATCAAATAAGCATCAAACACCTTGGAAGGATTACTTTGGTTTTGAAAAGAACAGGGGTGGATCCAGTTTCCTTACAGTTTAGGCATAAGCTGTTCATCACTTTTCTGCATTGATTCCAAAAAGAGTCAAAAAAATGCTCCATCAGCTTTTCTTGACTTGTGTTAAATTTCAACTGCCTAAACAAAGAATACTTCTGTAGTGTGCAAACTTGTTTTACAAAACCTTCAGATTAAAAGCTTACTTATAAACTAAATTAAAAGCTGATAGTAGCATTCATGTGAAAATGTTGAGAATCCAAATTGCATTTTACACCACATATTGTTTTGTGTAAGGAAAGAAACAAGATTCAAATGTTAATGTAGAAAAATAACTCTTTTATATCCCCCATTAAACCCATAACCACTTTAATATCTGGAGGCTGCAGGAATATTTTGGATCTTTCTAACATTTTATATCAACTAACATAATTCATGAATATATCACATTTCCACATTCCTGAAACACCTCATTGCTCTGGAAAGGATCACAAAGGCTCAAAACCCACAAACTACTGTCTACTATTTCAACAGCAAACACTACTATCTGAATCACTGAGACATGGAAAAATATAATGAAAAAAATGTTAAAATATATGGTGAGAAATTTAATTTGCATGAACTGGAGTGGTCAGATTCTTCAGGGCTCTACAAGTAGTGCAAGGCAACTAATACTGTTTGGATGAATGGTTGCTTTATGCTATTCCACACCATCATCCAATATATGGTTCTACTTCATAAACTTTACAACTGCTTGAAAGACACTAATGGGTGGAAGCATTTCATCCTTCTGCAGTCTGCTGTTCTAGATGTGAAGGATTCAATACCTTCCAAATCTGTGTGACCTGAGAGCTGCCGTCTCACATGGTCTGAACACACTTGAGCTAGCAGAAAGACCTGACAGTTAGCGGTAGATTACTTATATATACCTACAGGGTTTAAATCTTCTTACAACATTTTTATCTTTTCTTTGGCTGGAAAACATCTACTCCTGCCAGACAAAGATCCATTTTCCTTTGAAGTACTTCCTGGGAATTTAATTGCCCAGTAAATTGCCAACAAAACTTCCAATGCGTAGATCAGCACTGAGAGACTCTAGGGGAAAACAGCCTGTAATTCATCTTTCCAGTCAATCAGGAGGGCAGAGTTGCCCTTCAGTCATAAAAACCAGTATTTGACTGGATGAAATTTACTAAGCTAAATACATCCAAATACAGGAAGTAGAAGCTCTCACCATTTTCAGTGGAATCTGACATTCCACCGGAACAATACTTTAGAGAACTGGGATATTCAGATATTTAGTGTCTAACTACACTGGCAATACAACTGTTTCCTTATTGAAAATGTGTCTTCTTAGAAACTTAAACTTCTGCAGTTATTCAGCCCCCTTATACAGTTCTTCCATTCTTGGCAGGTCTTCCAAATTGACTGTGTTCCATACATTTCAGGTCAGCAAGGTTCAAGCTATGATTACATAGCATAAGAAATACAGCAGAGAGGAACATGAAGTCAATAAGATATTTTTTAGTAGCTGAAACAATTCTAGAATCTCATATTCTCCTCAAAATAAACAATTGTCAATAATGAAACAAAAAGATTCAAAATTTCTCACAAGATAGAAAATATGGAGATTAAACCAGAATCATTTATTTTTAAAGAAAAATGCCAAATAACTTCAGCAAAAATCCTAAAATGCTGACTTCATTTCAAAATACTGTAAACTATATAACTCATACAGTTCTGGAAACTCTGTTATCTGTCAGGAAAATGTAAACTGAGGTAACATTGAGATGCAATAATGCCTAGCATAGAATGAATAGTCCATTTGGAGTTTGTTGTTTGGAAACAAGTCCTCTACAAAAAAAAATATTTATGCTAGACTACAGACTGATAATTACTCAAGACACATTTTAAAATTAATATTTTAGTGAATATTCCTTAAATTTTCAATTCAAAAAAATCAAGACTTGTACACACTAGATACTTAGGTCTGCAAATGGTGTTGGAATACATTATCATGAAGGGTTAACTTTAATGGCATAACTTCATTTTTAATTAAAAATAAGCTTTAAGAGTCATAGTGAAGCTAAATTGTTATTATAGGCTTAGTCTGACCTGCTTGCAGAAGTACATGTGATGCATATTTGGAGTGCACCAACAGTGCTCCCTCTGTTCACAAAAACAAGCCAGAGATACTAGAGGTGCTTCTCCTCTGTCCCTGCTGAGCCTCTGAATTGCAAATAGGCCAAATTCCTCTACTGAAGAAGCAAAGAGCTCATGGAAAACTGTCCTGAAATCAGGCACCAGCCTCATGCTCCTCTGAAGACACTAGGGGTCACTGAGGAATTAATCTGGGTGATGTACACTCAGTGTCATGTTGGGAGCAGTGTGGGGCATAAAGAATAAATGCAGCTTCTACCTGGATATTCTGAAACATTCAATAAGTTTCAGAAGGTTAAGCTTCAGTTTACTCAGAAGAAACTGAGGCTCTGAAATCATAAGCAATTCTGATCCCAGTGAAGGGACTGGTATTCCTTCCTAGAGACAGATCAACAAAACATAATTCAGAATTTGAAGACTATAGCAAAATCATGATTAAACCCCAGACAGTGGAGCAATTGCTATTATTATCAGCAGTAAATTGCTTTCTATCCATTCTATGCCTTCCCCTAGTGCCACTATATGGTTTGATACAGGAGAACTAACTGACATAGGTATTTATTGGGAAATTAAGAGAAGGGAGAAGTTAGTTACAACACACTATTTGCCTTTATTCATTCTATCTAAAGATCTAGATTTGCTGGCATATTACATTTTCAGAAAGAGATCCACACATTCCAGACCCCTCTCCACATACTACTGATCTGTAACACTGATAACACAAACATCTTGTTGCAAAGATGAACATGTAGCTAAATCAGTAACACACAAATGATTCTGCTGTCTTAATGCTTTTAAAATATGAATTCCTTGATAGAAATAGTATACATTTAAAATGAAGAGCTAGAGTGTATCAGTCACTTAAATAGTCACATACATTTAGACATAATACAGTTGTGTTGCACAACACTAGAAAAATACTCAGATAATTAAAGGGTCATTTAGAAATCTTTGCAAAACAACATCAGCCTTCAGCAAAGGATGAAACCCTCCAAATATTAAAATGTTCAAAATTTGCTGCCTTTGTTTCATCCATTTTTCTGATGCATAGATCTATCCAGAGTATCCACAATATTATGTAAGCTGATTCAATTTACTAACTCTTCGATAAATTTACAATAAAAACAAGAACCTGTGCCTTTATTTCCTTTATTATAGACAGTAATAAAAAAATAGTGATTTAAAACCCAATAGTGATTTATCCCTCTCCATGTTGAACTGTTACCCTTTGTCCTTTACATTCTGCTGTAATCCCTTTCAGTGGTCTTTTCCTAAATGATTTTGTAAGCTCATCTTTTATATCATACAGTATCACAAGTTTTTCTGAAAATTATGTCCTTTGTTTCAGCTTCTTTGTTTACTACACACCACTGAAATTGTGAACACAAACTTAGATATTGGCAAAGAATTCTATAAAAAAAATCAGCATTTCCAAGCCTTCCATGACAGACTCAGTAAAAATGACGCATTCTGGGATTTCAACACAGAAAGGCTTGGCACCATGCTGCAGTCTTTTTCAGGACTATGCTTTATTGCCCATTTATCGTGTTAACATAATCAAAAAATATTTAATAAACTTAGATGTAAGGCAAGTAAGTAAAGTGCTTCCCAATAGTATCTAAGAATTTTGAAAAGTACTGAGTCAAGGATGGTGCTCAGGTTTTTGTCCCTAAAGACCCAGAAGAAGGGAGATGTCAGAAAATATACAGCTGGACTTCAAGGGTGCACCACAAAATGCCAAGATAGAGTAGTCATAAACTACAGCAAAGAAAAGTTCAATCAGACTTAAGTAAGAAATTTTCCAAGTAGATCTGTAAAGGACATACAACATTGCTCAAGGAGACTGCAGATCCTCCACCCTTGGAGATTTCTGAATGGGGCAAAACCCTGAATAATCTGCTCTGACTCTACAGTTTCCCTTGCTTTGAACAGGAGGCCGTACCAGATGACTTCCAGTTCTACCAGAAGATCTAAAAAACTAAGTTCTTGTACTTTTGTACTAATTATATAGCTTGAAGAGTCTTCTGGTTATATATTTGCCTTACAGACTAGCTGCAATAAGTAAACGCATGTGTGTAAGTTGCACCTAAGCTTTACTTGAGGCACTATTATTTTATGGGGAGAAAGGTTATTGACAAAACTACATAAACCTCACTATCTTCCAAACTTCAGGAGGACTGCAGTCACAAGTGAAATTTATGTACACTCATAAAAAGAAATTCTCCAACTGAAGCTTAAGAATTGTGTCAGATTTATAAACTTCACTGTTTCTATACCTCTCCCCTATTTTCCCCTCCATGCTTCTTTACAAAATAAAGATATCCTATTGAAGAATTAACTAAGAAAGTACTAGATGTAATCTAGTAGTTGTCCTGCAGTTAAAGTAGAATCAGCTACAGGGAGTACTGTCAACTTGGGAAACTTGCAACTTGCTTTTGGTTCTAACTAGTGATGCACTCAGAAAATGTTTGATTGTATATTTAGATGCATGTAATAACATTTAAAATGCTTTTAATTGCTGCTGCTAGTGATCCAGTAAGTTTCAATTTAATGAAACTTGGTTTAATGTTTATTTTCTTTTCATTAACATCCCTCCCCTTTAACATTATTATGTTTAAAAAAAAAGTTATAGAATGTTTATTTATGGCCTCAATGGTTGCATGCACAGTAACCACAGGAACAGACTCAAATTTGCAATTATGTTATCCTACATAAGTTATCACCCAAAGTTCTTGTAAAATGAGCGTGCACCAGTAGCTGAGAAACTTAGAATTATGTATTTTCCTTACACTCTCTCAATATTTAACATATTGGAAAATCACATAGCAAGACATCTAAAAAAGAACAAGTGATTAAGAGGTCCATTTAATTTAATCTATATATGAGGAAATCAGAGATTATGAAGTAAGAAAAAAAGTTTGGCAAAACCCATTATTTTATAGGAACACTAAAATTAACCATCATACACCTACTACATTTGGTCAGGCTTCAGTAGAACTAGAGTGGCTGTGATCCGTAAATGAGTTACAGCTACTTCTGTAAACACATTTAAGAAACACATCATTTTCTTATCAATAAATGAAAGCTTTGTGACATAATTTTAACAAAATAAATTCATGTCTTTCCACAAATGAAAATATGAGTTCTCTTTCTAGAGCCTTCCATTTTCCAATGTGTTAAAAATGTCTCTGATTTCTAGAGATAATTTCTGTCATGCAAACTGCTTACATTTTGATTCTTTAATAAGAAACTCTCTTCATCCTTTTTTTGCTGATGTTAGGAATCTACAGATTATTGAAATATGCTTCTCTTTTCCAGACAATTTCTCCTATCCAGTTTTAAAATTTAAATAGATGATACGCCAGCCTTGTTAGAATAAGGGCATTTTTCACAATAAAATTTTATGAGGGATAATGTAAACTTGAAAAATTGTACTTCTGTTATTATAAACAATTCCTCTGACTCCTACCAACTAAAAGTACCCTCTCTTCAGTCTATTTATCTTAAACAGCTGCGAGACATTGTGTCAAGCCTTTTCTTCTCTTTATTTTCCACTTCCGTCAGCAGGTTCTTTTTATTAGTAAGGCCAGTGAGGAACATAAACAGTTGCTGTATAACCAGTGTTGACAGTAGCTACCTAGCTGACTTCACACCACTTCGAATATTTCCAAACTTGACTACGTTTAAAAAACTCTCTTTACACTTTTAAATATACACCAATCAAAAAGCATATTTTAGAAATGCACATTCAAGTCAGTCAAAGCAAAAGTGACAATATTGTTTCAAACAAACATTGAACTGGGGAGACACTGATTTCCTGGAGCCACCCTGCCAGCAGCACCTGCTGGGACTAAGACACTCTGGGCAGAAGAGATCAGCTAATGGCAGGCTCCTGAGCGACAGGAGAGCAGCAGATGTTGTTTATATTGACTTTTGCACGGCTTTTGACAATGTCTCCCATAAATTCCCCACAGACAAACCAATAAAGTACAGACTACAGAAATGGACAGTAAGATAGACTGAAATTTGGCTGAACTGCTGGGCTTAGAGGGTTGTGATCAGCAGGAAGTCCAGCTAAAGAAAAGTCTGCTGAGAGAATCCAGGGATCAGTACTAGAGCCAGTTCCATTTAACTAGTTCATTAATGACCTGGATGATGGGATACAGTGTGCCCTCAGCAAGTCTCCTGATGACACCAACTGGGAAGATCAGCTCACAGACCAGCCAGTTGCACTGGCACTCAGAGGGACCTTAAAAAGCTCAGCCATAAACCGACAGGAATTATTAAGTCCAACAAAGGGAAATACAAAGTTTTGCACCTAGGGAGGAATAACCCCAAGCACCAGAACAGGACAAGGGATGATCAGCTGGGAGGAGGCTTAGCAGAAAAACACCTGGGGGTCCTTGTGGGCTCCAAGCAAGCCCATAAGCCAGCAGTGTACCCTTGCAGCAGGGAACGCCAAATTCATCTTGTGCTGCATTAGGAAAATAAGTCAGCAGGTCAAGATCAGGATCATTCCATTCCACTCAGCACTGCTGAGACACGCCAGAAGGGTTGTGCCCAGTACCAGCAAACATAAGCATCCCAGAATGCAGTCCAGTGTAGGACTGCAGAGACGATTAAGGGACTGGAGCATCTGACATGGCAAGCCTGAAAGCACTGAGACTTCAGCCTGAAGAAGGCTCCAAGAGATCTTATCAATGTGTATAAACACCTGAGGGGGACAGAGGTAAACAACACTTCTCAGTGGTGCCCAGCAACAGGGTAAAAGGCAATAGGCACAAACTAAAACAGTTGGAATTTCACATAAACAAAAGAAAGCCTTTTTCTACTCTATGGTTGTTCAACAGCTGGCCAAGCAGCAAGCTGCTTTACTTGATCAGGGCAGGTGTTGGACTAGACAATTCCCAGACACTCTCTCTAACCAGGTATCCTATGGTTCTTTGTGGAAGAGACAAAAGGAAGGCAAATTCATCTGAGTAATATAAACTATGGGCTTAATGTCAGTTGTTTTCTATGAACACAACAAGCCCTCAATAAGACAAAACAGTTCCCTGTGTCTGACTTCATTACATAAGGCAAGTTGTTTATTTGACTTAGGAAAAGCCTCACTGTGCAGATACAACAAAATAAGTTCTTTTTCTCTCCCATGCTTTTTCTGATGCCCAAGCCTGTAGATCTAAACCATATGAGAACCACTTAACACAGAGATTAAGGCAATGTATTTGTTTTCACCAGTCAAATCATTCACCTTATTTTCTACTGAAATGTCCATTTGTATCAGCAAACTTCTGTCACTTTAATGAATTTCTGTGTGTCTCCTCCAGCCAGTACTCAAGTAGTAAAGCTAGTTTAAGCAAAGCAGGGCAATGGGAAATCATCCTTCTCCTTTGATAAAACCGTTTTTCTCACAAAGTATTGACAGTTTTGTTTCACAACTGTAGGAAAAATGAGAGGAACCAAGAGAACATCACAGAGAAAAGCTAGAACATCTCATTCATGAAGAGCAGGCACCTGTGCACTGACCCAATTAGGCATTCAAACACTTGTCACTTTGGAGCTGTCTGGTTGTCACTCATCCAATTAGCCCCAGGGGATGTATTGTATGGTGGCATTCCCTGACAGGAGAACTGGAGCAATGGAGGCGATGAAGGCACAGTGATAGGGTGCCAGGATCCTGGTGAGTGAAGCAGCCAATAGCAAAGCCAAAGAACTTCAGAGCTTCCTTAACTTGTTTACCATCCAAAAAGCCTTTCAGAGTCTTCAATGGACATTCTTTTTTCAGAGCAGTCTAGTTTAAAAACCTTACAGTAACAGTTCTCTTTATCCAATGATGCATTTAACTCCCGAGTGACTAACACAAGAACCATTTCAGAAGAGGTAAAAAACAAACAAGTAAAGAAAATATCTTCATTGCAGGGAGAGATGCACTAAATGTTACTTTCAGTAATACTGCCAGCAAGTAATTCAGAAGTCAAAATGCTTTAGTGAGCATCTCCTCCCTTCTCTGTTTTAAACATACTGCTGATGCTTTCAGATGTTCTGTCTGCTTGACACGAGGGATAAAAGGCTTTACAACCATCCACGCCTACATACTGTAGAAGATAGAAAAGCTCTGCTCTAGTAAACTACATACAATACCACATTCAAGGTCCCCAAATCAGATTAATTTTTTTAAAAAAACAGATACTAAACCACAAATGACTATTCAGAAGCAACTACTCACTTCAAGTAAAGCAATCTCACTTCTTATGCTGAGAGAGTTATGCAATGCAAACACAAGAGCGGGGAGGAGTTCGAGGGGGATTGGGAAAAAGGTGTTAGAACCTAAACCATTTTAACAAAGATTTCAGAATGTTCCCATCACTAAATCTGCGGTCTATGCTAAAAGGAAAAACTTCCAATTGTTTGGTACAATAATTTCATGTTTCTTCTAAGTCCATTTTTCCAGACACACACACACTGTTTCACTAGTTCACTTGCCCCAACATCTGTTCTGTCCAGTAAGGAACATCAGAGATGATTTAAGGCTACCTGGAATTATGTGCAACTAATAAATATTTTTAGCTGCTTTTCTATTTTTAGCTGCTTTTCTAATTAACATATTTTGATATGTCCTTCAGTTAAAATTTGAGATTAAATTTTTAAAAAATACAAAACCACAAATCACAGACAACTCAAACAAACATGAAAATGCAAGTAAATGCATAACAAGTTATATGACTATCCTGGGTAATACTTAATAGAAGCTAAATTGAAAGACAGAAACTTAAGAGATAGAAAATCAGTGCCTGAAGTTTGGGGTTTAGGGTTTTTTCCCCACTTAGCATGGGAAAACAAAATCTAGAGGGAAAAATTATCTTACCTTTGTATGAATAACTTCTGAGAAAAGTTGGTCTCACTCTTTACTTTTCCTTCTTTTCTTATCTCCTGTACAACAGGCCTTTATGTTACCGCCTTGCCTGAAAAATAACATACAACCTGAAATATTTATAGAGGTAAATAATTACATTGACTCTGAAATTACAACAAATACTTCATATATGTCTTGATAAAGCTGCAATACTAAATTCAGTTAAGTCAAATGAAATGGTATTTTAATAGTAATTAATATATGTTGAGCCAAAGAAAAAAAAAAGAAGCATTAGAAAGAAAAGCAGCTCCCTAGATTTCAAAGTTGTGTTTTGCATTTAGCTCTCAAAAATAGCCAATTACATCAGGTTAAACTAGAGCAACCATAGTTTACCCAGGCACACTGCACCATTAGTGAAAATCAGCCAGTGCTTCACAAAGCTTGAGCAAGACAACCAGGAAGCCTAACTGCTTCTTTCCAGCGTTCAGTAACCCAGCTTAAGGTACACTGGGTACCTCAGGACTAAACACTTCAGCGCTCTTTGTGCTACAGGTGCCCAAAGTTCTAAAGACATCTAAAGACAGGAAGAGGCAGCAGCAGCTGACAGCAGGCTTCTGTTGCAGGAAAATATTTGGTCACAGACAGCACTTGCTCAGAAAGATAGGCTGTGACTTAGGAGAAATTTGTAATTTGTCTTAACTCCCGCTTTCTAGGAGAATATCATAAATTCCAGTGGAAGGATGGGACTCACATCTCCCCTCCTCCCCAGTTTAAAAGCATCAAATGAAGAAAGACAAGACAGCAGGAGAGGTTTGTTTTGAATTCAGCTGCTGACTTCTTCATTTGTTGACAAGAATTCTGGAGCAAGTGCCTCTCATCTCTCACTTTTTGTTACTTTAACTTATTTTAAACACATTTAATGTTTCATTGAGAAGAAGTTGCCTATCTTTCCATGGTAGCACATATGAGGAGCTGAACTTTCAAGTAAGCAAGGTTCAAGAAGGACTAGGAATTTTGAAAGTGAGTTTCAGAAACTTTCTGAGGACTCCCCTTATAGTACTTTAGCTTTCATACCTTGTTTATCTGCAAACTCAGTTATGCTTGCCACCATATGTGGTCCTTATTTCACTGAACTGGAGATGAGCTGCAGCAAACAGCAACAAATTAGTATCCCGGTGTTTTGTGTTCCATTCATAAAAGTATATACATTTTATTTGTAGGAAAGTAATTAAAATTCACTGCAGATTGGTGCTGTTTTGTAACGTAAACCAGGAGAGACTGCAACATCTCAGCTTACAATGGTGATACAGGAAGAGCACTTTAATTTTTCTTCAAATTGACAATTCCATCATACGATTTCTATCCATACACTTTTAAAAGCCTTTATATTGTTCGATTGGCCTGACAGTTGGCCAAACCTCAACTGTTGCCTAGAACTCCCTTGTAGCTATTTCTTTCAGTAACAAGCAACATTTCTCATAAATTGCATTTTACCATGCTCTTCCAAAACAACTCGTTGCTCTTACATAATAAAACATTGGAAACAATACATTATCTTTCTAACATCAGGAGTTTGGGCATATATACATATATATATAATTTATTTCACTGGAGTGAGTTCTCTTAGGAGATCCACTTAATTGCCTTAATCTTTATTCAGGCACTCCAATCACTTCCAACCCCCTGCCTCTATATTCAGCTGCAAAAGCTGCCTGCAAACCAGCAGGAGCTGGATGAGCCAAAGTCAATACAGAACTTGCATTCAGAGCGCTACATGCGTGCAGCTCCTAATTGCCCACAGCACAGCCTGACAGTGATCACACAGATCCCATTACACCGAGGTACCAGCTACATCTGCCCTGCCATTCACACTGCTTCCCGGCTGATTCAGGCCCCCATAAACTGCCTCCAAGACAAAACCCAAGTGTGCCCTAGGGAACATTCCAGCCTGAACAATCCTTCCAAACAACAGCATGAGTAAAACTGCCTTAAGTTTTGATTCCCCACTTTTGACAGCCCTGCAATTCACGCTCCAGGCACTGCATCCTCATTTGCAGGCTCCGCCTGCCTCCATGGAACCCACTGGAGCAGATCCCAGGATTTTACAGCCTGTAACATCATGACTTTGATGGGCTGCAATACAGCTCACACTGTCCCCGGTACTCAACTAAAAGACACCAGCTACTTATCAGGGCTGCAGGAACATCACAGCACCCAGACCACACTCAGATTATGGCCAGCCTTCTTTTTTAAGAGACTTATTCTCTAAAGCATTAAAATGCAGATGTAGCCCAGCCCCTTGCCAACCAGCCTATCTTGATGAAAGGTATTTGTCCCTGTCTTCTTGTTTTTGCCTTTTAAGAACATCTGCAGCTTCAAGGGCATTGTTTAAAAGTTAGGGATGTTCTGAAACCCAGGGATGACTTGTGTAAGACCTCATATACAGCAGAAAACCGCAGTTCTGTTGACATTGGGGGTAATCTTTTCAGGACTTCTAAAAATCACCAAAAGAATGGGAAAAACCAAGTGGGAAATAAAAATCAAGGAGGAGGGTAAAAATGATGGTTCTAAAACAAGTCCATAGATTAGATGAAATACATTTTAAAATTTTTAAGATATATTTGGGGTTATATAATTTGCTTGGTCACAGTATGTCACTAGCATACTGTGGAAATGCAAAGCACACTTTTTAATTTTGGGCACCTGACATTATGAGTACTGTATACTTATTTGTTCAGACATTCATGAAATAACTACAATTTACATAGTATTGTTGCATTTCTTGTAAAAGTGTTGATAAACTTCAGGGAAGCTAAACTTAGAGAAAGAAATATATAGATTCCAATAGGTAACTATGGAAGAAGTTCAAATGTGAAAAATCCAAAATACAAAAAAATCAGTTTTTATTTCACGATCTGATAGGCTAAACAGTTTTACAGAAAATGTACCCAAAAATATTCTTCAAAATGTCAAGACACTTTAATATTTTTAAAAGTAATAGTGAGACAATATGCAGCTTTCTTGTAAAATTAATAATGTATCTATATACACACATATATAATTCAGTTTCTGGTTACTTTACAACGCTGTGCAAAGTTCTTTAATATAAAATATTTGCTTTTTGATATTGAATGTATTTAAGCAGAGTTTTGTGCAATCCAGTACTGCAGAGCTCCATTGTTCAACCTTGTGTAATTTCTTTTTTCGGAGCTAAGGATTAATGAGGAGCTCTCAGAAAAGGAGAAACCACCCTGGTTGGTTGATGAGGGCAATGATCCATCTTGCTGTCATATCTATCTTATTTCTTGGTATGCCCAACCCCAGATGATTCTGCCAAAGTAATAATGGAAAAAAAATTATACTTGAAATACAACAAAAGTAGCTTTTTGTTTTTTTCATTTCTGATACAAACACCCTCATGAAGATACTTTCTAGAGTAGGTAGTCCAGCCTAGATTATATTAACATCTGTAAGAACAATGCCCAAATTTTACACATATTATACTAAGCAAAACAGAATACAGATTTCATCTGATCTTTAATATGTTGCAAAGTCACGCCCCTCCTTCATAGATAGAAAACATGGAACCTCACTCTTTCAATTCCCAGACTATTAATCAAAGTTGGATAATTCAGTAAATTACATACTGTAGGTTTATTCTCCTGTTCAAAGTTATAACCTGAATTTTTCATGATACTTCATTCCAATAAATCAAACTAAATAATACTAAAGTACATAAATCTCAACTATTTGAGTGACTGGGAAGTACACGGATAGAAACGGGAACTCAGCCATTACCTTATGCATGTAGATATACAGCTGTCTTCCTCCTTTTTTGGTGGGTTACTTTCTCCTTTCTTCCTTCTTAGTAAGTGGTAAGAATTTTTACCATGCTCCCCTTCATGTTGCAAACTTGACAAAACTCTGATGCTAAGCCCTGCTGTTGCTGGCCTGTGTGCAGGGGCACGCACAAGAGGGGCTCTTTCCAGCCACCCGCCGCTTTGTCCTCAGCCCTCCCAAGCTTCTGTGTGATCAGCACACGCTTTGTGCCCATACAATAGGGGTTAAACATTTCCCTGTATTTATAGAAAAGCAGAGCTAAATCTGCTTAGCTGCATGAACCTTTTAATAAAATTACACTCACGCTATTAGGGTATTTTTCCATTTGTTTGGTTTTTTAAGAGAAATTAAAAATTTAAAAAGCAAAAAATGTAGATATACAGCTTTTCATTATATGAAGTGCATAAAATATGCAATCAGCATTAAGATTTTTATCCAGATCTTATATTATCCACAATTTCCTTCCAAGATGCTACCTGTGACTTGTTTATTTATTTAGAGATACAGTTTCATTTCTCCTTTACATTTACTCTACTTGGTGATTTGTCAGTGGGACAATCACCTGTCTCCAACAATGTGTTTAAGAGACAGATCATTGCAAAAACTACATCTGTACTCAGTGGTGAAATTCCAGTGTAAAGAAGAAAGTTAAAGTGTACTGTGAAATTAAGGAAAACATTTTAAAGAGTTAAATGTGCTTCTCTACAGTATTAAAGACACAGATTTCATACACCACATGAGCCTCTGGACCACCCATGCTTTCCAAAGAACTACCTTGAAGCAACACTGGTACAGAAAAGTAATATTTTTTTCAACTCCTAAAAAAAGAAACCCTGTTGAAAAACTTTTTGTTTTGTTCTGTTCCAAATCCAGAATTTTCTCTTTGTGAGGTTTTTTTTTTTTGTTGTTGGTTTGGGGGTTTTTTTGCTTGTTTTGTTTTTTTGGGTATTTTGTTTTGTTTTGGGGTTTTTTAAATTTATTTTTTGTTTGGTTTTGTTTGGGATTTTTGTTTGTTTGTTTGGGTTTTTTAAGTTCATTTAAAACATTTCCAACTTTAAGAGCTTTGCGTCTTCCTACAGGTAGCAGGATGAACTCTGTCAGTCTCCACTAGCACCAAAACCACTTCAGAACAATAACTTCATCTGGTTCTTTTGAAACCTATTCCATTTTTAAGGCTTCTAAGAACAGTGTTTTTCCTCACAAAAGCATGAGCTAGATTTAAGGATTTACTTCAAAGCAGATTGCCAGTGAGGTTCAGTAATAACTGCATCCACCTGAACTCTTAACTTGCCAAAATAAAACCAGAGTATCCTAATTTAAGCCCTCACTTATGATGTGTGTCTTGATTCTTAAGCTGCAAACACTTAGCTGGGAGGGATAAAACAACAGATGTTAATTACCATTACAGGTCATTAATTTTTTGTGCAGAAATTTATCATCAAATAATATTGTGTTGATTAGGCAAAACCTGTCATTCAGTTACTAATCTTTAACTGCACGTTTACAGCTGTACATTCAAACAACAACAGCAGACATGAAACTGTAACTAAGAAGCTACTTATCATGCCACAAATGTGGCACAGCATGAATCTGTAATTTTTACTTATTAACATTTGATTCTTGGAAAAGTTTAATTCTCAAAACAGGTACTTTCATGGTTTAAATAATTCCTTCCAAAATGAAGTCCCAGAATAATATGATTTGGGTAATATAGTAGCTTAACTATTTGCTCTCATCTGCCTTTGATGACATATTATATCAAGAAATCAGCTCATATATAAGTGATTGACCAAAGTTTTTGTGTTTAACTGGGTTTAAGCAGAAACCGTCCTCTGAATTTTAGAGCTGAATGATGGCGGGGTAGGGCTTATTTTGTCATCTGATTGACCAAGCCTAATGAGAATTATTTCTGCACACTGCTTCACTACAGCTGTAGAGCCATTAAACACTAAATGCTCCAGAGGCCCTTTCCCCTTCAGCTTCCCACTGTGACTCCCACTTTTCAGACAGTAGCTACTCAGTGGGCTACTCAAAACATTCAAAAAATGGAGGTGCTACATTTAATGGACAGCTCAAAACCCATAGCAAAATCTGTCACTTGAATGTTAGGACAGCAGCTATCATAATAAAACAGGCTATTTGTGGTGGAGACTTAAAAAGAAGCCTTTGAAGTGGTTCCCTTGCTTCCCAATACATTTTTATTAGGAGAAAGTTTTCAGTAACAATGGCTTTTTTTTCTTCAACAGAAATAAACATCTCTGCCTCTGGAAATGTTCACTGAGATATGCTTTTTTGTTTTTTCTGCAATCATAATATTACCCCTGGCATATATATTTTTTTTTAATCTTAGTATCATTGTAGCCTCAGGAAGCTTTAAACTAATATAACCATTAGGAATGACTTAGTGCACAATTTACATATTAACAAAACTACTTTCTAACCTCTTGAACTGTTTAATGAGAAAAAAAAAACCTGTGATGTACACATACAGCACACAATTCCTTACTTGGAGATCTGCTTGTTAGAGAAAATAAAAAACAGATTCCGAGAAATATCTAGGAACTGTCTGATGACACGAATTATTCACCATCGTTTTTTCATGCATTTTTGGCTTTTCTTTCCAAACGTCCTCAACTCTTTACAAGCATATGAAAAGTAACAAATCACTTATGCTTTCAGAGGTCAAAATCATACTCCCATCAAAATTCAGTTAGTGCAATACTCATCTGAGACCTTCAAGCAGCTGAAGAGCTAACCTCATGGTGTAGTTTAATCCCAGACACAGGCTTTTGACACTGGTAGGTTGGACAAGGCAAACACATATGGGATCTGTAACTCTAGAAATGCAGCATGGGTCACAGGAAAGGAGCAAAGGAAGACCCCCAAAAAATCTGCTTGTGAAGTCAGGTTAGGACAATGAAGAAGATCAAAGGCTCACAATGACAACACTATAATAAACAGGCTGCTTCTATTACCTGTTACTTTGTACACTGAATGTTTTAAAAGCTTCTGCGTGCCTAACAATTACAACCGAAGAGTCATGTCAATATTATAATTTTTAGAGTACAGACTTAAGTGTTGAAAGGTACACCATATTTAGTCTTCTGATAGGTCCCCGCAACCAAGGTCATATTTCAATTTGATGATCACATCAGGAACCGAGATTAGGCATGCTGGATCACAATTAACTATTTTTAATAATACCTAGTTAGCTAAGTATCAAACTACTACTACTACTGTTTGTTTGAAAAGCAAGAGGCAAAATGTTTCCATTTCATACATAAGACTTAAAGAAATGCATTGCCTTGCTTTAGCTTTGTTCTTTGTACATGTTCTGACAGATTCATCTTCTCTTTGCCAAGTTCTTGCATATACAAACTTGATTTTTTTTTTTTATTTTTCATTTTCCAGATTCAATTTCCTTTACCAGTAAAGCTTTCAACAATCATAATTTTGTGTGCAAAACTTTTGAATTTCTTTATGAAAAATGCCTTTATGACTGTGGAGTCTGAAAATACTTTAAAGTGAAGATGACATTCAAAATGACAGTTCCACAGCTATAACAAGATATGCAAGGTGATTATTCACTGTCACCTGTGTATCCTTATCCCAAAAAGTCAACCCAAGTTGGGTTGGGAGGTGAATTTTAATGAGTATCTAATAAGTCAAGTGATATTACAAAGCAAAAATTGTGAAGAGCAGAATCCTCTATGGATTATAGAATTAATTTTTTTACTTTAAAACTTCATCATAACCACTTCTACTGGTTTTAAGCTGTTACCACTGAAATTTTATGGACATACTTTAATTAAAGTATGTTGTTGCTCTCTCAGTAATAATTTATTCCTTTTGTGTTTTTTTCCTATGAACAGGAGGCTCTGTACAGGAACATAGCCAGTTACTTCCTACAAGTCACCTACACATTATGGTAGGGAAATCCGGTTTAGTCATTTTTAACTAGATCTGAATAATTATTCTTTGCTCCAAAATAATTGTAGCAAGTATGTCCTCATCACAACACGTAGACTTTTGTCTCCTTTCTACATTTTCGTTTAGTCATTGTACCAGCCAAAGCAGACTATCTGCCAGCTACAGAAAATCCCCTCTCACACGCTCTGGGGATGCAGAGAATGGAACACAGGTTCCATTTCTCTATATCCTTTACAGGGAGAGCCTTTGTTCGCATACGTAAGGCACATAAGCTGTTTATCACACAGAGAGGTTGCCAAGGAGCGTGAGATTTCCCCAAAGTGATTCCAGCACAGCTGACTGAGAAGAATCCTCTTCAAACTCAAGGTTCATTCACTGTATTATTTTGCCAGCACATCCAGTTAAGTATTGTACAGGGCCTTCTTTATGTTTTCATGTTACTTTTTAATGAGGAAGCTCCATAATAAGATTCATAGCATTAACTTTAATCATACTAAACTTTTCTCTAGTACTGTTCTCCATCCCTTTTCATAGTGGAACAAATGCTTTGCCCTTCCTCTTTGTGCACAATGAGTGTCCTTGACTACTGGATGCCAAAAGCCATTTAAATACACAGAAATGCAGTGTAAGTGTAGACAAATGAGCACTTCCCAACCTCAGGATGAGGAGATTTATCAGCAGCTAGAAAACCAATTGCAGCTTCAGGAACAAAACAGATCTTCTGGTGCTGCAGTGCCTGAAGTTAACTAGAAGTTACTGAAACTAAAGACATCAAGTCCATAGCCAAAATGAATTTACATCAACTACACATTAAATTTAAAAAAAAAAAAGTTAAAACAGACTCAATCCTGGGCAAGAAAGGGAAGAGGATAAAAGGAAGAAGACGACAACTACAAAGTTAGGTTACAATCTTGATTCTGTAAAAAAGCCCAAACCAAGCAAACAGGAACACAAAACAAAAAGCACCATTCAAAAGATCATTCAAACAGGCAAACAAAAAATCCCAACAAGACAGTCAAGATTCTGTCTGTTCTCAAGGGAAGGAAAAAAAAATAATAGAGTCTTCTTTGGATATAGAAATCTTTTTGGGATGCTTCAGCTGTCTAAGTGTTTTCTTCTTCTTTGTAAGGCACATGTTCTTTGAACTTTTGCATGTGATATATATGCTATACCTGAGCCTGCACTACCCAAAAAGAATCTGGCTGGAATGAAGGTCACATTCAGCTGATGTTCCTCTGCCCACCCTCATCTACCATCACACATAGAAACATCCAAAATATCACTGCCTTAAACTTGAATACTCTCTAGCTGCCTACCATTCTTTCTCTGTAGCATTTTGATAGAATTTAGAAGCTGTCTGCTTGAATGTGTCAGTAACTTGAAACCAAGTTTAGCCACCTGAAACTCCTTACAGGCTGTTTTCAGTACATACACACTGAGCATGACAAGCATACAACAGATCTGGGCTCCCGAAAGCACTGGCATAGACAGTTTTAATTCACTTTTAAATAACAGCAAGAGGAACGTGGTGTGTGGCAGTGCTTTTTCCTTTACATTGAGCAGCACTGGCTGTGGCTCCCCCAGTCTTCAGCACTTTGCCTCTCAGCAGCACAGCTTGTTTAGAGAGACAGGGAAAACAACATCTCCCCCTTGCAGATCACATCTGTGAAACATACTGAAGTAAAACAAGACTCTTTTCTACCCGTTTGTCCTTGCTATCCAAAGATCCTAAAACACAATGAATAGGGATTTTCCTCAGACACAAACCACGGGGGCTTGCATCTACTTAGCAAAACAGTACATTTTATGTCAAGTCTGTCCTCCACTCCAGCAAGTATTGCAGTCAAGACTACTTGTTGGGAAAGGCACAAACAGTAAGTTTCAAATATAAGATCTTCATTCAAAAAAAACAGGCCTCAGCAGTAAAGCAGTGTTAATAAAAAACCAGATGGAGACACATCCTGACCTCCTGATTCTGTGCCAGTCTTGCTGTGTCCCAGCTCTTCCCAGTGCCTATTTCTGGCCCTGGAGGGGGACCCTCGAGGCACCACTGCTGTGCACAGCTGGAGTGGCATAAAGTGGGGAAGGGAACGGGGTGTTAAAAACTGAGCAGCTACATGCAATACCTGTATGAACATGCACACACTGGGCACAGTTGCTGTGGTGTGGAAACTCCAGTTTTGATATATTTGACCATTTTCAAAAGGAAAAAGTTACACACAAGTGCATTTCTGGGCTTCATTTTCCACAAACTTTCACTTTAAACCTGGTTTCTACTTCTAAGACTAAACCATGAACATCTATCCCAAAAACACACACTAAACTGCTTTCAGGTTTAACTTCTTAAACATGGCAAATTTTTCCCTATGGCAGAGCCTTTTCAATACCATGCAATTAAGACTTCAAGGTCTCAATTTTAAAAGGATTTTTTTGTCAATCTCCTGATAGGCAAATTAATTTTCATGACTACTGATCTAGAATGAATTTCAACTATTGACCTGGATACAAAAAAAACCCCAAAGAAACCTCAAAGGCTTGAAACCATTTCTTGCTGCAGTCCAGTCAGAAGTACATTTGATTTTAAATACATTAGAATAATTTGGCATAGTATTTATGGAAATAGGACATTTGATATTTTTCTTTGTAATTATACTTGTGATTTCAAAGTATTGTCTCTAGATGAGCCATTCATATCTTCACAAAGAGTCCATGTCATTAATATTCTGTACGCTGTCAAATTCTTTAGTGTAGCAACTAACTGCTGAATTTGGTTTGCATAAACAGAATAAACATTTCATTTTTATAGGAGCCACTCCAGGAATATTAAGCAAGAGCCACACAGGCATAACAGCCTTTTTACCTCTGCAATGACAAAAAATTGAACTCTTTGTATTTCCTTTAAAGATATTAAAATTGTATGGTAACAGAGGTGAACTAAACTATAAAATCACACATTCAAATCATAGTTTCAGCAAGAAAATACACTATGCAAATACTAGCAGTGAAGGAAGAAACTAGCAGGTTGTATATGGTATTCAAAGATCAAAAAACAAGGGGGAGATTCATGTCAAAATAAAGTCATTATTAAATATTATAATATGGATTTTTTTATTAAAATAATTAACATCATATTCATTACAGAGAGATTACCACACATCCAAACTCATAGCAGGTCCAGGTTTTGATTTGCATGCATTGTACAATTTTGTCTTCTCTGCAGTGAGCGATTAAGTATTCATACACATATAGAAACTGGCATTATCATTGCTTAAAAACCCCAAAGAAGTTGTGCCCTTTATAGTTTTTCCTTACTTCACACATTTGTCAAATGTCTTCCTACAGGATTTAAAAAAAGAAAAAAAAAAAAAAAGCAAAGCTAGAAATCTCTACAAGAACCTGAACTTTGCACAAGCCTGTTTTGCAGTTAAATAACCTGATGAGCAGGAGATGCACCTCTCCTTGATTAGCAGCTTAGTTGGCAAAGGTGTTTGGAATAATTTCTGCATATAGAAGGCTGCTGGAGTTGCCAACCATCCAGTTCAGTTATTTACTAACTGCCTTTTGTACAGCAAACCTGTTTTTTAGCAGCCAGAACTGGAGCAGTTGGAAAAATGGCACAGCTGTAACTCTAGCAGCTGTGACACCAGCAGGTACAGTTATGTTAGATTACCTCCTGAGGCCACGGAGTCCCTCTGCAATAACACTGTCTCCTCCTTTCATTAGGAGTGTATGACACAAGTCTAAAGGTATCAAATTATTTTTCTTTCCAATTGTAGAAGGAGGAATATAATTTACATATAATTTCTATATTTAAATATAATCCATTTAAAGCACATGTTTTGCTTACCAAATTGTATGCCATACATAGAACTGCAAAATAGCTACCTGTTTTACAAACTCAGTGGAAATATCCACCCGTAGGACAGGTTTTACTTATACAAGAGCCTGCAGCTCTGTTTTCCAAATTGCTATAACCAGGAAACCAATGCACTTCCAGCAGGTGCTTGAGGTAAATGTACTGTGTTCTCCTCCAAAAGTACAGACAGCACATGCACCAAACAAATGCAGCTTCATGCCTCAAAGGGTGGTAAGTTTACAACATACATAGTAATCAAATGTGAACTCAGAAAGTAAGGGGGGCTCAGAAAGTCTCTGAGGGGCTTCTAAGGCCATGACTAAAATGGATACTGTTTTATTCAGTATGCTAATATTAGTCACAGTTTTGACACACAAAGAAAAATCATGGTATAGAAGGGATCTGTGAATACCCCATTAAAGTCTGAACATCCACTCATAACATGGTCTCCTAATTTACTTCTCTCTCAGTACCACCTCTCCAGATTAAGAAATGCCCCAGTTCCAATGAATTACAGTTCTTCCCAGCAATCTTCAAGTATTTCTCTCACTTCACTATTTATTTGAAAAATCAGACTTGTAACTTTAATCCTACCTGATTATTTTAGTTATACCATTATGGTCTGTGAATATCAATATATATTATTAGTCTTTCCTGAAAGCATGATGATAGAGATGTTACCTCATTTTTAAACTAGGAATATTTTGGCTCAGGATCTGTCATGGGTGAAATGGCAACTTATGATAAACCCAAGTCTTACTGAAATTCTGCAAAATGTATTTGGAAATTACCTGAGCACACACAGAAAATTAAAATTATGATTTAGCCTCAAAACATTGAAAACATTTCTTTCTCATCTAATAGAAGAGATTATTCAAGCAGGCCTCTTGACTTGGTAAATAAGCTTTTAGCAAGTCTTTTCTACTAACACAGAAATCTGAAATAAAAATCTGTTTTCACTTTGCTAAGCTTTGGGGGGGGGGCCCAATTGTTAAACCTAAAATTAACCTGTTAACATATTAATTTTAGCTAGTACTTCATTTTCCTTTAAAGAACTGTAAAGTTTATTAGGATGTACATAAAACAAATAAATACCTAAAGGATGACTACGGAAAAGCAAAGATTAGAGAATTGAAGACATATTAAGTAAACCAGTAAATAAAATAAAAAGTATATTTTATTCTGCTGCTGCTGTAGAACTATTTTCCAATTGTAGATCAGATTGTTTTTATTTTCTGCAGTCGCCACAGTGCCATAATCGGTCTAGGATAATGCATCAGAACAGCCAGTGGTTGTATATGTGTACAGTTCTCCCTTATCATAAAAGGAAAAATACTTGGGCAAGGAACACAAGCAACAAACACCTTTAAAAACATACTTCTACTCCCAAAACACTAAGTGTATACTATTGACAAAGCCAAATTCAAGATGGGAACTGGAATTCAAACAGGCCAAAGGAAAAAAAAACCAAGCAAGCAAATAGGAAGAAAAAAATAGGCACTTCAGGCTCTTTAAACAAATTTACAGGCATATATTGATTGAGGTTAACACTGAGTGCTACTAACTGACTTTGAAGCACTAAGGTAGTTTCAAAACACACAGCAAGTTAAAGCTGTGGCATTATTAACATTTAATGTTGTTTTGACTTTAAACACTGACAAGACGTCTATTTTACCAAAATAAAAAATTCATTAAAGAAATCTTTTGAGACAGAGATTCAAGTTTAAAGCATGGAGTGCAAAACTTTCCAGTTCCTGAGGACGTTTGAAGAATTGTGTCTTCATGCCAATTATAACACTACCAACTCAATGATGGTATTTGCATTTAAAAAGAAAAAAGTCAAAGTCAAAACGTATTTTGAAAAAAAATATTGATAAAATAACAATGGCTTTTGATAATTTAAGAATGTCACTCTGGTTTTATGTTTAAACTGAACAAGAACTAAACACACTGAAGCCTCATGCTAAGGGCAGTTCTATCAGAGTTCACTTTTCTGCTAGTCTTGCAAAGGCATGACATCCTCCATGCAACCTGATAAATGATGTTAAACTTGGATTAACTTAGCTGACAAACAGCAGAGTAACAGGACGAGTCTGTCGAAGAGATGGTCCCTCATCCCTCCTGTGTTAATGTGGAAGAGACTAAAATTCAGATGTCCACAAATAAAGTGAAGTGTAAGAACCTTCACTTATTTGGAAAATGAAAGCTTTAAAAAATCTTTTTAATATAGATTTAAATGTAAGACGCTTCTACAGAGAATTCAACAAACTGCAAATCACTACTTAACATGGCACAGTCAAGTTGGCTGCTCTCTGTTGAGAGCTGAAATGACTCAGGACTGCAGAGCAGATGATATGCATCAGTATGACAATCACACAAGCTTCAGAAGACAAAAAACTTTGTGATGACAAGATCACAGTAAGAGATACAAGTTCTTCAGTGTGTTCTGTATGGGCTTCCCAGACTTAACCTGGCTCTGCTTTTCATCTCCTTCTCATTCTGCAGCTAGTAGGACTCTGCACCCTCTCCCCAGCCCAATCCTCCTGACCCCAGTTCCCAATCCAATTCAAACTGCAACGTTACAAGTGTCAGCAGCGGCCAGAATCTTCACGCACGAATCATGCCCCCTTTTTCAGCAAACACTATACTGTACCTGAGTTAATGGTATGTTTATCTTTCTGCTAAACATATCTGACAGTCTAAATCAGCCTCTCATTCAACTAAGCTCTGCTTCATTCCCTGAAATTACTGTGGGATATATCCTTAGCCTTTTTATATATCAGAGGTAAGTGAAAAGTTCATCTGTATTTAGGAAGCTAGTTCAGGCACCTGGGTATTGTTTAGTTCTGGAAACAGAACTACAGTAACAAACTGGTAACAAAACAGTCTGGAGTAGACAAGTCAGTGTAGAATGATAGGAAGATACATTTTCATTTTGCACCCACTACAGACATTGGTAACATCTGTCAAAACTACAGGGCATCAAATTGATTTTTACCACCTGCTGAGAAGGCGAGCAACCCAAAGAAATCACCTGACTCCTCTAATAAGCAGCAAAACTAAGATATGAAGAAAATAAACTCCATATCTCTTTCCTTGCAATATCTAGGAACTGCTTTTTCCCCAAGAGGAAAGGCTAGGAATGCTAACAAAACTCAACTCCCACTAGAGATGATTTTGATCTTAGCTACAAGGCTGGAAAGGCTACAAGGTTTTGTGAGCTGGCAAATTATTAAAGCCACCAAGTTCTGTGCTGTCCCAAGTGGCAGCAGGACCTGGGGCTTTGTGTGCTGCAAAGCCCCACTGCCTGGCAGGAAAAGAGCTGACAGATCATCTGCCAGCATCACAAAGACATCACTGTCACTAAGCCTGGGAGCTGGGGCTGCAGCCACACTGCAAACACAAACTCCAGGAGAAGTGAGAAAAAGACCCATAAGACTATCAATAGGTTTCTGAAAATAGACACCTCAAGTTGTCCATGTTAGAAGTAACTGGGAATTCAGTCCTAGGGAATGGAGGAGCTTCTGCAAAGGGTTTTTCAAAAAAATTTTTATATTTAACACTCTGGGAGCGCCTATTGATTCCTTCTACGTGTGCTTCCCCCTCATCCATCTTCATGTACATTTTATAAACAGTACATGGTAGGATGAATTGTTTCTTTACACCGATCTCTATAACCATAACAATGATTAAATCAAATTTTCCAGCAACAATTTCGGCTCTATCCCTTATATAAGCAGATGATTATTTATATCAATTTCAGCATGTCTTATCATGTAATGATTGTAATGCACATGTCCTATGAGACTAAAGTTCTTACCACATTTGCAAATTTATTCTAATGTTGCTATTGAGTGCTTTATTTTGGAAGTTTTTTGATTTCTTTCAGCAAATCTTTCACAGTAGATCTTCAAAGAAATTTTTGGGAATATAAGTCCTATCTATTCCTCATTTTAAATAATGACATTGCTTAAAAGCAGAACTGGAACTTCAGATCTGTTCCAAGTGATCTAAACTCTGACTTTACCTCTGCACAAGTGATCTAAAGAGAAGAAAAATAAAAAAAGGAAACTTTTCTTTTCAAAACACCATCAGCAGAAGAGACAACTTAGGCTTTTGCAGTGAAATACACAGCAATAGAAAGATGACCCCAAAATTCTGGAGTCAACCTCAACCTTTTTAAGTTGTGCAATGGATACTGTCCACAAGCACATTTCAGCCTAAGGGAACCTTTCCTACAACTGTATCCCACCTCCTCTTATACTGCTACACTTTGAGCTCACCTCATGCTCAAAGCTATCCAAGCTTCAGCTTTTCCTTCGGGTTTTTCCTGGTATCTCCTCACTTCTCAGCTGTTATTCTTACCTACTGCACTCACCCTTTCTGTCCTCCAAACGCATGCACATAAACAAGCTTCCAGTCCTTTAGGTCAATCTCTTTCTCCCAATCCCCCAACTTCAGAGGCCTAATCTCTCTCACATTCATTATGTCGACACATGAGTACAAAAAAGGTCTGTGCAGTAGCTTAAGCACTGATCTGCTTGACCATCCATAGTGTGTGTGGTTCCCTCAGCTAGCTTTTTAAATTATCACCTCACTTGGAGGCTGTTGGCAATGGACAGCATCACTTCTATTTCAGCCAACAGTGCTCCAAAACCATCCTAGGCAGCTCCTGGCTCTTTTATGCTCTTATGTTCTCTAGGACACAAAACATAGATAACCAAGGCCATGCTATGAAAAATAAGATCCTGTTGAGCTGCAGCAGTCTTGGCATTATACCAAGAACCAGAACATCAAACCAGAACCATCGTTTGATGAAAGGCACAGCAGAGTTACCAAGTAGGACTTGAAGGGGACAGCACACAGTGTGGAAGTGCCCAGCCCATTAGAGGATGCAGCACTCCCCAGTGTCAGGACAGACACCTTATCCCAGTTGCTTAACAGGGAAGGATCTGTTTCTCGCCTAGCAATTCCCAGTCACAGCTTCATCACTTTCACAACTTCTCACCTCTTGCTGACTCTCCTTGCTCTTCCACATTACCAGCTATTACAGACAAGCAATATTATTAACCAAAGGGAAAACTTCCCTTTGCCAAGTCCCAAACCTGGCCAGCTCCAATAGCTTATTACTATAAATACAAAGCTTTGTCGGACACCTGCAGGTACGATCTGGGATGCACTCAGTATAGTTACAGCATTTGTTACAGTTTATGCTTTGCTACTGAAAACAGACAAGTTGAAATTTATCAAAGGTGCTTTAATTCATCCAGTAATTAGTCATAGTAATGACCAAGTACCAATCCTGTAGAAGAAGGGAAAGGTTTCTAAGTGAAAACTGTGACTTTTTTATTTTAGTAACTTCTAATCTGTCATCATCTTCAGAAGTGACTGAATTACTTTGGCTGAAGTTTTTCAAACAAATCTAGCTTGCAGCAAACACTAGTGTCAGACAGCTTAAAAATGAGATTGCACTAACAATCCCTCCCTTAATGATAAAGGGTGAGACATGATCAACTATTACAAGTTATATTTATTTCATGCAATTTGGTAGCACTGTACCCATATGTATGAACTAAAATGACTCAAAACAGGAATGAATATGTAACAAAAACTAATCTCCAGATTTGAACAGAGCTCTAATTTTAGTTCAGTATTGTGTAACAGTTTTCTGAGGTATAATTTCCTTCCAAGTGTTTACATTAGGAAGTCCTTCTCAACCACTTTTTAAAGCAACTGGAGGAAAAGCTGCATCCAGATCTGGTGCAGCACACAGCTTACTCAGATGGCTCAGCAATGTCTGCTCTGCACAGAGCAACACTTGACTTTTAGCTCTGTGTTCCCACATTCTTAGAAGCCTTCTCTGTACTCAGGACTGCAGAAGCATCCTCCTATACAAATAAATGCCATCGCCTAAAAGAAGTGGGGGAGCAGCTGGGATCCTTAAAACCTGAACTTAGAGCCAGCAGCCTGCACTGTGAGACACAGACCCTTGACAGGAACCCCACACCAAGGAGCAGCTAAAGGACAGCTCCTTTCCTGCCTGAAACATAACAGTGCCAGTAGGAAGAGCTTTTAATTCAAAAGCAGCACACTGGAAATAAAATTAGCTCAAAGCACTGGATCGTGACTTGGCACCTAATCACTGCACCATCCTACACGATTCGCCAAATGAAGAACTCCCAAGTGGCTGACCTTAACAAAAGTAAACCTCCACCATATACCTACAATACAATATTTTTAAGCATAAGGAATGCTACAATATCATTGTGCACACTGATCAGCACAACCATAGAAGTCAGACATCTGTGCACATTCTGTGTGAATGTGAATGAAATAGCTCAATTATTAGAAACAAAAGTGTATGACTGCTTCAGTTATGCAATAAGCCTTTAAAAAGGGCACTTGAATATTTGATGGTTTAAGCACGGTGTGCAGAGATTTGTATTTAAAATAAATGCTTCTCATTTCTCTACCACCACTGCCACCTCAATAGGAAATTTCCAGTGTGAGGACTAACAACACACTCTAGAAAACAAGTATTTCAATCTATTTTTTCATTTTAAAACGCTAACTCCCTAACAGAAAACACTGTGACTAAGTTTCCCAGATTATCTGCTGACATAAAGATACTGACTTTGAAAATGTTAAGAACTGCAAAACATTTTTTGAATGACATAAAAAACCCACCTGATAAACAGTTCCACAGAAGTTCCATAGAATAGCTACATTCCACAGAATATTTCACATTCCATAGAAAAGAGAACAGACAACAGTAGTCTGCTTTCCTTTAGGATGTACACCTTCAGCAATGTAAATAAATCTTGTATTTAACATGATGCTCATTTGAGCAAAAATTTCTTCATCAAGAATTCGTGGTCTAACAGGAAGATGGCCTTCAAGTTAACAAAATAAATAAATATTGCCTGGCACATGATTTCTTGCATTTTTCACTCTTCTGGGTTATCAGTTTCTAGTGACATCTGAGTAACACTGGTACTACTCAGTGTAAATTCATCCTATATAAAAGAAGAAAAAGCAAAATATTTTCTCCAGTAAAAACTCTGCAAGTATTTTGTGGAAAAAGGAAACTGGGTATTTTTACACCTTGACTAATGCTTCTTTTCATTCTGCTCAAAAAACAGTTTATAGGTCGAGGGCTAGAAGGCAAAAACTTCACAGTTCCTTGAGAGGTAATCTAGGGAAAAAGTGCTAACTTTGTCAAACAACATCTGGCAATTGACTAGGTATCACTCTATGCCAGAACATCTAATAAACTAAATTACAATCCTGCTGAAGGCAGAAAGAATATAATTGAGGATAGAGACAGCTAATGAGGAAAACAAGGCCTTCCAAAGCAAGACATGCTAAGCAGGGCATAGAGAGATCAAATCAAATTTAACAGCCATTAAGTCAATTGAAAATTATGTCAGGAAAGCATAGAATTCTTAATACAGTGCATTCTCACAAATAGAGATTAACTAGGAATCATTATCTGAACTGGAGGTTATTGTCATTACTCTCCTTCATACTAAAAAGTGTCAAAACAAGCACTCACATGCCACGGGGGATTTTCTTTCTTGCCTTGTGAAATGCTGTAATTTCCCCTCCCCCCTCCCCTCCCCATTACATCACTTTAAAGAGTACAGCAAGAAAAAAATTCAATTTACTTAGGCTCCAACAGTGATGTAAGTCTACTGAAATCCTGCCAGTTAAAAATACCGACCTTCATGTTCAGGTTTCACTAAGAAAGACACCAAAGATGTTCCCAAGGCTGTATTTATGCCTTGCATCATCTGTCTGGCGATACACAAAAGTCTTTCCAAGGTCTTTATTGTTAAGCCAGGAAGTTAATGAGGCAGTACACTTACCATTGGGAGGGAAGGCAGAGAAACTCCAGAACTGTCTTGGGCTGTTAAATACATTAAATGAAATGCAAAATAATAAATATTTCCCGTGTTCCCAAACTGTGTTTGTGCTTGTAGAAAACGTTTCTCTGCATTTTGTATTTGAACTTAGAAAAGCCTCACTTGCAATCATCCTGCGTCAGTACTCCATGAATCACCCCATATGCACCCTTGCTCTTTAGAGCCCACTCACTGCCACACCACACTGACATGCCATCCTTAGGATTACAAAGGACACTCCAACAAAGGGGGATCGCCCACTGTTTTCTATAAATCATCTTGAACCTCATTGATTATTTCAACAAAGGTGGTTCTGATACACAGGCAACTTTGGCTGTCTTCTCAGAGAAGAGGAAGAATTTACATGAATGACAACACTGCATCCTAGAACTCAATACAGAACAATGAGGACAACTGACATTGGACAAAAGCAGTGAAGTCATTTAGCTTTCCCTAATAAGCAGCATATGAAATGCAGCAGAGGAAAAAATGCAGCATTTTTTAGACACTCATTATTAATTACTGAAGAAATAAGAATGCTTATCAAGCATACTAATCATAACTGAAAATTACAACATTATATAAAAGTATAGCAAGGTATTTCTCTTGATTTATGAGAGATTAAGGAGGAGGGAAGCATGAGAAGAAGTCATAAGAATCCCTGTTGAGCTTGACACCCAAGTTCTGCTTTCCATATCTTTCCATATTCAATAAAGATGAAATGAAATTTTTATATTTCTGTATGCCAAAAAAGCCCATCCTGAAACACCACACCTTTCTCTCATACCATAAAAAGTATTCCACTGTTCAACCTTCAACTAAAAATGGATACTTAGCTTTTAAAAAAATTTTTAAACACATATTTTTTCACTTTTCTCCATCTAAAAACCTTTTCCTTCTTGGAGTTTATAGCTTCTTAGGCCTAGTTGCATGAACAATAATGAAACAACAATGACAAAAAAAGTCCAAAACAAACAAACAATTATATTGCAACTCCTCCACTTATAGCTAAGTAGAATTGGAAAGTCTAGACAAACTTAGCCTTTAGCAAAAACTAAATGGGATTCTTCTCTCTCCCTGTTTGGTTTAGGCAACCAAATCTTTAACCAAGGCTTCTACGTGACTGAAATTTAAAATTCTGATACCAAGAAGTAGACCAGAGAAATAAACCTCTGCCCTAGACGTCTTGTAAATACTTCATAGGAGGGGAAGGGCCTTCCTACTTCACATGTCCAGTAAACAGCACTTCATTATCACTTTATTTAAGTTGGTGCTGGACTATGGGATAGCAGGTAATCATCTGAGATCCAAACCTGGTGGAAACCACAATTATCTTATGCATATTAAGACCACTGCATTCCTTGTTCAACACCCACTCGTCCCTGACAAGTTATGAGAACATAACCCACCCTGTTCCTGTTCTCAGGGTACTGATCTCAGCCACATGAAGCCAGTAAGAGAGGAGTGTCAACTCCTCTTGCTGCAGATGGGTCACTGCATGCTCCAGCATAATGTCACTACTACAGGAGTCAGATATTCCTCCTTAGGGCACTCAGCAGGTCCAGAAGGCATCATTTATTGATGCCTAGGACATCGGGCTGGGCTAAGATATTTGTCTTGAAGGAGACCACACAGTTTAGCCCCTGAAACATTTCTATCAAACCACTATCAACAGAAAACACACAAGAAACAATCCAGGTTTATCCAGTTTCAGAACTGGAAAAACCTCACTATTCACATCCTCTCCTCCCTCACTAGAGAAATCTCCCTCTCTGATAAGTGAAGATGCACTTTTGACACACTTTTTCTCTTTTTTTATCTCTCATTTTTATCTTCTACCCCCACTCATTACAAGCCATCCATACTTACTTTCCTCCTTAATATTAAAACTGAGACAGCCCCAGACTGTCTCAAATAACTGCTTTATCTCTGCCTGTGTGTCTCCACAGACACCGTGGCACAGCACAGCTACACCTGACGCAGCTCAGGTGCTACAAAACTCCATCTGCAGGGCAGTGTGGGACCTGACATTGACTCCCATGGTGATGACAGATTAGCTGGCCTCTTTCTGAGGTCTGTGCTGCTGGTCACAGTACCAGAGGCAGCGTGGTACAGGTGGGCTCAGCAACAGCACAGCCACGTAAAGCAGCTCTGTATGAAAATTTGCAAATAACCAGCTTCAGATACACTGTGAGGAACAGCACACTCAGGCTCTCCATGGTGGCCTTGGGCGAGTCAATCCTGCCAAGCCTGGGAAGGCTGTGAGCAGTCAGACTGGGTGTCCCAACCTCATGCTGGGATCTCAGGCTGCTTACTGAACTCCAAGAGAGCTTGTCAGCTTCCCATTTAGTCCATGAATGCATAAGGTTGGCTTAGATCTAATACTGAATCTAAGCCAAACTCCTGGCACCTGCTGAGAGCGGCAGAGCAAAAGCACCTATCTGGAAACAGCAGGAGACAGCCCAAATTCAGGCAGGGCCAATGCTGAGCGCTGAGTGGGAACCTTGTGTACCTCCCTGACCAAGCTTATCCAGCCTTCAACTTCGGGTGGGTACTTTAGCCTCTCCACACTAACACTTGTCCACTCCAGGAGCAGCTGCTATGATCTTATACACAACAAAAAAGCCAAGGTATGTTTTTTCAGAGTAGTAACCTTTGGTCATCATGTGAAGTTAAGATATAACCATACAAGAATAGATATAATTTAGTTTTACACTGAGAATGACAGGTTTTCCAAGTATAATATTAGGAGCAGTAAAATTATTTCCCAGTAATTAGCACTTTCCTAGATAAAAACCTTCATAACTTTCCTAGATTAATGATTAATTAAACAAATAAGAAAAGAAATATGACCACTTAGGTTTATTTTGAAACACAGTATTAAATACCAAAATTGAGTATCACTAAAATGAAGCCTTATTTAATAAGCCACAAATGCATATGGGAACATGTTCATGGGTCACTGAATTACTTTCTTACTCTGAAATCACCAGCACTAGAGAATAGTAGATTTTTGTACTAAAGGTCAAGCCAGAACAAAATTGGTAAGAGTATACACTGACCGATAAGCAAATGTTTTCAGTAGCAAATAAATAAATGTTTTGGTGAAGACAATCATAAGTAAATTCGCACACAGTGTGGATAAAACTATGACCTCCAACATATGCACATCCATAAACCTATAAGCAAGTTTTCTCAGAGTTCCATAATGCAGTAGATCACAGGCAGGCAAAGATTGTCAGGTCTCTTTATTCCAGCTAAACTGAAAAAGAATTAAGACAGGTAATGAAGTATGAATATAAGTATCTTTACATGCAAACACCTAGGAATGTACATAAAAATCTTGGCACTGGTAAGTGCATAGGGAAAGAGGAATGGAATGAAATATAAGGGAATGTGAGAATGACTAAAATCAGTTTAAAAAAAATATCATCTCCCCTTCTGTGAACTCCAAGCTTTGCTGAAAACCAATAGTCCAGTCCATGGAAGCCCATGAAAATAGGCAGGTATTTAACCAGGAAAGGAATGGAGCCTCACAGTGTTAACCATTAGATCTACACAATAGTGTTTAATGTTTGCCCACTGGAATCTATGTGTCTCTTTGCCCATTTCAGACTCACACGAGCTCTGCTCACTCAAAACAAAGTGTCATTTCCTCATGTCTGAATTTCTGCATCTCCAGGCAGGACAGCTTGAGTTCCCCTCTGTTCACAGATCCTTCCTAGAGTGAGCTCCACACCCATCCCCATCTTATATGCATTTATGCTTTTTCAGAAACCAAGAGGTAGAATAATTTAACCTCTTTCAGTGAACACTAAGCCCATTTCAGTTAATCAACACAAAAATTTACTATCATTGCAAGCGTGTAAGACTGACCTTAGGGATAAACAGAAGATTCATTATTTCTAACTGTACCCAAGACATCTCAGTGCAGAAGATGAACATTACACACAGTCTGACTTGAAAAAAAAAGTAAACACTGGCTCTAACAGACACAAATCAACTACAAAATTTAAGATTTTTTTAAGCCTTCTAAAACATAAGACTTTTTTTAATTCTATTTTTTAGAAATCAAGATTTAGTTAGACCAGATAATTGCTCTCAAATTCAAATAAAAATTACAATGATCAATTAATGCCTAGGGGTAATATGAATTTAATAGCTCATCTCCTAACCAAGCTTGTCTTGTAAATTTTGTTTTATTTCCTTTTACTTGCATTTTAACGCAATTTGCAGCACAGCCCAGTAAGACTGAAATAGGTTACTGTGCTGAGATGAAATGCTCAGGCACTCTGAGGAAAAAAGAGCTGGGACAGACTCCTCTTCAGTAGCATCTCGTGCTGCCTTCAACTGTCAGCTCGATTCTCTACCAGCATGTCTGTGATCACAGAGATGGTGCTACAACAGCCTCTGAACACTTAATTAATCCAGCCCAGGAAAAGAATATGGGAGGGCTTTCTGTTGTGTTTTAATTGCATATTTCTTTTATAAGAAAGAGACTGAGGGAAAACCTCTTGCATATAAGGCTCCTGCCCTAGAGACAATGTGGATTCTTTGCATTCATTTTCAAAGTATATAAACATGAGCCCGAGAGCAATAGTGCAACAGGGAGTGAAAGATGCCATAGGGGTAACACCAGCCACTTCAGATTACCCTGAGTTCAAGACCCTTGGAGCAATGAGGGGTGCACACAGCAAGCTCACTGCCCTGGACTTCACGAGAGCAGATTTTGGCCTCTTCAGCAGTCTGCTCGGTAGAATACCATGGAATAAAGCCCTGGAAGGAATGGGGGCCTAAGAAAGCTGGTTAATGTTCAAAGGTCTCTTCCTCCAAGCTCAGCAATAATGTATCCTAACAAAGGGGGCAAAACCACCAGCAGGTCTGCGTGGATGAATAAGGAGCTCCTGGACACACCCAAAGAGGAAGTCTACAGAAGGTGGAAGCAGGGACAGGTAGCCTGGGAGGAATACAGAGCAATTGTGCAAGCAACCAGGGACCAGGTTAGAAAAGTTAAAGTCCAGAGAGAACTAAATCTGTTCAGGGAAACAAAAAAATCTTCTAGAGGTACATCCACAATAAAAGCAAAATTAGGGAGAATGTGGGCACTCTCCAGAAGGAAACCTGGTTACCTGGGATATGGAGAAAGCTGAGGTACTCCGTGATCATTTTGCCTCAATCTTCACTGGCAGCTGCTCCAAGAACATCACCCACGTCGCAGAGGGCAAAGGCAGGGACTGGGAGAGTAAAGAACCACCCACTGTAGGAGATCAGGTTTGAGACCATCTAAGGCACCTGAGGGTGCACATGGCCATGGGACCTGATGGGATCAATCTACAGGCCCTTACTGAATCAGCAGATCCACAAGTTGCTAAGCTATCCATCATATTTGGGAAGTCATGGAAGACTCATGAGGTTCCCACTAACTAGAGAAGGGGAAGTATAACCCTCATTTTTAAAAGAGGGGAAAAAAGGAAGACCCACAGAAATACAGGCCAATCTCACCACTGTGCCTGGCAGGATCATGGGGCAAATACTCTTGGAAACTATGCTTAGGCACATGAAAAATAATAGGATGACTGGTGATAGCCAGAATGGCTTCACTAAGAGCAAATTTTGCCAGAGAAATCTGATGGCCTTCTACAATGTTACAACGTAAAGGTATTTTCTTGTTCTCAATTTGAATTTTGTCATCAAGACAACGCAATCCTCTCTGTGTGGTTTTCCTGCCTATTTTCCCCCTAGTTTTCTAGTCTGCAGTCTGTTTCTTCTCTCAATATATCTGAAAACATTTTTAGTTCTCTCCTTCTTCCATAGAGCTCTTTTAAAGAAATCTTTTGCTATCTTGCCTCTACCAGTCACTTATCATCCTTTAAGAACTCTGAGGTTTCATTTTCTTGTTACCTCCAACTGTCTGTCCTTTCTTACTGTCCTGCCTAATGAAACCCTTACACTGATACTGACTAGTGAAAGGAGGGGAGAAATACAGAACAAAGAAGGCTATTTCCAATTTACTGGAAACTTGAATCATAAGAAAAAATATGCAAAAGAGTATATCATAGCAAGGAATTACTGCCAGTCCAACTCAGCACATAACAACGAATGCACTGCAAAACCAGAAAAGCCACTACACACATAACTATTTAAAAAGAAGTCTGAATATGTCAGCTTTCTCAACATGACTACACAGAAAGGCAATGTTGTCAGGCTGCCCCAAAGTTACAGCTATTTTAATCCAAGAAAAGGCTGGAAATGCACTCAGAAATCAAGCATGTTCATTGAGCACACTGAGTCATACCACCCTCTTACTGGCAAGAGGCTCTGCTGCCACTTTCCCCACCTCCATGGCCTGGTTTTGCAACCTGGAAGCTGCTCACTGTCCCGGTTTTAGAGACAGTTATC
>VWYI01029886.1:31713-56667 GCA_013399455.1 Anthoscopus minutus | reverse complement strand
TTTTTTGGGGCTTTTGAGAGAAATTTCTGTGACATCAAAGAAATTAATGATTTAATTCTTCCAGAAGGATATACATAGAGTATTGTAAATATCTTAATAAAGTCTTCTTTTTATTTAGGATCATAGGATCATGGAATTGTTTAGGATGGAAAAGACCCATAAGACCAAAACATCCATCCATTACCTCTGCATTTCCACATCCACAACTAAGCCCGTTCCTTTGGTTGACCACCAGTGAATTTTTACTGATATCCAATCTAAACCTCCCCAGGTGCAACCTGAGGTTATTTCTTCTTGTCCTGTCAAGAAGAAATAACCTCAGGTTGCACCTGGGAGGTGCCACTTTTTACCTGAGAGAAGAGACTGACACTGTCAGTCACTTTTTACCTGAGAGAAGAGACTGACACCCCCTTGTTACACCCTCCTGTCAGATGGTGTAGAGAGCAATATCCTGAGTCTTCTTTTCTCCAGCCTAAACAGCCCCAGCTTCTTCAGCTGCTCCTCACAGGACTTGTGCTTCAGATCCTTCACCAGCCTTGTTGCTCTTCTCTGGACACACTCCCCTCAATGCCCCTCAGTGTTCTTCTTACAGTGAGGGGCCCAGAACTGAGCATAGCACTTAAGGTACGGCCTCACCAGTGCCCAGCACAGGGGAATGGTCACTGCCCTGCTCCTGCTGGCCACACTATTGCTGATACAGGCCAGGAAGCCATTGGCCTTCTTTGGCTGCCTGGGCACATGCTGACCCATGTTCAGCTGCTGTCAGCCAGAACCCACAGGTTCTTTCTTGCAGAGTGTCTTTCCGGCCCCTCTGCCCCACGCAACCTGCAATGCTTAAGGGCACTGTTGTGGCTCAAGGGCAGGACACCACACTTAGCTTTGTAGAACCTCATCTATTGGCCTCTTCTGGTTATTGTTGTAGCTTCACTTATGTTCCCTTCACTAGCAGTTATTTAGTGTTCCTGTAAGGACCACTGCTAGCTAAATTGTTTTGGTAGTGGATGTCACAGTCTAAGGCTGATCATAGCTCTGCAATTCTAATTGTTTTATGTTTAATAGATATACTTACTAAATTAATCATTAAATGTGAACAACCGGTTAGTTTTTTTGTAAAAAAGATTCTTGTTATTGTCTCATAGGCAAACAGCTTCCACAATCTTGGATAGATAAAGAACACAGATTATTAATGGAAGCATTGTCCTATGCTGAATATTTTTTAAAAAGCAGAGTTTGGCATCAGTGTTCCATGTCTATGAAAAAATAGGAAATTACCGTTAATATTGGTTATAAATCTTGTCTCACTAAGTTACTGATTATTTTGCTTTATATAAGTAGAATTTATAGTTTCTCAATCCCTTGAGATTTATTGCTAATCTTATTTAATAGGGATAAAGAAGAAATCTGTACTCTGAGGAGTATATTTTTAAAGCAGAATCCATATTTTTCATAGCTTTCGTGACTATAAAATCATGTAATTTAGAACTTAAATTTGAATCCTAGTACTGAATGCAAACAAGGGTTGTTCATATACACATACACAAAATAATTACAAAAATCCTTGTGAACAATGAGCTCTTCAGATTCCTTAGTGTGTTGCATACTAAATATCACAGGCTTCTCTCAAATTTCAGTCTTTGTACTTTATGTGACGGAATGACTGCAAGTCTCTGTGACATTTGTGCTTATATTTTAGCATCAGTTGCAGTGGATGAAAGGGGCATAATCCCACGGGCTATTCAGGAATTATTTCATCATATTTCGGAACATCGTAATATTAACTTCTGTGTGAAGGTATCCTATATAGAGGTTTACAAGGAAGAACTTCGAGATTTGTTGGATTTGGAGACCTCTATAAAAGAGCTACATATCCGAGAAGATGAGAAGGGAAATACAGGTAGGATTCCAGCTCTTAAATTTGGTGTTTTGGGTTTCAGTTTGTGTCCAAATTATTCTTGCTTTATCTGGAAAGTGCTTATTCACTACTAATGAACACAAGGAAAAAAAGGTTAAAGTTTCAGAATATAAACTCAGTTTAGCTGTTGGGAAGCAGTTTGGAGTTTAGATGCCTGTGAGCAATATAAATACTCTGTTATATGGGTGGAAATGGCAACAAATGGTAAAGTAAATATACAATTACTGTTTCTGAAAGTTCTATAAACAAATTAGTGTGTGATTATTCACTTGAATAAATATTTTAAGATTAAACCATTGCTTCTTCCTTTAAAATTACAATTGTTAAGTCAATTATATTGTACATATATGCTCCCCTTTTACAATGAAATGAATGAAAGAGGTCACTTCATTAAGAGGAGAGGGAGTAGATATTTTTAGAGGCTTGGAGATTAACACTTGCCCTATAGGTGTCCTGTTCACCTCATTAAAATGCTAGAAGGATCCACATCAGAGATATTTTATTCTGAAAGTATCTAATCTGTTTTAGGTTTGGATTTTTTCTTTCTTTATATTCTAATTGTTGTGTACTCTAGTATTATTGTATTGTTATATTAAGCTGTTGTGGGTTTTTTGTCTGTAGCTGGGAGAAAGCACTATTTTAACAGAAATTCTGCAGACAATGTCATTGCTTCAAAAGGATCCCACAATATATTTGAAATTATTTATTTTCTTCAGTACAGTTAGAATCAGCTTCTGGAATTCAGAATTGTGCTAGGATGTTTTCCATCCCTCATTAAAAGAAAAATATGATAAAAAATATGAGTACTTAAGAGTACTTGGTAGAAGTACACTTAGACTTTATTAGTTTACTAACAGATACCTGTCCCAAAGGGCCAACAATCTGCACTATTCAGAATAGAAATTCTTTTCTTAGTACAGGCCAGGAATAATTTTAACTAAAAACTTGATATGTAATCTTTTCTTTAACTGGGAAAATATCCTTTGAGCTGACTTTGCTTATACTTCTAGCTAGCAATACATTGTAAATTGTAAAAGTAGTGTGCAGTGTGTAAATGAGTTATGTCTTATGTTTAAGATATTTTTTCAAATGTTTTGGCATAATACACCCATACATTAAATATCTGCAAGCTTCAGGTGTGTTATACCTCATGCTTTACACATACTGTGTCTTCTATTTCTATAGCTATATACTATGACCTCATAATAATGTAGGCTTGTATGTTTCTCTAATACATGTTTATAGTTACTGCTGTAAACTTTTACTGAAGAGTATAGAATTAACTAAATTATTCTTTCTTTCACCTGGTTTGGTGTTTGAAGTGATTGTTGGTGCTAAGGAATTCCAAGTAGAATGTGCAGATGAAGTGATAAGCCTGCTGGAAAGTGGCAATGCAGCTCGTCACACAGGTACAACACAGAAGAATGAGCGCTCTAGTCGATCTCATGCCATTTTTACCATCAGTATTTGTCAGAAGCAGTCTGCAGAGTATCAGAAAAATACTGATGCTGCACAGGATTTGATTGCTTCAAAGTTTCATTTCGTGGATTTGGCAGGATCAGAGAGGGTAGCAAAGACTGGAAATACTGGTGAACGCTTCAAAGAATCAATTCAGATCAATAGTGGTCTCTTGGCCTTGGGAAATGTCATCAGTGCCCTTGGAGACCCAAAAAGGAAAAGTGCACATATTCCATACAGGGATGCTAAAATCACTCGTATTCTGAAAGACTCCCTTGGAGGAAATGCCAAGACTGTTATGATAACATGTATAAGTCCATCCTCAGTGGACTTTGATGAATCTTTAAATTCCCTCAAATATGCCAACAGAGCCAAAAACATTAGAAATAAACCAGTAGTAAATTACAACCCAGAAAAAGACCGAATTGATGAAATGGAACTTGAAATCAGATTGCTTCGGGAAGCTTTGCAGAGCCAGCAGGTCAGTAATCAGCACTTACATGACATAAATGAAGAAAAAGCCCGTATCAGTTCACTTGAGGAGCAGCTCACCCGCCTTCAGGTTCAGTATTTCAGTTACAGAAACTGTGTAGATGAAGCCTTCCCCTTTCTGGTTGATTTGAATGATGATGTTAGCTTAAGAAGAAGTCAGCGAGACAGGTTACAGAGCTGGATCACTATGGTACAGAAAGTAAGGAAGGAAGCTCTCACCATCCAGGAAACTGACACAGGGACTGAGACCAGCCCAGTACCCCATCACATCACAATTCTTCAGCTGAAGAGGGAACTAAAGAAATGCCAGGTATTTAATTATAAGCTGTTTTTTTAAATGACTAAGTGAAAAAGAAATCTGACAAAATTTGAACTCCGTTTTGATAGGCGGATAAAATTGTCACCTGTACTGACTGAATTTGACAATTAAATTTCATTTACAATTTTGTATAATTTCACTTGGCTAATCTCTGCGACATAGATTCATTTTAATGGATATTTGAATACACAATCAGTGACAACAGAGGTAAGTGAAGTAATGTTACATTTTCTCTAGTCAGTTTCAAGATGACTCTTGAGGCTGAGCTGTTTTATCTGTTAGATTTTTGGTTTTAGCTATGCTAGTATGCTAGGTCTGGATGGGATGGAGTTGGTTTTCTGTATAGCATCTCCAAGTGTTTTAGATCTGTGACCAGTACAATGGTAATAACACAGTAATGTTTTGCTCTTGGTGAATGATGTTTTGTACAGTGACAGGCCTTCTGTTTTTCTGCCTGTGCCCCACAGTAAATAGATTGGAGGGTGCATGAATATTTGGAGACACAAACATGCAACAAAGCAGATGACCTGCACTAATCAAAGAGAGATTCCATACCACATTATATGATGCTTAGCAACAAAAGTGAGAGGAGGAGGTTTAGGGAGATCAGCTGTATTTTGCCCAGAACTGACTGAGCATTAGTCAGCCTTGGAAGGTGGTGGACAATAGCTATTGCATCATCTGTTTTTATTTTCTTTCTCTCTTCTACTTTATCATCACTTACTGATTAGTTTCTATCTTGACTTACAGATTTTCCTGCTTGCATTTTCCTGTTGCTCTTCCTCTCTTTTCCTAGGATTTAGGGGTAGGGGGAAGTGAAAAGATAGCTCTGTATGCTTAGCTACCTACCTACCCACAACAGTCTATTTTGGAACCCAACCTGTGGCTCAAGGTTTTCAAGATAATAACAGATTTGATTATAATGTGCTAGATTAAACTTGTAGTTGTTAATAACTGTTTATTTTAGATGTTGAATGACAGTTGCAGGTCATGAAGCTGCATATTTGCTTTGGGTGCTGATTTGTACTTGAATACTTAGATGTTTTATTCTGATTTAGATGCTTGATTTATTCTTGAATATTTAGATGCTTGATTCTTTCTAGTTGTACAACAGCCTCCAAGAATCATTAATGACTATTTTCAGATTTTGCTGTTTTGTTAGGTTTTTATCACTTTATTTTCCTTTGCTTGGGAGAGCTGTGACAAAACCACTGGCCATCAGCCTAATCTGGTACTTGGGTCTTAAACTGTGGATGTCCTAGTGGTCCAAAAACTACCTCATGGACAAAACTAGTAACTATACTGTGGCAGTTTCAATTTAAACTGGGCAGAAACACCAATTTCGTGTAGAGGCTTTAGATTCACCAATTTGAATTTCCCGGCCAGTGCACCAAATAATGTGGTGGGTTTAAAGTTGGTTAAACTCATCAATGCGCTTACTCATTTCCTTCTGTGAGATATGGTTTACAAGAAGGGAAGAAACGGGCTTAAAACTTAAGACTATGAAGAAAGCTGTATTAACAGAACTAAAACAATAGAAAAAACATCAGAATGAAACTTCCAGAACACTTTCCCTCCCCCTCCCCACCTTCCTTCCTTTCCCAGCTAACAACATAGAAACAAAACCTGGGATTTTAAATCAGTAATCACTCGCACAAATGTCTTTCCTCAGTTCTTATAGGGTGGGGAGTCTTCTTTTGCCAGGCTTTGGAGACTTTTCCACAAGAACACAGTTTTCTCGTGGCTTTCATTTTCACAAACAGCAGCTGCCCAGTTTAGACAATTTCTGCTATTGTGAAATTTCTCCCATTTTCACAGCCTTCTCACAGCTGAGTGAATGGGCCATGTGAACTTATGGGGTGTTATATTTTAAGGATGAACTGTTCAAAGGCAAAGGCTCTCTTCATTGATATCTGCACTCATCTTCATCTCCAGGAACAGAGGTCTTTTCTCCCTGAGGCACAGAGTCTTCTTCACTCTCATCTCTGTCTCTCTCTCTGTTCAAGCTTCTCTCGGTGTCACTGCTTCTTCAACATCTGCTTTGCTTAATTATGCCTGCCTCTGCTCAGGTCTACAGTTTGATCACTCCATCCCCCCAGACTTTGTTTTCTCTTAAGAATTAAAGGAAATACTGTAATTTTTTATAGTCCATCTCCATGGCATTACCAAAAGAACTTTCAGCCTCAATGCTAGGGCATCTCCTTCCATCTGAAACTTGAACTCCTTACTGACCCTGGTGTTTTCATATTGTCTTTCAACATGTCACTCTGCGCTTTTCTCTCACCCAAGGGAAGAATTGTACTCTGCAGGTCTCATCTGTGCACTGGAAGAGTTAACATTTCACCCAGGCCAGCAGCTGTTGGTGGGCAGTGGCTGAAGCAATCATGGAGATGGATTGCAGCTGCTCTGGGCTCCCTCCTCTGCCCAGCAGCCCCTGGGGAGGCCCCGTTGGGGCAGCGGGGGCCTGGCCAGGTCTTTCCTGGAGCCCGGGGGGATCCTGGCTCTGAACGGGCCAGGGAGGGGCAGAGGCAGGGCCTAGTGTTAATGAGATCTCAGCAGCTGTGACCTGGCCCAGCCTCGGCGGGGCACCCCTGGCCTCCCATCCCCAACCGGGGGGTTGTCTGGCCCGTCCAGGCCAGGCCACGCGGGCCAGGGCAGAGTGGGGCCGGCCCCCTGCCGGAGCTCCGATACCTTCTGAAGCTGGAAGGCAAAAAGGCTTTTGGATCTTCCCGAGTTTTAAAATGTGGTATTCACAGAAGTGAAAACCAGCTTCTCAATGGTTTACAAAAATGTCAAAGCTAGACCACTATTGGCCCTTTCTAGGCACAGAGGAAGCTCCCAGCAGCCTCTCTTAGGAAAATAATTTCTATGGGTGGTTTTCTTCCTTCTTCCTAAATATCAACAACTGTGAAGCCAGCACATACACTTTTCCCCTCTTCTTCTCTGAGAGACATTTTGTGGAGAGAGGGGAAAAAAGTGGCACTTCTCCCTTCCTCTCCTCCAGGACAGTTTTTTATAGCCTTGATGTAGTGGCTTCTGGATTCCTTCAGTAACCTTATGTAATCAGACTGTTCATACAGATATGTTGCCATCCCGACTTTGATCATTGTTCATAAGGTTAAGCAGCTATTTGGGGCTGCCACACAGGAACATCCTCTAAAGTGATTGATGCCTGGGGTGTCAGTATGTATAGCAAGAGTTGGGCAGGAGCACAGGGCCGTTGTTGCCTCTGACAGTTTATGATTTCATGTCTGAACAGGCTCATTAACCCATCATACTAACACATCTTTTGGAGGAGTGAAGGTGAAACACAGTGGCTTCTATAGCTCTTCTGGATCTGCCTCATGCCTATAAAGTCAGAGTCCAGTGCCCTTAGAAATGCAAAAGGTTTTGGTCTAAAAGCCCACAAACAGGCCTGTGGTCGTGAGAAGTCTTGTGAGACTGAGAAGGTCTCTTGGTCTGAGGCCACAGAGATGCTAAACCAGAGACTGAACCCTCAACAGTAATAGCTGATCTTGTAGTAAAGAAGAAACAATGGAAACAGAGATCAAGTTAAGAAGAGAAGAAGCAGCTCCTGCTGAGAGGAGGAGAGAGAAAGAATCAGAACAGGCAGCCTATTTCAGAATAGGAAAGGGACCGAAATCGTAAGAGGTGGAAGCTACGTGGTACCTATCCATGACACAGCTGCAAGATATTGTGTAAAGATTTTGCCTGACAAGATGGGCTAATTGCTACCTGATTTCTTCAGAGCTGGAATAGTAGGGCTAACAATCTGTAACTGAAAGGTAGGGAAACACATCAGCTGGGATTCTTTGCTAGGGATTGTGGGTTTGACAGAGGGATTATAAGAAGGCCAGCCACCTCCAGGTTCCAGAGGTTCAACTTCCTGTTGAACACAAAGTACTCTGTAAAGGAAGATATTGTCATCCACTGAGGCATACAGACTGCCACAGAGGAATATATTTCATGTTTGAGAGAATTAGAGGTGGTGGAGGTGGTCTTCAGTGACATGGATAATAATCAAGCCTCAAAAGAAACAAGCATACAGTGCACACAAGCTGAGTGGCAGAAGTCCATACAGAACACACAGACATCATATGACAGCAACCTAGTAAGGGAGAGGAAGCGCGGAAGGAATGGCGGAAGTGTGGAAGGAATGAAGGAAGTGTGGAAGTGTGGAAGTGTGGAAGGAAGGAAGTGTGGAAGGAAGGAAGTGTGGACGTGTGGAAGGAAGTGTGGAAGGAAGGAAGTGTGGAAGGAAAGAAGTGAGGAAGGAAGGAAGTGTGGAAGGAAGGAAGTATGGAAGGAAGTGGAAGGAAGGAAGGAAGTGTGGAAGAGTGGAAGTGTGGAAGGAAGCGCGGAAGGAAGCGCGGAAGGAAGGAAGCGCGGAAGGAAGGAAGGAAAGGAAGGAAGGAAGGAAAGGAAGGAAGGGTGGCAGAGACAGTTTAAGTGGAAACATGCCACCTGTGCATGGATCTTAATGATGTCTCATTGATCCTTTCCATCTGGTCTTCTTGATGGTGAGGGTCTCTGCAAAAAGTATAGTATCTGATGGATTAATACACATTTGGGCCAGATGGGAATGCCCAAGTGCTTCCCCTGAGGGGTGGGTATGTTTGACACTGTTCCTTGAAAGACGTAGGATCACTTGCATCATCTTTCACTATTTACAGTCCTCTGGTGCAGAGTCTGGGGGACCCTTAAGGGGGGGCCTTTGATGGGCCATGACAGCACCTCAGCTACCCCTCATGTGAATGTCCCACAGATGTGACTTTCTTGGGGTGGAGGGCCCAACAGCTGAGCTAGGCTGCACAGCAGAGGATGTGTATTCACTGCCTGTGACACCCTTTGGTGGGGAGGAGTTTGTGAAAACCTGGCAACAGATAAGTCTGGGGTTGTAGCCTCCACCCTGAACCTGCTTGGCTTTGTGTTTTTGTGAATGCTCTCCCAGCCTTATCCATTACTTCCTAGGCCTGAGATGCTTTGACCAATAGTGCCAATTTTCTTATCTCTAATGGCCTTTGGTGGTTTAACTCACAGTTCAGGGTTTCTGTCAGGAGACTATTCACTGTGGGCTTTGGTGATGCATCTTTGTATGGCAGTTTTGCCATAACAGGCAAAAATCGTTATGACAATATTTGAGCCATGAATTAAAACATTTCAGTCTCTGACACCATGGAAGGACTGTGCTAGTCTGTTGTAGGATCACACAACAATTCTTTTAGCATAGCCCGGGCTCCTGTCCTGAGTGATTACTGTAACCAGACAGAACCCACATCATGGCCTAAATAAACTCAGTGGACATTTTATGGGTGTTTTACAGGAGTGGCCTATAGGCTAAAGGAATTATATCCATGCATAAGTCAAAGGATGAGAAGGGAAGATGTTTAATGAGGTTGTGTTGGATAGTGTAGGGCTTGACCATGACATAAATGGTGTGGAATATGAAGTGGAGGGACTAATTCAGACTGGGATGGAGATAATTTCCTTTTTACATGCTTGCAGGGTGCCATGTGTTACATTTCTGACTAGTACAATGCTGATAAAACATCAGTATTTTAGGTGTTGCTGTGGAATGTTTGTACAGTATCAGAGGACCAACTTTCTTTCTCTATCTGTGACACTAGTGGATACAGATAGGCTGGTGCACCCAAGGACAGGAGTAGTACAACCAGGCAGATGACCCAAGTCAACCAAAGAGGTATTTCACATCATGACGTACTCAGAAACTGAAACAGGGAGAAGAGTGATTTAGTTATGTTAGCTGTCTTTTGTTCAGGAGCTAATTGACATCAGTCTACCCTTTGGTGGCAGACAGTTGTGAGAAATGATGCTCACTTTTACAAATTTCAAAAGTTTATTAAATCTTAACAAAATACATCAAAGGACTAAATAAGGAAAAATTACAGCCCTGGAGCATGCAACTAAAACTCCATATGCTCACCCACAAAATGGCTGCTCTGGTTTTTATACCCTGGGTGTTGCATCAGGCAGCCCTGGCCCCTCCCAAAGGCTGCCAATCACCTCTTGCTCGCCATCCATTGGTGGAGGCTGCTTTCCTGCTATTTGATTGGAGGCCAAGTGTTGCCATGCCACACCCCCTAGCAACAAGCCTGCCCTCCTCCCAGCTGCCCCGTGGGAGCGCACAGGTACTCGCCCTCCCTGCACATGTCCTGACCACCAAGGGCATCCCTTGGCAACCCTGCGGGGCAAAGGGGTCTGCAGAGAGCAGAGGATGTCCAAACAACAAATCACAGTAACTTAACTACATCAATAAAACTTCTCTTATGTTCATCCCTCAATTGCAAGAGCCAGCCATGACATTACCCATCTATAACAGAGTGATTGGTTTTGCATTAATAACCTTTGCATTATTTGTGTTGTTGTTTTCTCTGTTCTTTCACTTCAGCTTCACTTACTGAACAATTTCTGTCTTGACCTACAAGTTTTCTTTCTTTTACTCTTCCTTGGGATTGGGGACTTGGAACTGAGGGAGTGTACTCAGTTGAGGGAAAAAGAAGATGTTGCCATGAAAATTGCAAGCCTTCTGATGTTTTCTAAAGTGTTCTGATGTTTTCATTCTTGTAGTCCACTTTCCCATGAATTCCCATGAATTCCCATGAATTCCCATGAATGTTCCATAAACATATATTGTTTTTCTGCATTCCTCTGTGAAGAAGTAATTTTGATGGACTTTTCAACTGACCAGTGGAATTGGAGAGGAGGTCACCTTATTCTCCAATCCCTGGTCGCGGCTCAGAATCTATATGCATAGACAAGGTAAAAATAAAGATACTTTTTCTTTCGTACTCTGAGCTGGAGAAGTACTGTGTTCTTTTCATGTCCTCTAGCAACAAGAAGAGAGGGAAAGAGAAAGAGAGAAAGAGAACTTTCTCTTCTCTTGGAAGTGTGTACTTAGCTGCATACCATCTGTGAACCCAGAAATTGTTTTGAATCTTGTGAAAATATTACTCTGTCAGAAGCATTGCAGATATAATTACAATACAGATATTTTTAAATATATCCGTGAAGTTACAGATAACCCAGAGACTAAGTTTTGCAACTTTTGTCTAATATTATCTAATACTATGTATGTAATATGCCAGTCTGTCTAATATTACAAAGTTACAGTCTCATCTTCTCATCTCATCTCTTAGCAATTTCCTGAACTGTATTTCTTCAGCTATGGTCTCACAAAACCTCCTGTATTTCCTTTTCCATTACCATGCCTTTAGCTAACTGAGTTCCTAAACTATTTGCAGATTTCTTTTTCTAACCACTTTCTAACATTGCTTTTTGCATTGTGCTTTTTGCTGACATCATACTTCTTATGGTTTTACAAATGAGGTGGAAGTTTCAAAACAACATCTGAGAATCTTAGCATGCAGATATCTCATGAGGATCCTGTCATATCAGTAGTGCTGATTAGCTGTTTCTCTCACAGCAGATAATGGTCCTAGAGATGACCTATGGGGAGAAGAGCTCTCAGACTTCTAAGGGAAGGGCATGTCTCCTGAAAGAACTGACACATGATCAAATAAATAATTCTTTTTGGAAACATCCCCATATACATTTAGGAAGTACACATAATGGGTGTGCTGAGTTAAAATGTTGACTGTGAACATCATAAGAAAAGAACTGCAGATTATTGTACAGTGAAAATAGTCTCAAATCAAAATTAATTTTATGACTTAAACCAGCTATACACTGGTTGGAAACTGAGTGAAGTTCTGATGCCAGATGAACACCTCACAAAAACTAATTTGAGTTTGTCATATATGGAAGGAGGTAGTGCTCCGATAAGTTAGAATTTTGTAACATCAACTGATTTTTAGTTTGTAACCAAACTGGTAAACCTATAGATTGTTATCAGGCAATTGCATACACAGATTTTGTCTTTACTTTGTCCTCAAGCAATCTAAATTGCAGCTTTTTTTTTTTCTTCCTTCTTGATTTTCTTCTGTGGCTTGTTTTAAACCTCTGTTTCCCAGGTTCAGAATAGTGTAAAAGCTGAGCTTAAACTTAACTTAGCTTAAACTCACTTCCCCAGGTGAGTATGCCAACCACAACGAGGAAGAGATGGTTAGAGAAAGGCTAAAATAAATGAGATGCTACAGACTTTAGAGCCGTGTTTGCACATGGACTGATTTTATAACTGGTAGTGGACCTATTCTTGTCTGTACATACACATTTCTTTGCAAGCAGTTACTACTGCCTGGATAATGCCATCTTGCATGATATTAAAATACTGGCATAGTGGTCTGGCTGTAACTAACGCCCCAACTCTATGTCCACCACCAAGACTCTTGGAGAAAAAAATGGGAAGACCAGGAACAAGAAGGATTGTGAGTTGATGTAGTGTTTCAATACTTTGTATTTGGCTTCTGCAGGCTTTCTGGAAGAGTCTTCATCATTTTTAAGTCTCCATCCATTCATTCACAAGAACATAAGAAGAAGCATTCTTGTGGTTTCTTTAATCTTTAAACTGTTATACAAATTGCAGATTGAGGACAGCTGTTCTTACTGTTTTCATTTGAAAAGTGTATTAATCACAAGATGCTGTGATCTCATAGCTATGTGTAACAGCATACTATAGAGAATAATTGAATTTATTATATACTTTAATAAATCAGGTTTGGTTGTCAGTACATTTTCTGCTTTGGAAGAATGAAACTTGTCAGAACAAAATCAATGAATGAAACAGCTGCTAGTGAACAGCTGCTAGAAACTGCAGATAACAGACATTTTGCTATACATACCTCAAGACTTTTTTGAGTTTTGGTCATGTCTTTTAACATAAATGAGGTTTTATTTTGATTCATATATTCCAGTTGTAGGAATAATAATGTCCATTTTGCCCAGCCAAACTTCTTTTATTATCTAGCAGATACTAGTTATGGATGAAGAACTTTTTAGCCGGAAGAATCATGAAGTACAGATACTGCAGAATCAGATAAGGACATTACTACAAGAAAAGGAAGAACAACAGGAATTTTTAAAGGAGGCTCAAGAAACACAAAGATTACAGGTATTTTTCCACTGGTACACATTTATTGGTACTGAACCATCTTTCTACCATGTGAATGCATTCAACAGGTCCCTCAAAATTTTTTTTTACTTAAATACCAGTCAATATCAGGGACATTTTATTTCAATTAGAGCTGTTTCACTGAATGAGTTGGGCTCATCTAGTGGATGTATCAGAGTAGTGTGATTCCTGGAGAGTGTGTATGAGCCTATCTGTGCCAGAAGTCTCCTGCATAACTGAAAGTGAACCATTCCTGCTCTCTGTGCTTCCTGAAGGATAACACACAGCCCTCTCCCCAGATTTGTATCATTGTTAAAGAGTTTCAGAACAATTAACATACTAGGATTTGAAAGACTTTGAAGATTACTTATACTTGAAAAAAGACTATACAGATACTATAGAATGCTTTAATTTAAAAGTTGTATAGAAACTTATTTTGTTCTAGCTTTATTAAGAATTAGGCTATTGTCCCCTTCTGACTTTATATGACAGAATTCCATCCTAACTTTTTGATTATTTACCATTAGAGAAGAGTGAGTGACAGAGTTGCAAGTGAGGTAGTGACAAAGAGGTTGGTTGCCTCTTTCCTTCTGTAAATCTTGAGCTTGCTAATGAAATTATGATGGCTAGTATGTGCATAACATTTGAAGGTCAAGAACACTGCAAATAGAATAGTTTCTGCTGGTGTTGCCTGACATGTGGATGACAAATAAGTTATAATAATATTTAAAAGAGAAAAGCATAGGCATGGATAGCTAGTTTTCTTCTCCTTATTATACCTCTCCTTTTTCCTTCTCTTTGCTGATGTCTTGGAAAGAGTCAGTGCATGAAAGGTAAGTAAACTAGTCATGACCTTTTTATTTCTTCTGTCACTTTCTTTCTTTTCTGTCACTTCTGGCTAAATGTTTTTTTTTTTTAGCCTGCACACCATAGTGTCAACTTATAGTGTGTTAATGCTTTTATAAATTTTGGAGGATATAAGGTAGGTGTCACAGTGTAGACAGAAGGGTATTTCAGTATTAGAGACAGGAAGAAAGCTTGACAGCTTTCAGGCACCATTTATTTCACTAAACTGCCACTTCTATTTAAAAACATACAAAGCAGGTAGTATAGTGAAAGGCAAGTGCTTTTGTCAAATATTTTACATTGTATTCACAGGCATATGTAATTTAATGAGACATGATAGAATAAGGAATTTTAGAGTAGCCCATATGAGGTAGGAGGTAATAAATGTTTATACACGTATGTATTTATGCCAGGGTGTTACATTGGAGTTGCATGTGCAGTTGTATCAGGGACAAATAGCTTCAAGGTGGATCAGTTGGCTGTTACTTCTTCCAGAATAATAACAAATACAATATTCATACATAGATTCTATTTTCTGTGACATAGGAATAGTATGTATTGTATACCAACACAATGTCAACTTGTAAGGCATTGTGTATTTGTGTTTGGAAGGAACATTCAATCTAAGACAACATAAAGAATGAATAAAAATGTGTTACTTGAAGTAGAAGAATGCAGAATGTATCATGAGTGATTTTTCAAATTCCTTGTTGTTGCTAGGCCAGATTTTAACCATACTTCAAAAAGAATAAAAAACAAAAGAGTGAGTTGAAAATGGGTATAATCTTTACCTTATGGATAAATCACTATAGATAACATAAGTACTTTTGAACAATGTATGGGGAATGCTGTAGAAGCAGATAAGGTCTCCAGACTAGCATTATCAACAAACCTGAGGCTGGGTGGAAGAAAAAGCAGCAAGTGATCCTGGGATCATATACATGTTTAGTTTATTAATACAAGTAATCTTTAAAGTGGATCTCTTCAAAGAGGAAGCCCATATACATGTTTAATTAATAAGACTCAGAGCATAAGTTTAATTTGGAAATGTTTGTTTAATTCACATTTTATTTCTCCATAAACACACATATTAAGCAAGCATGAGCTCCTAATTATGTCATCCATTTTTCACTAGATGCCTAGATAGGCTAATATAACTAAACTAGGTGTGCTGGTTTGGAAGTTTACTAATGGGAAAAATGACAATTACCTCTCTCAATTACCTTGAGAGAGAGAGTTTCAATTTAATAGAAAAGTTAAAATAAATCTAAGGATACACATTAAAACTGATTTAGACCCACAAAGTCAGACTACAGCCTGGCATCCTGTGGGCCAAGCTGGTGGTCACAGTCCTATCAAGAGGTGATTGTGGTCTTGTTGAAGTAAGAGTTGCAGTCAAAAGTGATGGTCCTCCTCTGGATCCATCTAGGGGTGGTGGGGGTCCCAAGCCCCCAAACACCAAGATTATACACAGGGGGGGCTCAGGTGGGCATGCTCAGTACCTCCCCCAGGGCAAGCAGTTTCACAATGGAATGATGTAATATTTTGAGTCCTTGCACTGCCTATTCTGCTAGTGCCATTGAGTCCATTATGGCCCATTGGCAGAGAGGACCCCCTCAGGATCGGTGGGACTGGGCTGGTGCTTCCCCAGAAGGAGATAGCACTGCAGAGCTTGTGAAGAAAAACTCATCTCCTTGCAGGGTTCTTCTTCCTTGTATCATTTAACACCCAGCTTGTAGCCTGAGGTGCCAGGCGTGCACTGGGCACCTACTGCAAAACGACTGCAAAATTAATAATTTGTCAGAAATGGGTAGAATACTCAATTTGGTTACACCCCACACTGGCACTCTTTCTGTAACCCAGGACATTGAAGCAGGTCTTTCTGAACAAAAATATGTCTAAACTTTATTGGGACTGGGGAGTGGGAGAAGAAGAGGGGAGCTGATGATGTGTCATAGAATTCTCAGTTTGTTGCAGAATTTGCCTATGCCCTGCAGAATAATTTAGGGTCAATGAGTGATTTACAAGATTCATAGCCTCATGAAGAATTAGAAGTCATGAATATCATACAGAGCTAAGTTTTCCTTTTGCTTTATTTTTTTTCCCATGAGACTGAAAAAATGGTGGAACAGCAAATACTCATTGATCAGCTAAAAGTGAAATTAGAGAAGTTTACAGATGTGAAAGTTTTAGATTTCCCAAGTGCTTATGAAGATGGGCCAGCTGTCAGGACATTTGCTAGGAGGCCCTACAGTGTCCCAGTCACAAAAAAGCTGCTACGCCCCCTTCACTTGACTTCAGGGACAGAGATAGAAAAGGTAAGGTCTGCTCAAATTTTCACCCTTCTACTTTGTAATGATTAAAGACCAATGATTAGACATGACATGATAACATATGGTTGCTTTCTCAGATACTGCTGCTTAATTTCCCCCTGAAGACTCTGAAAAATTAGTTTTGTAACATTTGTTTATCCACAATTATCCAAATATCCACCACAATTATCCAAAATATTTAGGCTTAAAATTCCCACCTACATGTGCTGTGGTTCTCCTCTTTTCACCCCCCAGCTGGTTTTCTGGGGGTTTTGCGGGTGCAAGTTTGAAACATTATAAAAAGTGAATTATTATTCTTACCAATGTGTTGAGTACATGGGATAATGAATTACTAACAATGCTCTCTTCCATGTTTGGAACAACTCCTCTAGGCTTTTGCAAAACCTTTTCTAACAAAGGTATTCAAACTTATTATAGAAACCCTGTGTAATTTTGCATACAAGCTCAGGTGGTGAAGTATTTTTTAAAATATGAGTAATGAATTGCTAAATTGTTGCAAGTATTTTTACCCATCACTATTTTCATGTGCTTTTTGACAGGGGTATACCAGCCCTCCTGTATTGTCCCTGGCCCAGATAATGGCAGAATTCCATGTTCGCAGACAGATTATACTTAGCAAGTTAGAAGATCAAGATAAAGTCCTTCATCACCACCTCTCTGATCAGAGTGATGAAGAGGAAGACAATACAGGCAGTGAAGAGAAAATCTTACATAAGTAATTTTTTGTTTTTTAGCTTTTGTTACAGAAAAAAGGTAGTATTACTGCTTAATCCTTCCACTCTATGAGACCATCTATAATGATACTTACGGTAAACCTGTGGGACTAACTAGGCATACTGCAACATAAGTTTAATATATGTAGGTTTAGCAAAGATTGCATAATCCTTGCTTGGGTGTCACAATCTACCTTGAAGATTGGGGAATTGGGTGATGGTGTGTGTGGGAATGGCATGGACAAGAAAGAAGGTATAAATGCTTTTGTGAGTTTGAGATCCTTCTTTGTTAAGATAATCTACTTTCCATGATGCTTAGAGAAAAAAAATATCCCTGTGTATTTGCAGAGTAGCATGTTTATCTTTCTTCTATAGGCATTCCATGAACCAAACATGGACACAAAATCACAGTTCTCTGTGCTTCCTTCCTGATGTAAGTGACATGAAATGTCAAGTAGTCAAGTCTGGTTTGTCCAATAAATCTGCACTACAAACTGACACAACCACAGGTACAATTGAAGTAATTAAAGCAAATCTTACTACAGTATCAGAATATGCAATAATGTCTTTAGCACATGTAATTAGTTTTCCCAGCAAAATAAATGTATTTGTTAAAATATTTTTTTTGTTATAATTCAATGTAAGTTTTCCAATTTCTGTTTTTCTTTTCCATTTTGAAACTGATGTTAGTAACCTCTAAGTAATACCTACTAGCTAGAAAGCAGTTCACTTATCAAAAAGCTAGTCAGATATAAATCTTTAGTACTGCTTCAAATGGATGCTGTTATCTTACCAGAAATACTGAAGTGGTTTCTGGAATATTTTCAGACTTAGGGTCTTGAAGTGCAAATGCATACCATCTTTTTTTCCCCCATTTAGACACATGACACAGAAAATACCTTGCTCTCTTCTCTCCTTTTGATTCTTGTACTTCACATGGAAGAACTGTACACAGTCAATATTGCAGAGCACTACTTTTTGAATACAGCATCTATTCCAGATTTTATAACTTTATTTTGCTTTGTTTTTTTCAAGGTGAAGATATTGACAGCCTCCAGAAAATCCATATTTTTAGCATGCAGAAGTTAAAGAATTCAGAGCTGAGACTTGCTGAGGCTGAGCAAAAAATAAGAGAACTTGCACTTAACATCAAAAGGAAAGAGGAACTTATTAAGGAGCTAGTAAGAACAGGTAACTGGCTGCTGTAGGGATAGTGGATACTGTAGGGAATGAAGATGTTCAGAAACAAAAGAAAAGGCACAGAATACCTGACGTTCTTACGTCTTAGTATTTACATAACTATCTTAGACAAGAATACTTTTAAGAACCTAAAAATCCGCAAATTTTGCTTTTTACTTGCTATGATCACACTGAAAGTTTTGATTACAGCCTACTCTACTATGACATGAAGATTATTTATTAAATATTTTTTGTGCTTTGTTGATTATTTCTTTTATCCAACAATAATGTAATTTTTAATGTATGGCCAGTGCTACTGATCTCTTTGTAGACATGTATTTGTGTCATAGTGTCTGGAATAGGAGAAAAGATACATATTGTATCTTCTGTGTTCTATAACAGTAGAGAAATGGGAGTCAGAAGTGGATGAATGAAAAAGTCAGTGTCCCTGGTAGCCTACATCCCTTACACATCTGTCCTGATGTGATACAGAAACCAGCCTTGTGATGACAGGAAGGATCTCTTTCCTCAGCCCCTCCAATCATACTCTTCTTTGTTTACCTTCTCTTGAAGTGGTCTGAGAAAGATTCTGTGCCATCCCAGATTGCCTGAATAGGACAAGTCACAGAGTAGAAACACAATACAAGATTATTTACTAATTGTTAAGCTGAAAGTTGAGTAATAAACAAATGGCATATTATTCTGGGGAAAAAAAACCAAAACAAAATTATGAAATACAAGAGAGCTAATTTATCAAAATCTACAGTAGGCAGAAGAATTTCACTCTGGCACTCAGGTAGCATGAGGTGACTCATGAAATGTTCAGGTTTAGGACTCTCTTTATCTCCATTTCAGAATTAGAAGGGAACTGGAAATTCCTTTAGTGTTGGAAAATGTATCAGAAATTACTGACTTAGCCAGAACAAAGTAAGTAATGTTTCAACTCCAAAAGTAAGTATTACATTTCAAATGATTATCATGTTAGTTTTAAGCTGTTTGTATATGCTGTCTTTAAGGTAAGGATGCTCAGTCTGTAAGCAGGCAGTATTCTTTGAAGATATGTAAACTTGAGAAAGAAACTGAGCAGGCCAAAAGAGAACTGGCTGAAACACAAAAGCAGCTTCAGGAGCTGGACAGTAAAGAGCTGAAAGACATTCCTGAAAAAATCATGTTACAGAAAGAGTGCCAGAAGAAGATGGAGGCAGCTAAGTTGAAAGTGCAGGTATTTCTGATCTGATTATTAAGATTTGCAAATCTCTGTCTGAACCTTAACACTCTGCTTGTAAAATTCTTACCTGTTTTACAGACTAGAAGCTGGTTGGATTGAAGTAGCTAGTAAGAAACTTAATAGTCTTGTACTCAAAGCACTTTTAAACATCTGCTTGGTTAGATACCTAAAATATCTTCTTGGTATGTAAGAAGCTAAGAAAGTATTGGGAGATATGAGATGTCCATACATCATTGTATATAGTGCAATACAAGAATTTAACCAAGAGAGGGTATTACAAATATATTACCTGCTGTAAATAAAAGGGATGTTTTATGAAAATACTATATAAATTCTAGCTCTGAGCAAATCCCTGTGATGCTTTGTAAGGTCAGGCCTAACACAGGTGATTTGTTTGACACTGACCTTCTATTTTTAAGTTCTGCTACATCTAAGTATTCTGTATGGGACCAGCTTAGGTTCTCTGTGCCTCTCAATCCTAGAATGGCAGGTTAGAAAAGTTCCATACAAAAAGGTAGTTTGCTTAATGACTTGAGTTCAGAACTAGCATTCTGTGACACCATTGTGTCTCTGTAAATTTTCCAGAACTGTAGTTTCTGCTAGATTTTAGTACTTTCACTGTATTGTCAAGTATGAACTGTACCTTTTTATGTTGTTTAATTCTACCTGTGCCTACTTTACCAGATAGCTCAGAAACTACAGCAATAACAAGTGATTGTTTGGGCAGTAGTCAGTAAATCTTGCTGGCCCTAAGAATTCAGTGAAATGAAAAATGAAGCTGAGTCATATTTTAGTTACAAGTTTTCCTGATCTTAAGCTGAAATTTGACATGAACTTTCAGGCCTTACAGAAGAAGCAGCAAGACACCAAGAATTTGGCTTCATTATCTAACCAAAGTGAGAGAGAAGCAAGAGAACTTCAGCAGAAAGTGGCTCAGATGAAGCATCAGCAGTCCCAGATACAGAAGAGACTATATGAGGAGAGTGAAAAGAAGAAGCAGCTGGAAGCAGAGCTTCAGCAGGACCAGCAACAAATTAAAGTAGGATTCATCCTGTTTCCCTGTCACAAAGATTAGGATGAATAATTTTTGCCCCTGCTTCCCCAATATACTATACTACCAGGCTTTCCCTAATTTTCAGTAATGACTTAATGAATTTCTTGATAAATACACCAAAGAAAATATCAATAAACATTTTACATTAATCTCCATTTTGCCTTTCTCTTTCAGCTTTTTTTTTTGTTTTATTACCTGATGTCTAGTTCTGAATTGCAATTTTATAAATAAATTAAGGGTCAGTATTTCAGATTATATCTTAGCAGGACTCTCACATGAAATGTATTTGACTGACTGATGTAAGAAGAATGGTGCTTTTTGTTTGTTCACAGGAACTTCAACTTAAGATGGAGCAACAACAGAAGATCCTTAAACTTAAGGATAAAGAGATTGCAGCTTTTAAAAAGAAGCAAAATAACTCAGTGGGAACTCCACAGAAACTACAGGTAACTAATCTATTCCAAATATGTGTGACCCTTGAAATAAAAATCTTTCTTCATCCTTAGTCATCTGTTTTTGTAAACTGTTTGGAAAAAGAGTATTCCATCATAGTTTTATCTTCTTTTTATTTGCTGTAGCAAAAACTGGGAGTAGAGCCTAGAACTCTTTTACTCTCTTCTTTTTGAAGGAAAGGAAGGAGGGCCTTTAGTGTCTTTTTTTTTTTCCCTGATTATTTGTCAGAAATACTGATTCAGAAACCTGTGAATTCAGCAGGTTTGGTTGTCTAGTAGGTTTGAGGGTGACCTTGATATGCTGTGTTTTCAGTGTTCCATGGGTTGTTCAGGTATTTTATTTTGTTTTGATTTATATTGTGACATAAATTACAGTGGTTTCTGGTTTTGCTTGTTGAAACCAGGGTAAGAAAAATATATATCCTATGTAGCAGTGCCACCTACATTATTTCAGATGTGGACACTGGAATATGAATTACCCTAAACCTTTAAAGGTGAAAAGAAATATTAAAAGTTAAATAAAGGAAACATTTTAGCCTTTACAGGAATATATTCACTGATAAACTGTGGCTTCAGAATAAATTTATAATGGACCACGCTTGCAGGATCACAGCTGTCATTTACTGTCTTTTATTTTTTCAATATCATTATTTCTTATCACTCCATGTTTTTCTACAAAGAGCTGTTTTGTGTTAAAATGCAATGAGGATGGGCTAGCTGAATTCTCTTGGTACCATCTAAATTTATTGCTATGCTTGGGTAGATGACATATATTTATATAACTAGTTTTAATAAAGATATTCTTTAGAAAAAATACTGCATCTGATACAAGTTTATTTTTATGAGATGTAGCAATGTAACATTGCTGAGGCCCCTTTTAAATGACTCCAGTTTTTGTTTTATTCTGAATAAGGGTTCTGTTGTAGAATCAATACTGACATTGGAAACGTTAATCTTCATTAGTCTTCTACAGTTTTATCAGTAATTCTGAAGAAAGGTAAAACATAATCATAACATTCTGACTTAAAGTGTTCTGGCTGATGCTCTCTGGATCTCTCTTGCAACTTTAGAAATTAGAAGAGCAGAAGAAGTGGTTGGATGAAGAAATGGAAAGAATTCTTCAACAGCATCAACAGTTAGCAGAACTAGAAGAAGATTTGAAAAAAAGAGAAGCCATTGTAGCAAAAAAAGAAGCATTATTGCAAGAGAAAAGCCATCTAGAAATCAAGAAACTGAGATCTAGCCAGGTGATTAAAGAAAAAACCCACAAAGCTCATCACAGTCATAAGGCTAACTGAAAGATTGGTGGTGAGGGAGGGCAGATAAGATAGCAGAGAGGCTCAAGAGACCTCCTGTGTCTATACCACTGTGATGTATTTATTATATAGCTTGACTAATTGACACTTAAAATGTAATTAACATGGATAATAATTTTTATTCACTTTTTCTCCCTCAAAGTTGCAAAAATGAAACAAAAACTGAAATAATTCTGAACTATGGAATACTGTTATGGCAGAGCATTAATATGATATAATATTTATGAATATGACTAAGTTTTTCTGCAATCTAGAGAACACAGCAGGGAAATATGTTACAATATTTACTTTTCAGTAGAAAGAGCGAAAACAAAGTATCGTTGTTCCATATAATGACTAGCATCTTTAATTGTTATTACATCGAAAACTACATGTAAAGCTTTTTTCTGTTTTTTTTTTTAAATTATATCTGTCCACTCAAAGTAAATGAGGTCTCATTGCAAGAAACAAATAATTTTTTTCATTTCAGAATGTGACAGTGTCACCCACTTTTTTCTTACTGGAAAGGAATGTCTCATTTTTATATCTGTGGTTGCTGTGGGTTTTTTTTTAGGCTTTAAACCAAGATAGTATGAAATTGTCTACCCGCTTGAGTATGTTGGATCAGGAATTGTGTGATACAAGTATGCAGCTTCAGGGCAGCACCACTGAAGACAAATCAGACATTCTGGAAAAAATTCAGGCTCTGCAAATGGAAAGGGACCAGCTGCTCAGAAGGAGAAACAGTATGGATAAGAAACTGAAAGATGGTAAAGTGTTATCAACTGAAGTAAGTAAGAACCTCAGAGATAAATACAGGTTTTAGGTATTGTTTGATAAGAAAGAATTCCAGTCAGAACTTTAAAGGTCTCCAAATATCAGGTAAGCTAGAAATAAGAAGGAGAAGTTGGATGCTTTTGTAAATAGCAATTTTAGAAGACTATGATAGCACCAATTATGTACTGGTGAATGAAGTTGAAGATCAGAGGAATGTAAGTCAGATAGTGCCTTGCCAAACTCCATTGGACTTAGAGTCATACAATGAGAAGTAAGGAAACTAGAAGTTCATCAGTTTATCACAGGCTGATATTTTAATGTTAGAATACAGAAGAAGCAATGTATTCACATAGTGATGCCCCTTGATTTTTTTCATAGAATCTTGTGAAAAGCAAACTTTACCTGAAGGACTACATATTTTTACAGTGAAAATTAGTCATATTACACAGATGGCCTATTACTTGGAGTTGATCAGTATGATTATGTTGAAGATAAAATAAATTAATATAAAATGCACAGATTACTTTTAGGTCTTGAGAAGCAATATGAGACTATGGCTGAGGTTGATAATGTTCCAGAAAGATCCCTAATCACCTCACTCATCAAAATCTGCAGTGCTTCAGGCCAGGCATTTCTGCCGCTTCCCTAAACAAGTCATGGTTACCAAACTCTCCTCTGGCTGATTAATTCATTAATCCAGCAGAGAACTAGTACATCCAAAAATAAATAAAAAGCAGAAGTCAAACTGTGGTGAGCATGAAGGAAGGATAAAAAGAGAAACCTGACTTCTTGTGATATGGGCCATTTGATCTACCTCTGTATTGTGGAAAGAGTGTTATAGCAGGAAAAGACAAATGTTCTAGATTTGCACTCTACCTCTTATTTTCCCCATCCCACTGTCAGTGCTACAACTAGTTCATCTTACCATTAAGTTTAGGTTTGCTTTTGAGCATAAAGATGTCTTGAGATATTAATTCTGAGGTTTTTAAGATCTCATGTGTTTCTCTGTAGGAAGAACATATTCTTCTCCAGCTAGAGGAAGGAATTGAAGCCCTTGTAGCTGCTATTGATTACAAGAATGAAAGTATTCATAATCGCCAGCACTTACTTAGGTCATCTTCTCAGAGTCTTTCACAGAGCAAGCATAATGTAATAGGGAAACTAGTTTCCCTGTCTGCTGCTGAGCTCAGAGCTATCATCATCAGTTATTTCAACAAGGTTTGTTTTGGCTAATGCATAATAAGTTATCCCATTTTCTATTACTATTCTAGATATTGAGATGGTGGGAAGAAATAAAAATAAACATAAGAAGCTTTTGGTAAATATGTCTTCAGATTACATAGATCTGCTATTAAATTATTTTTAATTTTTATTTTAACTTAAATAGGATACTTGTGGGTTAACTTTGTATATCTTGTTTTGATGTCATTAGCTAGAAAGGCACTGCAGATCTGCAAATTACTTTGCCCCTTTCCAGTGCCTTGTGTTGCTAACTTACAGAGAAACAGCATGTTTAAATAGTGGTGTTGTATTCAAATTCTTCCTGATTGCAGGTTTCCAGAAAGTTTAATAAAGTTCAGGCTGCTAATCCTATTGTCTTTTTCCTAAACCTGTTGGTGTTGGCTAAACGCAGCTAGGCTTTTATTGAGAGTGAAGGAAGCCACAGAAGCGGCTTCTGAGAGAAAGCTGCTCGAAGCTTCTACTGTGTCCAGCAGAGCCAATCTCTGAAGGCTCTGACAATGGACATGCTGCTGGCCCAGTTAGAGAAATCAGTAACACCTCTGTGATGACTTATTTCAGAAGGAAAAAAGTGTGCAGCGAGGACGCCGCGGCCACCATGTGGCTGCCATAGCCATGCGGCCACTGCC
>VWYI01029886.1:20669-31661 GCA_013399455.1 Anthoscopus minutus | reverse complement strand
GCCCGGCGCTGCCCGGCGCTGCCCGGCGCTGCCCTGGCCCACGCGGCGGCGGGGGGGACGACCATGGGGTCAACAGCGAAGGGCATGGTGAGCATTTCCCCAGTACAGAGCCCAGACAGGATGAACCTTTTAGTGCTGCAAAACCTTGTAAGAACTTTTCAATGGATAGAACTTGAGAACGAACGAATATACGGACAACAGTTTTCTTCTGAGTCAGAAAAAAGGAGGTGAACAAGTGAGAACAATGAACGGCAACACTAAGGTCAGTGAAAGGAAGGGACTGGAGGTGCTTCAAACGGCAGAGCTGAGATTCTTCTACAGGCCGTGGCGAGGACTGTAATGCAACTGTTTCACTGTAATTCATGAAGTGCATGGGGGGAATGCAGAGATCCACTTGCAGCCCGTGAGAAAAGATGCTCATGCTGGAGTGAGTGGATCCTCAAAAACTGTAATTTAGTGGGAAACTTGAACAGAGGGAGAAGATAGCCCTTGCTTCCAAACTAGAACAGCTTATCCTTAGAAGACTACACCCCATGAACTGAAATGACTCATGCTAGGCAGTTTGGGAAGAATGCATTGTCCATAGGTGGAACTCAAATTACAGCAGATCAGGTGGGACTGCTACTCATGAAAATTAGAACCATGCTAGAAAAGTTCACAGCGTCTCCCATGGGAAGGACCCCATGGCACAGCAAAAGAAAATCCTCTCCCTAAGTGAACTGAAGAAAGATTTTAAAGTGAAAAAATGAAGGAAAGCTTTCACACCCTGCCTCCCTGCACTGTGGTGGGAAGGAAGGAGGGGCTGGAGAGGGGAGGGAAAAGGGTGTTCAGAAGGTTTTATTTCAGTACTCATTATCCTTTAAAAATTCTTTTAATAAGTTTTTCATTGTACCATTTTGAGCCTGTTTTTCCCTTAGAGCATTTCCTCCTTTTCCTTATCTCAACTCATAAGCCCTTGGGTTTTTCTTTTGCCCCTCCTCTGTTAAACTATAGCAGGGGAAAGAAAATGAATAGTTTTTAATGAGTGCCTGGCATTTAGCCAGTGTCAAACCATGATACCAGTATGATTTTGCATACACTCTTTGCAGTGTGTGCAGCTACATGCTTAGGAGTCATACTGATAAATGTAAATAAATGTAAATGTAAATGTTAATTTGGAAATGTAAATATTAAATGCATTATGACATCTTTGTGACCTTGGGTGAACCTTTGGTAATTTTGTAAAAAAGTTATTTGTGGATGCAAGTTAGAAAGTTTTCAGAAACTGGAAAGCAATGTTCTTTCAGTTTAAATTTTGCATAGGTTATTAAAACAATGCACTGGTCTATGTGATCAAAATGCATGCAGTCCAGTACTCAACTGTCAACTTGTAGTAGTGGCAAGTCTCTATTTCCAGCATAAGCTTAATTACTTATAGAGATCCAGTACTTCTGTATGTTTTAATCTGTTAGGCTGAAGAGTAAAAGGTTTTCTTAGAATGGTTTGATAAATCAAAGAAAGTATGTTTCTTTCTAAGATTGTTGGCCTACGTGAGTCTGAAAGAAAATTACAAGTGCAGATTGAAGAACAGGAAATGAAGTCCATACACCAGAAAAACGTGATGCGTGAATTAGAATCTGCACTTGAACACATCAAGCTGCAGTGTGACCGGCAGCTGACTCACCAGCGCCAAGAACATGAGAAAAAAATACAATTTATATTGAATCATTTCAAAGGTATTTTCTTCTTGGGTGGGCATTATATGCCAAGGATTTTCTTTGGCCTTTAACAGAGAAATAGTGTATTCCAACTGAAAAAAAGAAGTAATATTCTGAGATATATTTTGGCTGTCACTAATTATATGGCTATATAAAATGTCAAGGAATATGGTGTTTGTATGAAAAATTGAGTATTTTTTTAAAGCAGTATGAGAATTGTATTTTCATATTGAATTTACTGATACTGAAAAGTCACAAGATACAAGTTCTGTTTATCTTGATCTTCTAAATACTATTACAACTAAAAGGTGGGATTGGCACAGCCTTTTTGATCTTATTTCATGTTAGTTAAAACATGCACATTGCAAGCAAAATGCCATCAAGATACTCTGACTTTTTTGATACAGATGCTTGGCTCTTAAACTAGTTTTATTTCTCCTAGAAAAGAACAGTGAAGGTATTGCAGAAACCCTGAAAGGGTATGAAGTAAAAATCCAGCAACTGGAAAAAGATTTATTTTTCTACAAGAAAACCAGCAGAGAGCTGAAGAAGAAATTGAAGAGCCTTCTTGGAGAGTCATCTGAATAATTATTGTCATCAAATAAATGTAAGCATATTATCTGGTAATGCTTATGCAATTGTCAGTAGACCATTTGAAGAGTGGCGAACACACAGAACTATGTCAGATAGATGTAAAACATTGTATGTTTTAGAATATATTCTTCAGGAATATATTCTACCGCTACCCCTGTTTCAAGTGAGAGACATTTGTTTATATAGCTGTAGCAGTGGTGTGCCAGTGCTTTAAATTCTTGTTCTGTTTTCTCTAGATTCTAACATAATTTCAGCATCTACAGTCTCAAACCGTTATGGTTAAGACAAAGGAATTTTGCTGTCTGAAAACACCTGAATGGTATTGTAACTAACAGCTTTGTTATATCCCATGCATTTGATTTCTCAGAAGTTTCTGGGAAATTGTCAATGAAAAATGCCACATTTCCAGTTACTAACTTACTTTAGCTACTTACTTACTGAGCTGAAAGAGAGCATAAACACATGTCAAGGGGAAAAAGTGGTCTCTATTGTGACTCTGTATTTCGACATAAAAAAACCCCAAACAACTGAACAAAAAACAAACAACTGTTCATGTAAGTTTTTAATTGTTCCGTGTCCTTCTTGCCAGAATCCAGATGGTCAACAGAGCTATTCACGTGGAGGAGGAGATTCAGTTTCATCACTGTTTCTTTGTTTCATACCTCTCAATGCCATCACAATACCTCACATGCACAAAATCACCTTCTTGGCCTGTTGGTGTTTCTTTTTAAGGCTCAGCAAGACTGGTTCTTCCTCCCAATGGATGCTTCTGTTTCTTTCCACTCAGTGCCATGCTTTCCTAAAGAGAGAAGCTGATCACATACCTCTACTCCAGAGAGAATTCGGGCTCAGCTCTTTCCATCTAGGCAAAGAGCCTACACATTCATTACTATAAAGTTATTCTAGAGACTGGATTATAAATGAGCATGGGAAAGATTATTCTGTGTCTAATATACAAAGAAGCATGTAGTTTAGGATATGTATCTATGTGGGGAAACACCTATCATTGGCAAATTGTAGGAGTGAGAAGAAAGGTTAAGATGCCTGTGAATGTCCAGCTTTTTCCAATGCATGTATTTGCAAGTTTTATAAGAAATACTCTGCATTTAGTTATTTTTCTTTTTAGTACATTATGAAATGTGTTGCTATATAATGCAATAAAACTATAATTTGTTACTGAGCTTTAGAAATTATAAAATCCTTTTGTATATTGCAGTCAGATTTGTACAATGTCTTCTGTGTGTTGTAATAATTTAGTTGCTGTTTTTCAGTATACGAGTAATTTTGTATTTGTCATGGTTCAGTGGTTTTCAGAGTGCTCACTAGGATACATGGCAAGTTAGAATGGTGAGCCTTGTATTAACAGCACCTTTTCAGATGAAAGTAACAGCAAGTACCTCTGATGTTTTTGTAGATGGTGAACTTTTTAAATAGAAAGGCTAAATGTGAAGTGCTGGTAACTTTTTACTATGTTCATGCTGCAAGTTGCTGATGCTGCAAAACCATGTTGCCGTTGTCAGGCATTCAGAGATGCTGTAACTTTTAGTTATTTTTCTGCTGATAAATATCATCTTAGATAACAGTGTTGGTGTTGTTATCCAGTCAAGAGGAAGCAGGAGTTGCTTCTGAAGAATTCATATGAAAACAAAGTTTATTTCTTTACTAACTACAAGAAAAAGTACTTTTTGAAGTATCAGAGAATTCCCAATCTGTCAGTCTGCTCAGTGGACTTTAAGCGATGAATAAAAATAGTAATAAAATAATTTAAAATAATACTATACTGCTTTACTGGATTTTGTTACAGTGCCAAATCTTAGTGGAAATTGTAGACAATGGTTACACAGACTTTCTGAAAACAGGGAGAGAATACAATTTTTCTTAGCCACTGTGGTGAATAGCAGTACTGTGTAATTATTAACAAACAAATATTTTCTTCCTGTTGATGCATCAGATTTCCATTTTCAGTTGTGTGTAATAGGAGAAAATACAACAAAGTACACATTTCCATTCTTGTTATCTTGCATTTTAAGGGACCTTTTCTTAAAACTGAGAAAATACTAATGTTTTTCTACTTCAGTATTGGATTGAATGTACAGAAATATTTCTGACAATATGTAGCTCTTAAATGGAAGTAAATCTAAAATTTAAGACAACAAATAGGTTGGAAATAGGTTTTGGATGACAATTTATGGAAATGTTCAAGGTCAGGTTGAACAGGGCTTTGAGCACCTTGACCTAGAGAAAGATGGCCCTGCCCTTGGCAGCGGGACTGCCAGGACAGTACATAACAGACTTAAATGTTGAAAGGTCCCTTCTGACCCAAACTATTCTGTGATTCTTTTGTTTATACCTACGTGACTTTCAGCTGCAAAATGCAGATGTGCAACTGCTACAGAAAAAGCTCTTCCCTGCTTGTTAAGTGTTAAGGAAAGTGCCATGTGTCATTCTCCAGAGCTAGCCTAATAATAAACAATTCCTCTTGTACTACAAAGCTCAAACATTTCTTATGTCCCATGTTAACTGTCACTGAATGCAATATGGCTATAAAAATGCAGAATTGTTTGTGCAGCACTGAATCATGGGATTTTAGTTAATGATAGTTGCTGAAGTTGAACATTACAGAATGTTATAAACTATGAGTAGAAGCTGGCCCATTAGAAGATTAGAAAAGCTCTGTCAGTTACCTGGGAAACCAGCAGAGACAACTGAAGTCGGAGGGAAAGAACCAGAGAAGAGACCGAAGAGTAGACAAAGCAAAATACCTGTAAGTCTAAAGAAGACTTACTTTTTTTTTCCCCCACATACTGTAGCACTAAGCCATTTCCAAAGCAAAGTATGTGAAGAGAGCACTTCACTTGTGTGGGCAGCAGGAAAGTGGGACAAAAGTATTTTTTAATAAAGGTACCATGAATCTGTAATACTATTACAACTTACTACTGACTTCTGAAAACTAGCTCCATGAAAATGCTAACAGTGAAATAAGACTTTTTAAAGAAATGAGACTGTAACTAACAGTCCACATTTATTCAGATTTCATAATAATGCTGAAAATCTTATTGTAGATTGACCAAATTGTCCTACCTTTGTGTGTTTGTTTTCTGGCTAACTCTTGGAAAATAATTTTCAATTTGCTATCTTAAGGATGTTACTGACGCTTCTGTCCAGAACCAGACCCTGTGACCACACAGGATAAAGTGTGCATAATTACATCCTGACAAATAGAACGCTACTGGGTGGGATGAAATAATCTGTTTTGTTACCAGTCTGATTCAGACTAAACCCCTTTCATTTGGAGATGTGGTATGTGTTTTCATTATCTGCTGCACCACAGAAAATATTTACCAAGAGTTACAAGTCCAAGACTTTTATCTAATCAAATCACTGGTGCCCCTAATTTGGAAAGGTAACTCCTTTTCCAACCATGTTTGTGTTTGTAAGCAATTTTGAATTAGGAAATCCAGGAGATTTACCTTTTCACAAAAACTAATCAGTCTGTTTCAAGGTATCATTAAATTGCTAGATTATTTTTTGAGTAATTTGATTATTGTAGATTATAAAATAGAAGCTAAAATCCAAAAGACTGATTACCTGCTATTCTATATATTTGTCTTCCCTTAAGTTTTAATTGTCCACCCATCCCTTTTTGACAGATTTAGTTTGATGTTCTTTTTGTTTCAGGATGTTTAATAAAAGCTTCATCCACCCCCTGCCCTGTTATCCCCCACTTAGACCTAACCTGTGTTGTTCCTTGTGCTATTGAGTTTGACATACTTAAAAATTAATTTCTATTATTCTTGCTGATTAACAGGAGTTCTATATAAATTAAACAAAAATTGGATTATAGAAGTGCCTGTTGATACCATCATAAAAAAGTCCATAAAAACAGTTTTTAAGTGTTAAAGAAGTCTATCCAATATAAATTACATAGCATTTCTTCAATCAGCAGAATCATGTTGTTCTTAGATGTTCTTAAATTCTTTCTATGTCTCTTGGAAAAAAATTAATTGTATTTTCTCATATCTAGTTCTTTTCCCATTTGCAATAACTGAATGTTAACATAGACAAAGCTTTTTTTATAGCTGTTGCAGTCTGTTTCAGGAAAGATACTCCTCATATGCTTTCTCTGGAAAATTCAGCAATTGTTTCAATATTATTTTCTCACAATGAGTCACTTTAGAATGTGACTGTATGTAAATTTACAATAGACAGATTTGTTAATTCTTTTGATTTCCTTTACAAATGTTCAATGCTATTTTGTATCTGTTCTAGTTACTTTGAAATAAGCTGTAAATTGTGTCACAACACAATAAGACCATTCTTTTTCAAAAAGGTTAATTAAAAAAAAATCAAACCCTCATAATGAAGGCTGAGATGAGAAAGCCAGAATAAGGACGAAGAACAAAATACTCACATTTACTGAACACTGAAAGAGTTTAGACTGCATAGATTCGGTGCTACCTTTAAATAGGTAGCTAAAGTTCCAAAATGAGAGGAACTTTCCCAATGAAACAAAAAGTTCCACATAACAGGGGCTAGGGAGACAAAGAGGCTTGTTGAAAAGACCAAAGCACAATGTACATGCAGAGAAGAGCTGGAGAAAAGGATTGTGGGGTGGATATGACTAAAGACAACTACAAAACTTTATTATTTTTGTGAATCAAACCAACAAAAATTATTCAGGTTAGGGCAAAATAGTTATACGGTACAATTGGAAAACACCTGCTAATAAATCAGGATAATGAAAGGGATGATTCTTTTTCCTAGACTTTTGAATGGGTGATTCTTTGTAAGAATTAGAAAAGCAATCACTGAAAAACAAATCTCACTACAAGATGATTTAATTCATTAAAATAATTGAAGACCTGACAAGAATGCTGCCTTCTAGTTGAGACCTAACAAGGGCATGTACTTGAGATTTGCTGTACTAAAGGCAGAGAATCTGCACAGTGAACCCCTATCCACAGCAGGAGGTAACTGCTGTCTAGTCAGTTATGCTTTAGCATGAACCTTTTTAAATTTAACCCCTTTAACCAAGTGTAAAGCAAAAGCACTAACCTTTGTTCTGGCAAATCAGGGATGGAAAAAAAAATATTGAGTATCTTTTTACTGCTATATGAAAGAAGAAGTCTATACTCTTTTGCATTAAAAATAAATAAGAGGAATTTCTATTATGTTTTGGTTTGAATATTCAGAAATATAAAGAATGTTATGCATCATTTACAGCAGAACTTTGGAGATATTGTATGTAAGTTTTACTGTCATTGGACCACCTGAGGCCTCATCTAAATTCAAGTCTGTGTCACTAATGCCAGATAAACCACTAAGCAGAATTCAGCCAAACTGGTTTGAAACCTTCTGCTAATATTCTTAATTTGACTCAACTTGATGTGAGCCACTACTTTCACTTTGATTCAAAATACTGTCTGGTCATTGCATGTCCATTTTCAGTTTTTTTGTTTGCTTGAAGTCAATTTAGATGGCTTGGCATTGGTTACATCAACTAACTATGGAAAAAAATACGGAATTGATGCTGTCTAGTCAAAGTTGGGAATTAAGCTGAACTTCTGCAGTAAACACCAGTAACTGTAGGTGAGGAAAATAAAGTGGCGTAAAAATTAAACTGGTCTGTCTAATAAACATGCTGAATTCTGTTCTTTAATATCAACAATTAATTAAGAAAAGTTGCACAGGTGGTTTTAGAAAGGGGAAATAAAAGCACAAATGGAAGAAAGTGAGAAAGAAAAGGAAAAGCAAGAAGAAAGAAAGAAGCGTTTTTAAAAATCCGTCAGGCTAAGAAGATTAAGAACTAAAAATCCTGCTATATCATTATAGTTTTCCATACACTATTTATAAGTTTTGTTCTCAGCTATCTGACTGAGAGCCCATATGCATAGTTTTCTGGTTTAGGGTATTTTTCATCTGAACCCTTTCAGTGCTGGCAAATGAGATCCCATACTCCTGTTATCTGCACCAAAATTGACATTCTTTGTTTAAGTTCACTCCTTGCTTAGTTAAGAACAAATATACTTCATTAAATAACACAAATGATTAGTCCTCTAACTTGTAAACTTCTGCTAGCTATAACCAGTAGAAGTTGTGCTACTCTTGTGCAAAGTTGTCCTAGGGTGACGTTACGGTGCTTGTATCTCCAATCGTGTGTTCTGTGTACGCTGGATATTATGTTCTGTGCCTTCAAGATTGGCTTTGAAGAGTGAAGTTTTGTTTTGGTTTTGCTATCAGTCTGCTCACTCCCCCAGTGGCTGGCGGGACACAGAGACAGGGCAGTGCACAATGCAGCTTTTGCTTTTTGCTCTGCTTTTGCTTAGTTCTGGCTTCTGCTTTGCTCTCGCTTTCCGGCTTCTGCTCATTAGTTAGTTTAGCTAAGCAGTCCGAATTTTTTCCCTGGACTGTTTTTTTTCCTTTCCGTTTTTCTTTGGAACCACTCGAACCGGCTCTGGACTGGGACCTGGGAAATACCAAGAGTCTGCACCCTGTGGCCTGCAGCAGCTGCCCCAGCTGTTATCAGTCAGAGAGACTGATAACAGAGCAACCATTCCCATGAGAGACTTTCTGAGTTTGTCATATTTTTCAGAGTGGTGAAAGAGTGTTGTTATCTGGTGTTGCTCATTTTTTGTGCTGGGAGGTGCTTTGTTAAATAAACAGGTTCTTTTCACTTCTCTCCGAGGAATCCTTCTCAAACCAGTTGGGGGGAGGGGCCGTGTGGGTTTGCTGTCTGGAGAGGTCCCACTTTGGAGGTTTTCTCCCAGATTTGCCCTAAACCAGGACAATAGTCTACTCATGTAATGATACAGTCAGCACAAGCTATATCTATAAACTGTGAACACCCTGCGATGAGGAGTATCTTCTTTCTCCTCGATCTGATTTCTGCTTGAAATCACTGCCTGATTGCAGTGCAACATGCCACTGTATGATGCTCCTCACTCTGCCAGTCAACAACATAATTGTGGCACAGGCACGTGTCCAAGTGTTCTGCTGCAGCAGAACTCAATGCCTTGTAGCATCACAATCAATGGGCAAAAGTAATGTGTGACCAAAGAAAGGCTTAATACTTGAATACACTTGGAATCATTCTAATCTGCAACAAACAAAAGCTCTAGAACAGGAAAAACACAGAATTCTCTTCAGCTAATCTTTGGTATCCTATTTTAAGGTCTCTTAGCAGGTCTTCCATTACTAAAAATGTTAAGAGTTTTGGAGCATACCATGCTGCACTACACTTTTTTTAGTACTATCTGAACCAATCTACAAAGGGTGTCTGAGAGGTTATCCCAAGAGCAGACCAAACCAGGAAACTGCCTTGTGATTCAGACTACTGTGGGAAACATCTGTTCTCATCTAAGCAAAAAAGCACATTTGATTCTACAGTTCAAAGCCACATACGTATTTTACACCAAAACAGGAACAGACATCTTGAATTTCCTGAGAGGCAAGAATATTTGGGGAGAATGCCTAATTTAGTAATGCAAATTTAATTTGTTTGAGGCTTTTTTGGTCCAAGTTTGATGCAAGATGTGATTTCCAGCTGTGGAATACTACCTTAGCAATACTTCTGAAGAAGTAAATGTCTAGTACTTATTACTCTTTAGGTGGGGCCAAGTAACTTAAAAGCCAACAGGTACTGAATTATTTCACTGATGTACATTCATGAATTATGCCACATTAGTTTTCTTGCATCTTTCAACACCAAATCCCTGCATCTCACTACTGGCCTCTGTAACACCTTTTGGACTGGAGCTCCAGCAAACCACAGTTGTATGGCCACTCCCAGATCCTACTTGGGAAACTCCTGGTGACCGGAAAATCCAAAGCAAGCATCCCTTGCATCTGGCAATAAACTCTAAACTTCCCTGTGCCTTGTACCAGCTTGTGCTGTCTGTGGGGGTGGAAGGTCCTAGAACGGCAGGTGAGGGGCTGTTGCAACTGGGCGCTTTATGTCACTCAACAAAATCACCAGCAAAGGCATCAGCAAAAGCAGGTGTGAGTGACCACAAGTGCTGTGACTACTTCCCAGGGGAGCTTGCTCCAGGGCCAGACCAGCCTCTGGGCAAAGACCTTTTTCCTAATATCCAGCCAAAACCTCCCTGACGTAACTTCAGGCCATTCCCCTGGATCCTGAGACAGTGAAAGCATGATAAAGATTGTTGACAAGGCTTGGTCTAATACTTGTGGTACCACCTTAGCATCACTAACGTTGTACCACTAATGGAAGTACCACTTTTAATCACCTTAATCAAGTGGCTAAAGCACACAGAGGAAAACAGGACGAAAATCTAAAATCACAGAGTAACAGAATTGTTAGAGTTGGAAGAGACCTCTGGAGATCATCATCCAGACCAAGCCCTCTGCCAAGGCAGGGTCAGCTAGCAGGTTACACAAGAACATATTCAGACAGGTTTTCAGCACCTCAAGAGATAGAGTCCATGACCTTCCTGGGTAGCCTGTTCCAGTGCTCTGTCACCCTGAGTGTAAATTCTTCCCCATGTTTAAGTGGAATTTCCTGTGTTTGAGTTTATAGCCATTGCTCCTTGTCCTGTCACTGAGCACCAATGAAAAGAGTCTGTCACTATCCTATTTGGCACCCGCCTTTGGGATACTTTTATGTACCGATGAATCACCTCCCAGTCTTCTCCAGACTAAACAGGCCCAGCTCCTGCAGTTTCTCCTCATACAAGAGATGCTC
>VWYI01029886.1:4058-20481 GCA_013399455.1 Anthoscopus minutus | reverse complement strand
CCCCTGCCCCGCCCCGCCCCGCCCCGCCCTGCCCGCACACGGCAATGTCGGACGGAGCGGAGGGGCCCGCGGGGGACCCTCCGGGCTCCCCTTCCAGCGACTCCGCCGGTGCCTCCGAGCCGCGGATCATCAAAGTCACAGTGAAGACTCCCAAAGAGAAGGAGGAGTTTGCCGTTTCCGAGACCAGCAGCATCCGGCAGGTGAGGAGCGGCGGAGCAGGATGAGGGGGCCGGTGGGGCTGNTAGAGTTGGAAGAGACCTCTGGAGATCATCATCCAGACCAAGCCCTCTGCCAAGGCAGGGTCAGCTAGCAGGTTACACAAGAACATATTCAGACAGGTTTTCAGCACCTCAAGAGATAGAGTCCATGACCTTCCTGGGTAGCCTGTTCCAGTGCTCTGTCACCCTGAGTGTAAATTCTTCCCCATGTTTAAGTGGAATTTCCTGTGTTTGAGTTTATAGCCATTGCTCCTTGTCCTGTCACTGAGCACCAATGAAAAGAGTCTGTCACTATCCTATTTGGCACCCGCCTTTGGGATACTTTTATGTACCGATGAATCACCTCCNTCCCGCCTCCAGCAGCGCGGGCGAGGGCCCTTCCCATGACAAAGCATCTTCTGCCCGCCCGGGTCGCGCCGGGCGCTGTTGGGCGAGCACCCGCACCGATCCTGGCCCAGAAGAGGACTGCTGTCTTCTGGGGCTAGCGGGGGTAGTGGGGAAATGTGCCACTTCGTACCCTCCTCACCGACTTCTCTCTCTGTTGCGCTGCAGAAAGGCGGCTTGGAAGGTGGATGTAGCTCTTTCGTGAAGTCATTGAGTCATAGGATGGTTTGGGTTGGAAGTAGACACTAAAAAATCTTTTAGTTCCAGCTCCCCTGTCGTAGCCGGGACACCTTCAGCCTAGACCAGATTGCTCAAAGTCCCATCCAATATGGCTTTGAACGCTNTCCAGACTAAACAGGCCCAGCTCCTGCAGTTTCTCCTCATACAAGAGATGCTCCAAACCCCAAAATATCTTCGTGACCCACCCCCGCGGGACCCTCTACAATAGCTCATTGCATCTCTTATCTCTCTCCTCTTATTCTGAGGAGCCCAGGACTAGACACGGCTCTCCTGACGTGTTCTCGCAAAGTGATGTCCGTAGAAGCTGAGACAGCCAAAAGGCAGGGATGTGACAGCCCAAGGCTCAGAAAGGCCGCGGGAGACTCCCCGGGGGCGCGCGCGGGGCTGGCCGCGCGCACTGCCACTGCGCCGTTCTAGCAACTTCCCCGTTGCTTGCGTCATCACGGCGCGCGGCGGCCAGCCCAGGCCGTTTCCGGTGTCGCGNGGGCTGCGTTGGGGCTGGAGGCGAGCGGAGCCCCGCCCGGGAGGGGAACGCCGGCCCGCGGCTCCCGCCTCCAGCAGCGCGGGCGAGGGCCCTTCCCATGACAAAGCATCTTCTGCCCGCCCGGGTCGCGCCGGGCGCTGTTGGGCGAGCACCCGCACCGATCCTGGCCCAGAAGAGGACTGCTGTCTTCTGGGGCTAGCGGGGGTAGTGGGGAAATGTGCCACTTCGTACCCTCCTCACCGACTTCTCTCTCTGTTGCGCTGCAGAAAGGCGGCTTGGAAGGTGGATGTAGCTCTTTCGTGAAGTCATTGAGTCATAGGATGGTTTGGGTTGGAAGTAGACACTAAAAAATCTTTTAGTTCCAGCTCCCCTGTCGTAGCCGGGACACCTTCAGCCTAGACCAGATTGCTCAAAGTCCCATCCAATATGGCTTTGAACGCTTCCAGGGATGGGCCATTCACAGCTTCTCTGAGCAGCCTGTTCCAGTGCCTCACCACCCCCACAGTAAAGAATTTTGTCGTAATTGCTAATCTAAGCCTACTTTCTTTCAGTTTGAAGTTATTGCCCCTTGTCCTGTCAGTACATGTTCTTGCAAACAGTCTTGCCTCATCTTGCCTTTTAAGATCCCTTTATGAACTGGAAGGCCACAATTAGGCCATCCCAAAGCCTTCTTTTTTCTCGTTTTCTAGCTGTGAGTTATCCTGTTGAGCTGACTGGTTTTGGTGGTAGTTGTCTCACTGGCTGGCTACATGACTATAGAAAACATATTTGTCACTTGCATCTGTATTTTCAGAGGTTATTTTGATCTAATACTGTCTTTGAAAACAGCAAAGTAGGCTTTCAGCTTTGGGAAGTCATAGCCTTATATAAAATCTGCAGCCTCCTGTGCTTAAATGTGTTAGTTACAGGTATGGTACTTAGCACGACACTACTGTTAGATAACCAAGTTTTTAGGGATTTTGTGCCTTCCTGTGAAAGTCTGTACCCCAGCTGCCTCTGTCTCAAACTGGTGACACCTGCTGATTCATCGACAGTGTTTCCTGCAGTCTTCTGGTTTCGTAGAAGGTTTGCTACGCAAGTATTGACTACAACTTCATTTATTTAAATTAGGAATGAGCAAATCATAGAAAAGATGCTATCAAAATATAAAGACGCAGAATCTCCTGCTTGTAAAAGATGTAGACATTGCTAGATTCAGAACTTCTTTCATTTTCCGTAGGATTTCCTAGTTTTCTCCTTGAAATGGCTCTAAATGTGGCAACATTGTGCTAATCCACAATTTTTTGGTGTCATTGGTATTGCAGGCTTCATCAACAAAAGAGTATATGTCTGAAAGCACCATTTATGTATAGATACAAAACTTGACATCCTTCCTTAAGTGTGGACCAAAGGACAATGTCTAGTTAATAGAAGAGGATACAAAAGATGAAGTAAAGGCTCGAAATTTCAAATGTAGTGCTAGCACTTCAGTTAGACTGTCAGACATTTGTTTCACCTAGTTGCTGTGAATAGAGAACATTCCAATATTTCTTTACATTTTTTTGTCCTTAACGTCTAATCTAAATACAATGTGATCTTGCACTGGGTTTTTTTTTCTCTTTTGTACATCAGCATTTGGGCTAGAACTATCCTTGACCTGAGTTTCATTGAGTTTTTCTCCAGCTGCTAATGCATTGAAGCTACTCTCTTGTCTTCTCTAGTCTTTTGGCAGCTGTAGTTGTTGTATGTTGTGAGTTGCTCTCCTCTGCAAGCTTGATCTAGGCATTTCTCCCAAAAGTAAAATGACTGTGTGTGCTTTTTAATGTTGTCCACTGCTTTCCCAGCAATCTCAGTCTGAAAGGGGTGCTTTTCACTTCTCTGTTCTCCATAGATTTGTGAGCAGCATCAATAGAGTTTTTGTAAAAGTCTTTGCAGTTTTGGGGCTTTTGTTTTGTTAGGATATTTCAGAAGAGAGATTCATAAGCTGAATCTAACCTGAGGATTGTGTTTGTCATGAAAAGTAGTCAGCCATTAGTTTGGGTCCTTTGGAAATAATAAACATTTACTTTAGCTGTGAATTTTGTAATATATTTGACTTTAATGAGTTTGTTTCAGATTTGAATACTGGTGTAACTGCTGGGTTATCAAATAAACAGTTATCATAAACTGAAATAGTTGTACAACCTATCAAGAGCATGAATTTTTACTGAAAGCAGTCATACAAGTTTAGGAAATTAACAGAGTACACTACCTTAGATGTCTTTGTTGTGTACAGATATCCTAAACTATGGGTGTTGTCCCTTTCGGAACTGTTGTTAAAATATTAGATCTGCAGTTGTAACTTAATTCCTGCCAAGTAATACTGCCCTGCTGGATTGACCATTGGATTGAAGTCCCAGTGTAAAAGCACTAAAAAGTGGACTGTCCCCATAGTGTGGCTGGGGCTTTTATTCTGTTTTTTATTCCTAAACTGCAAAAAATTGTTTTTTGATAACAATAAGCGTCAGCAGTAGATGTAATGTTTCTAGAGCCAGCCTTGAAAATAGGTTAATCTCAAATACCAGGCAAGTTGCACATCTATTCAAATGCATCTGGGATCAGCAAGTTGTTTGTACAGTTGAGATAGGTGGGTCAGTAACTTGTAGGCTGAAAAAAAAATCCAGCAAAGGAAACTCCCTCACTATATTTATGAAGCTGACATTAAAACTTTAAAAATTGAGTTTTTTCTTTACAGTCCTTTCAGAATACTGCTAGAACATGAAGATTTTCTAGGAAAATATTTCATGTCATCAGGGCCAAATTTAGGGATAAAAAACTTATATTTTATGTTGCTCCATAAATATAAACCAGATCAGCAACTTTTCTGCCAAGATTTTTTCCTGTATTGGAAGACTTCAGCAGAATAGATTTGTTACTGTGATCCTGTGTTGTGCAGCTAGAAGATTGAGTATGCAGGTTGGTATGGAAAATAAACTAAGTACAAAGCCACTCTGGAAGGTCAGTTGATTGCAACTGCTGTCCATTTGTCTTTTATTCTCTGAAAACTAGTTATTTGATTGTACTGAGGACAATTTGGCTCAGTATTAGGATGAAGACCAAATATTTGCATTATTTACTGTGTGTGATACTGGTCTTGCTCAGAGCAGAGACATAATGAATACATGGTGGGTAAAAGATGAACAGTTATAAACTTGCTGACTTTAGCTGACCCGGACAGTGCTGATACTCCAGCTCTTTAAAACCATTTGTCTCTTGTCCTGTGTTTTTTTCCTTCGATTATTTTCTGAGTTTGTGGCAATACAGTCTTTGCAATTTCATTTCATGCTTAGCAGAGTTGTTTTAATGTGTTTTGGTAAAGCCTGTATACAAATAAAAAGTGTGCTTATTTTAGGAGCCTTCATGTCTTAGTGAATGACTTGAATTGTTTGAGTGTTGAGGTGCTGGAACTGGGTACGTGGAAAACAAGTTTTTTTACCCTTTTCGTTTAGAATGAGGGAGTTTTAGAAGAGTTAAAGCTTGCTGATGCTTCTTGGTGGTGTTTTAGTGCCCTGTATTGACATTTGAAGTATTCATGAGTTTATTAGAAGAGGTCCAGGGCTACTGTCCGCTGTTGTGTAGCAGGCTGAAAGATACAGAGTTGTCCCTTCTGTGAGCATTACAACTGTGAAACAGAGTAACATGCCAAGTGTTAACTGGCGGGCAAGCAGTGGATCTGTGCTAATAATTTCAGAAACTTGAAGTTCTTGCTGTGAATGATTGTCAATCCTTTGATTATTTGGAAATTTCAGAACAATGCCCATCAGAAAGAGTTAGTGATTTAGTTCCACAGAAAATGGGTTAGATATTTTTGCAGGTTGAGGGTTTTTTCTCCCATTTTTATTTAGATTCAGCCTTTAAATAGCATATCTCTTCAGTATGGAATACTGAAGTCTTCACTAACACCCTTCTTTAAAAAACATACAGCTTCTAGTGTGTTTTTTAAAGTAGATGAGCACAAATGTTGATTCTGCACTAGACTAAACTAAAGATAAAACCCATGAGCTGCTTAATTTTAAGTGTAAATGTATCCATTGTGTTGAGACTGAATTTTGACAAGTGGAGAGCTTCTAAATTTTTTGATTAAAATTCCAGTAAAGTTTATTATTGAAACTTTAAATCCATAAATCCAGGATTTCATTTTTGTGCCTGGTTCTTTCAATCCCAAATTGATAGTCTCCTGCTTTATAAAGATCACACGTGTGTAAACGTTAAATTGTTAAAGCATTGGGTAATTTGGTAGTGAAGCATCTTCCCTGGCTTGCATGTGCTTTTAATTTATATATGAGGTTTTATACTTTTAAAAACTTTATAAGAACAATTCTTTTAACATGATCCAATTCTGTTTAACTGTTTTTCTGTAATCCAGGGATTACTGAATGGTACAAACAAAACAGGTTGAAACTGTATGATGGAATCCAGTCTGTTCTTTGTTTCCAGGATTGTGATTCAGGTTTCTGTTGTTTTTCAGGTGTCTCAAGGCACTTGAATAAACAAAATGTTTAGCGTTAGGTTTTCCATCGTCTGGTATCCCAGTGCATTATAACACATCTATGTGATTCTTTATGGAGTCTGCCTCATTATACACTCTGATTATACATATTTACATAAACTGGGTTGGTTTTTTCCCCCTAATTTTGTGATATCAAAATAGTTTTAGAGCAATAGTAGCTGGTTATTTCATAGAAGAACCTTCAGAAGTAAAAGTATATTGACTTTCCTGACTATTGGCTTAGTTAGATAAAACTCAAAGGTGTCAGTTATCTGACCATAGTACTCAACAAGTATTTTCTGATAAATGACTGTCAGAGTAAAATAAGAAAACCTGTTTAAGTAGTAGTGTGAAGTGTCTTTGTGTAGGTACTTTTCTGTGTGAAAATAAGATATTTACTTTTATTTTTTTAAATTATTTTTAAAAATGTTATTTATACTGGATAGGGCCTCCCTCTGTCCTGTGAGTTTGTTTTGCTAAAATCCCTCACCCTCAGTTACGGATGTCACACAGTCTTAAAAAATTGCTGTGTGTGGTTCAAAATTGCCGACAGCATAGAAAACCTTAATGAATAATTAGCTGTGGTAGAGGTGTCATGTAAAGATTTTTAAAACCAATCGGTATTTCAATCTAGTGACTATAAACCTTGTCTATGTGAAAAGAGTTTAGGAGTAAAGTTAGGGTAAAATCTTAAGAATTTGGAATATATGGTGGCATGGTATTCTGGTTTTGAGTGGGATAGAGTTAATTTTCTTCTTGGTAGTTGATATAGTGCTGTGTTTTGTATTAAGTGCAAGAATAATCTGATTTGGGCTCTTACTAAACAGTGCTCTTGTTTTTTATGAATGGTACTCCCTTACTCACTGATCCCACGGAGACTATCCAAACCATACTGCCACTTTCTTTCTCTGCCATGTTTTCCCCTCCCTCTCCCGCCTTGAGCCAGTGCTTTGTTTGTTAAATAATGCTGAATGTTGTATAAATTAGTTAAGAGTTGTATAATACAGTTGAGAATTTTCAAGATGAAAATAACAGTGGAAGAGAGAAGTTGAAGCATTTTGTATTTTTACACAGCACAAAAATCTCAATGGGCGGAGTTGAATCTTAGTGTCCTGTAACTTACAAAGCTTTTTTTCTCTTTTCACTCTTCTTAAGTTGTCAGTCAACCCAAGGCATGCTGGAGAGGAGAGTTGGAAGCACAAAAGGTCAAGATCACAGGTCGAGATAAGAACAATTTACTGGAAACAGCAATGAGATAAGAAAACAAATATTAACAGCAACAATACTAATGACAGAGGGTGCAAGAAAATCAGTGATTGACACGGAAAAAACTCCCTTGATAACAGACAATACTGGACATCTCCCTCCACCATTTTTTCTTGACCAGAAGGAGCCCCTTCTCCCTGGAAGAGATTCTATTTTCCCAGCTGCTGTCAATGACAAGAGGTGGTATAGAATAACCTCTGGGTCCTGGCCATGCGCCCTCCTGGCTGCTGCAAAAACTAACTGTGGTCCTGGCTTGAGCCAGGAGACTGGTTATTCTAAAGAGAGTTTTGGGTTTGTGTTGTTTTGCCAGTGATCAGGTACATAATGAACAGGGAAAGAGTAAATAAAGTGCTTTTATGCAGAAGTGATGCTTCTCCAAACAAAGGCTTGGAGAAGTGCAGTGGCTTGCTGAAGGATCCCTGGAGGGAATAGAAATGGCTAGAACTTGAGTCATGAGCCCTTTACACTACTATGTGTGGCTGCAGTTTACCCTTTATGGGCTGCTAGTCTTTTAAGCTCATCTAGAATCTGACTTTGAGTTTTGAAATGTGGGTTTTTTGTGAGTTTGATTTGGTTGCAGACATTTGAGGAAATAATTTTATTGTGAAACTAACACGCATCATTGGCAAAGCCTCCATGAGATGGTAACTTCATTGAGACATGAAAGACTGAGTACTCTTACATAGGAGCCTTATTTTGTGTGTTCTTTCTACCTATGCTTTATCTGTTGTGGGCCAAAAGTGCTTGTATTCCTGCTTGAAATGACAAATTCTTATCTTCCTTCCTCTATAGTGTCCTAGAGTTGTGCAATGAAACCGTGTTTTTACTGATTCACTTCATGTCAGTTGTAAGATGACCAGGTCATGATTCATCACAAAAGGAAACCACAGCCATCAGCTGTGGCCATGAGTGTGTTTGGTTCTTTAGTTCTTGGGTCAAGATGACCTGTAACCATTAATTCGGTTGTATAAAAGAAAGCTGGAGCTCATCGAAGTTGCTTCTGAGACTTCTCAGTGTGGATGTAAGACAGACTGGAGTTCAGTCAATATGCATAACTGTGTATGTTGTTAGGAAAGACAGTTGAAAGTTTAAATATTGTGGGTGTGTTTTGAAACTGTGGTGCCGAACAAGGTAAAGCTGTTTCAAAATCTTTCTTCGTGGAAGAACTATTTGAGGGACTGCTGGGAATGACAATTGCAGTTCAGCCTCCTATTTACAAACTTTTGCTTCCTCTGTTGTGTTCAAAACAGAGTTTCATGTGGGGAGAGTCAGCAACCGTGCTTTTTTTTTTACAGTCATCTAGGTAAAAGAGTAGTTTTATATTTTCAAAGTAGTTGAAGGTTTTAGGGGTCTGTTTTCTGTTACTTTCAATGGGACTTGGATGTTAATTGCTGAAGACCTCCAGGTTGTTATTGTAATTTAACTTTTAAATTACTACTAAGTAATTTAAGACTTACTATGCTGAACTTGGGAATTTGGGAAAGTATCTTTTAATTTATTTGTTGTCTTTATTACTTTTTCACGACACTTTGTCTTGTGAGTGGATAGTAAGATTGTTACTGTTGGTAGTTTTGATGTCATAAAATGAGTCAACTGAAGCTTTTGAATCATTATATGGTGGTAATATGTGACAGGAGAGTTTGAATGTTAATACTTTTACTTGGAATAACTCTTTACTAGGTTCTTCCTAGGCCAGGTTGTCAGATGCTAATAGGTTAATGTTTAAATTATGGATCTGCTCTGCAAAGTGACAGTGCAAAACAGTGTCTGGTTTAGTCAGCTGTTCTACTTCATGTGTATCCAGATATTTGCTTTGTTTGGTGACAGGTGTTTGCTTTGACTAGCTTGGGTACCAGTATGCATTTGTTCAGTGCTAGACATCAACATTTTATGGTATCCATTCGTACCTTGCAAAAACCTTTAGAGGCAACAAAGTTGAGCAGGTGTAGTAAAAGTCCTAGCTTGCTTCATACGGAGTTGGGGGTTTTTTCATATGTTTTAACATAGAACAAAAAAAGGCAAATTTTGTTAATAGTGATTATTTTTAAGTTGCTATGAAGATAAGGGATATTTGGCATGGGATTTGAGAGTATAAGCAGAAAGTGCTGATGTGCTGCTGAAAAGCCAATGAGTGTTCTTCATATGAAAAACAATACTGCTCCTGTATTCCAAAGCAAAAGAAAGTTTATATAAACAAGTTAACTTGAGATAAAATGACAGGGCAAAATGCATCAACAAGACGAGCTTTAGATTTGTTCTAATTCCTGTCAAATTTACAAGTTGCCAGACTTTGAGGAGAATGTAACCTTGAAACAACTCACTCTGGTTAAGAATGCTTTTTACTTTTCTCCTCCTTAGGAAAACCAGACCTCTGTCTACACATTAGTCCAGTGTTTTAGGCTGATTCCCACTGTATTTCTCTCCACATATTTTTCTAATAATCATGTAAAAAATTGACGTGATTTTACATTATTTTTACTGTAGTTGATTACTGGAGAAGTACAATGAACTAGTTTCCACAAACACACTAGGTGTCAAGTATATTGAAACATTATTTTCAAAACTTTGAGTGCTTTTCTATGCCCAGATACGGCTGACCACCTTCGTAATACCACAAGGCAAGTACTATTACAAAGAAGTAAAACTTGTATTTACAACAATAAAACAAATGAGCTGACCTTGTTGGTTGGATTGTTATATGATAATTAAAAGGATGAGTCACTTCAGTTGGAGAAATGGACAGAAATGCTTCATCATTTCCAACCAGTGACGACACTGAACTTCTGCTTTTGGTTTTCCCAGTGGATGAAGTATTTTAATCGTAATTTACCAATACTGTTACTTAGTTATGTTGTGCAAACTGAAGAACAACATAAACACACTAAAATTAATTTTTTTAGGTCTGCCTTACTATGCATTCATTTTTGTCATCATAATTTGTCATGGTTTAAACCCAGTGAGCAATTACCATGCAACTGCTTCCTCACTTCTCTTCTGCCTAGTGAAATGGGGAAGAGAATCAGGAAAAAAAAGTAAAACTCATGGATTGATATACGAACAGTTTAATATTTAAAACAACAGTAATAATAATAACAACAATAATAATAGTAATGAACGAGAGGGAGAGAGGAATGAGACCCAAAAGAAACAAATGATGCACAGTACAGTGGCTCAGCACCTGCTCTCTAATGCCCAGCTTGTTCTCTTCACTGGCAAGTGCTCCAGCCACACTGCCTAAGTTGTTGAAAGCAGGGACTGGGGAGAATGAAGAACCATCCTCTGTAGAAGATCGGGTTCAAGACCCATGGGATCTGATGAGCTACATCCATGAGCCCTGAGGGAATTTGGAAAGGAAGTAGCTAAGCCACTAGCCATCATACTGAGAAGTCACAGCAGTTCCCCATGGAAGTTCCCACAGACTGGAAAATGCAAAACAGAAATCTGTATATTTTGGGAAGGGAAATTGGGAAGACCCAGGGAACTACAGGCTGGTCAGTCTGTAGTGCCTGGCAGGATCATAGAACAGAACCTCCTGGAAATTATGGTAAGGAATATGGAAGGTCAGGAGAAGATTGGTGACTGTCAACACAGCTTCACTAAGGATAAATTTGATGGTTGCCTGTGATGGGGTTGTAGTGGTGGTGGGTGAGGCAAAAGTGAGTGACATAATCTACCTGCACCTATGTAGAGAGACGCTGTGCCAGATGATTAGTCTCTAAACTGGAGAGATACGGTTTTTAAAAAATGGACTACTCAGTGAATAACTAATTTAAAGGGTTGTGGTGAATGGCTCATTGTCCAAGCGGAGAACAGTGATGAATGGTGTCCTCAGGGTCAGTACAGGGGCAAGCACAATTTTACATCTTTGTCAGTGACATAGACAGTGGGATTAATGAGGCACTGGAGGGAAGGATGCCATCCTTGACAAGCTTAAGAGGCTTAAGATCCTCCTGAAATTGAACAAGACCAAGTGAAAAGTCCTACAATTGGTTTGAGGCAATCCCAAATACAAATATTGGCAGATTGGATTGAGAGCAGCCTTGAGGAGGAGGACTTGGCGGTGCCAGTTAACGAGAGACTGGACATGACTGAACAATGTGTTCTCACAGCCCAGAAGGTTGATTGTATCCTGGGCTGCCTTCAAAAGCAGCATCGCCAGCAGGGCGAGCAAGGGGGATTCTGCCCCTCTGCTCTGTTCTGGTGAGACTCCACCTGCAGGGCTGCATCCAGCTCTGAGGACCCCAGCACAAGAGGACATGGACCTGTTGGAGTGAGCCAGGAGGAGGCCACCAGGATGATCAGAGGGCTGGGGCACATGTCCTGTGAAGACAGGCTGAGAGACTTCTGTTCAGCCTGGAGGAGAGAAGGCTCCAGGGAAACCTTAGAGCAGCCTTTCAGTGGGTAAAAGAGACCTACATGAAAGATGGTGAGGGACTTTTTACAAGGGCATGGAGTGATGATAAAAGGGTAATGACTTTACCCTCTTTCATATAAGGAAGAAATTCTTTACTGTACGTATGCTGGTACAGGTTGTCCACAGAAGCTGTGGATGCCCAATTGCAGGAAGTGTTCAAAGCTAGACTAGACTTTGAGTTTAGGTGTACCAGGTTAATCTGGAAAGGTGTGCCTGCTTGTGGCAGAGGAGTTGGAACTAGATGATCTTTACATTCCTTTCCAACCAAGTTTTTAGGATTCTGTTTGCCGTATGTGTAGATGATTCTCTTTCTTGCCTCAGCAAAAAAAAAAGTGTTTGATGCTAATCGGTTATTTAAGGTGTTTTTGACAGTTAACACATAGCAAGCAGCCTCTTCTGTAACAGGTCTTGTACGGTAATGATTTCCGAGTGAAATAAAAAATGTGTTTATTCACTGTGCCCTGTGCTGCAGCTGCATTTTGTGTAGCTGTGTCGTGCATTGAATGAGAAAGCAGGGCCACCTAAGGTATAACTTTTGTCTGTGTGGAAAGGAATGCTAGTTTTGACACATGGGAGGCAGGCAGCAAAAACACATGTAAGGAGAGAGTATATTCAGTTTCAGCAAAAGTCTAGGTAGATTTATCCTCTTTGTAACATTGCATCATCTGTCCTTCAGCAATGGATGGCTTCAGTGGTATGCACATTTGTATGTGTGTACTTGCTTGTATATAATTATATGCATACTTTACCGTGTCTGTACATATGGGTGTGTTTAAGTACTGTATATAGTAGTATATATTTATATCATGGATGTGTGCCTGATTGAAGTCTTCAAGAGAAATCAAATTTTTGTTGTCACGACTTATATAACTAATGATCTAGATGTGAAATTCTTCTGATTTCCCTTTCTGAATGACAAAGAAGTATTTCCCATCTTCCAGTAGACAAAAAGAAGTTTGGGAAACAAAAGTAGTTCTAGCTTATGAAATAGAGAATATGCAGTAGAAGCGAGGTAATGTAGAAAATGTGAAAAACAGATGGTTCTTAAATTACTTTTAAAAATTGCAGTTCAGTATCTAATTACATAAATGTATAATGTTAATTCTTTTATTTAGTTCAAGGAAGAAATCTCTAAGCGTTTCAAGTCCCACACTGATCAGCTTGTGTTGATATTTGCTGGAAAAATTTTGAAAGATCAAGATACATTGACTCAGCACGGAATTCATGATGGACTCACTGTTCACCTGGTTATCAAAACACAAAACAGGTAACCTTAATAACAAGTGGTCTTCTGTTTACTTCTAGAGAAGGAAAAGTACTCTGCATTATTAATAGCTTTCTGTTGGGCACAACTAGATTTGACTAAATCACCTTAATCAGTTCCGTAGTTACAGCTGCTGCTGGACAGAAGTGAAATTATGAAATTAGAATGGGTTTTTCAATTTATCTTGTATTTTAATTAGGTTTGTGTTTCTAAATATGTGTCTTTTGCTTTTTTCTTTTGGTTGTTTTTTGGGGGGGCTGGTTGGTTGTTACATAACTTTTTTTTTTAGTTCTGGCTGTTTTTTGCCTTTATCATTGTTAAGATTTCATCTCTTACTGTCCGTTAGTATATGTTATGCTGATTTTCTTTTTACAAATGAAGACTTGCAGCGAATGTTTTCTTTCACTCTGCAGTGAATTTTCTTTCATTGTTTTACCAACACAGTGAGTAAAGACTCTCTGTTTTGGTAAAACAACAAAGGAAAATTTTTGAGAACTGATTTGGTGTAATGAATTTATCTGTCTAAATAGACTTTAGATTTTAAGGTGGTTTGGGATTTTTTTCTTGGTTTATTTTTGTCTGTTTGTTTTGGTGTTTTGCTTTTTTTGGTTTTTTTTTTTAAACTTTGGTGAAGAAGCAGTGGAATGATGATTAGAAAGTTGTATCAGTTAGCTGTGGTTTGTGCACCTTCTGTGAAGTTCCCAAAAATGCTTCCAACATGTAGAGTAATGGATCCCTCAAAAGCAATTTGGTATTAGTGAATAACATGTTCATAATTTCAGAATGAAAGTGGTTTTGCTCCTGTTCTACTTAGGTCTGTTCTGTCTGTGGTGAGGATCCCCTTTGATCCCATGTGAAAATGTCAGGTATTGAAGGAAAAAGCATGGACTGTGGGAGAGAACTGAAATAGGCTTTTCCTTTCAAGGCCTTACCAAGACACAAAGGCTGGCTAGTAACATTAACATTAAATACAAATTCTTGTTGAAATTAGTAGCATTAGCATTAAATGTAGGTACCTTATGAAACTTTTACCTTCAGTTATATATTCATGCTCTGGAAAAATTATGTTCTCTGTCCTAGAGTCAAAATGCATGTTGGTACTGTCAGAGGTCTCCCATTCCTGCCCGGTGCCTCCTCCACCTGAAATTTAGACTGATACAACTGAATACTGTATTAAATAATACTGCAATTCTAAATACACGTATTTTCCTTTTTTATTTTACTTGTTTTGTTGTTTTTCTTTTTTTAGGGTGGGGTTTGTTTGTGCATCTGAATGAGTGTTATTTTTTTTGTTGCTTTTTTCCCCTGCAGTCTGAGAGAGGCATCATGAGCAGTATTAGCAGGACGCTTTTGACTTTAACAGTCTTCAGAGGGTTTATAGTTTAAGTATGTACTACTATAGCTATACAGACTGAAATATCACTGCCAAACTGTTGGACCTTCTTGCATTTTGCCTCTAAGCAGAGGAAAGCCCCAGGAACACAAATGTGTGGCTTCTGGGGAATTTTCAATGTTCCTGCATCTGTCTTACCAGCATTGCATGTCTTAATTCATGCCTGCTTTTTTTGAAGTGTAGAAAAGTGTATTTCTACAATCTGCAGAGTGTTTTAATCATGTCTAGGAAAATGAAGTATGAACCAAGAACTACAGATCCTTTGCATGCACCTGTGCTGTCTTCAAACGGTGCATTAAAGTTTTCTTTTAGTTTTCCACTAGCTTTCCTTGAATAAACTAAAAACATGCTAAAACCTTCTGAAGAGAATGAAAATCACCTCTGAGAAAGTATAGCATTATCCTGAAAATTTTCAGTAGTATTCTTGCTAAAATATCTGTATATCAAGATTTAGACTCTGGCAGTGGAATGTGCTGATTTTTGGCCATGAGTATCAAGACTAATTTGTTCACAGCTACTTTATGCTGTGCCATTTATTTTTCTGTTACTGTTGGTGCTATATATCTGAATAAGTAGAAGTTCTTTCCCAAAATTTGCTCTGCTAAAAAAAAAAAAAATTACTTTTTTATCTGTGCTACATTTTCCAGAATACTACACACTTTCAGTGAAATCTTGTAGCATATCTTCTACAGTGTCAGAGGAGCGGTTTGTGATTAGTGTGGGCACTGAAGACACATTGGATTTCTGAATAGAGATCTAGGTCAACAGGTATCTTTTGTTCACAAGCACTGAGAGGAAACATAATGGCAAAATGGGTATGAAAGAGGATGTGCACTTGACGGGAATATCACTGAAAGACTGGAGGCTAGTAGGCTTGACACTCACATGAACCATTATCTTCAGAGAATATGCTCCAATTTGCATGGGAGCATATTGAACTGCAAGTTTCAGTGTCATCTACTTTTCTGTCACACTTCTGAGAACCTTTTCTACCATTACATGAAGCAGCGTAGTTGCTTCTCAAAATAGATTTCCAGTTGAAAATACAAATAGGATTTGATGCTTATTTTATAGCTTATTATATAGTTCTCTTTTGCTTATAGAGCAAAGATGTGTGTTTTCTAGATGAAAGAAAACCAAATATCTCTAGCAGGAGAATCACGATCAGTATACAGTCCGTAATCTTTCTCATTCAAGTTACAGCTGCTTGGCTAATTATAGTTATCTTGTGTTCAAAGTTTACAGTTGCTGATAATGAAGTTAAAGAGCTCTTAAAAACCTCAGGAGAATCTCTGCATTTAAGGCATCTCTCTTGATTTTTTTGTATAGTTGGGGTTTTTTTTTCTGATGTTTGCTTTAGTTGAGCAAGCGCAGACTTACGTTATAGGAGAAAGGTCCTCCAAGGTGAACTGAAATATGAAGTCTAGTTTACTGTCAAATTCCCAAATCTTTTTGTGACGTCTGAATTCATAGTTTTCAAAGTTATTTTATTCTGTAGTACTGCAAATACAGGCATTTATTGATTGTTGAACCACAGTGGAGAATTGATTTGGATTCAAAGTAGTTTCTTTTAAGTAGTGTCTTTTCTTTAGAACAGAGTGGCCAGGTTAGCTTTATACAAGCTCAGATCAAGAAACTTTTACTACATGGCAACATCTGTCGTTCACCTGCAGTTGAAGGGTGTGGTGAGTATACAGCCTGGGCAGCCTTTAGTGCTTGTGCTAAATTATGTTGGCTTTAGCTTCATGTGATTTCATTGTCAGCCTGTCCTTGAATCTGAAAGGCTATTGAGAGTCTGAGATTTGTCTTCTAATAAAATTTGACATTAACTGAATTTCACATTCAATAAAGCATCCTGTTAGAGATGTGGAATTTCTGCATTAAATTTGTCAGGCTTTATTTCTTCAAGGTGTGGGCATGTTATCAGTAATATGTGAGTATAGTGAAATAAGACATGAATCCTTAGAGCAAGGTGAGGTCAGAGAAAACAATTCATTGGCAGGCATCACAGGGTAGCATGAGAAGGTGGTACTGGCTGTAGTGATACCTATCTGTTTTTTTATTATTTGAAGCTACTGTATGAAAAACTGATGACATGACAGGTGTTTGAGAAAGATTTATTGCAGGAAGCCATCTGGGGAAACCACTGGTTTTTGAACAGGAATCAAAATGTAATTTAAGATTCTCAAGTATAATACTCTACCTTCATTTAATAGCACTACTTAAAAACACTTGTTACACTCTTTAAAGTTT